>CM064524.1:20614856-20947356 GCA_032716605.1 Paralithodes platypus
TAGGATATATACTAAGGGAAAGCCTGCCGGCCGGCTACCACCAGCCGGTTTCTAAATGGCTGGGCAGCCGACGCGCTCACATGCCCGCACGTGGTTAGTATGCAGAAGCGTCACACCTCCCCCAAGATATAAGACCCTTGACTAAGTTCTTCATATCTAACAGAATGCTTCTCATAGTACCACACACTGTTGCGACACAAGGCACTATATATAAAAAAATAAATAAAGACTGTTGCGCTCCACCGAGCAAGTTCAACTAACTCAGCGACAATAAGCGAAATAATTCAACTTAGATACTGCTACAACATCTTATACAAAATTCTACACATTATAAAAAATAAAGAGTTTTTATAAGGTTTTTGCTTTTTTATTTTTATTTTTTTTTTCGGCTGAACTAGAGTGACAGCCTATTTTCCGCCACACTCAACCCTCAATCCTTTGGCAGTCTAACCAACATCATCCACCCTTGATAGACAATCCGCTATCACGTTATCAGAACCGGCAATATGGCGTATGTCCAGATTATACTCCTGAAGCATGAGTGACCACCTGGTTAGCCTCATATTCCGGTTATGAAACTGATTCAAGAATTTCAGAGGGTGATGATTGGTATAAACCACTACGACTGGACTGAAAGCAGGAACATATACATCGAAGTGCCTGAGCGCCAGCACTATCGCCAGGAGTTCTTTTTCAATTACAGAGTAATTCCTTTGTGCACTATTGAATTTTTTACTGTAAAAACTCACTGGATGTTCGATACCTTCATCATCTGTCTGTAACAAGACAGCCCCAGCCCCTACGCCACTGGCATCAGTCGCCAGCTGAAAAGGTCTGCTGAAGTCCGGGGCCCTGAGTATGGGGTGGGTACATAACAGGTGTTTTACCAAGGAAAACGCCTCTGCACACTCAGGAGACCACCGGAACTTCTTGTCCTTAGATAATAAGTCAGTTAAAGGTGCAACTACAGTCGAATAGCCTTTGATGAAGAGACGATAATAGCCTATCATACCTAGAAACCGCATGATTTGTTTCTTAGTCGTAGGCTGGGGAAACTGATCGATGGCTTTGATCTTTGTCTGTGGAGGGCACACCTGACCCATCCCCACCTCGAACCCCAGGTACGAAACTGTGGCTTTGACAAAATCGCACTTACCCAGGGTTACTACCAAACCTGCTTCATTCAGTTTATTAAAAAGCTGTCCGATGTGAGCACAGTGACTGTTAAAATCATCGTCGTATATTATGACATCATCTAGGTACACCGTACAGTTGAGAATGTCGGCTACAATGTCGTTCATTAATTTCTGAAACGTTGCAGGGGCATTTTTCAGCCCGTATGGCATAACATGGCAACGATATGTGGCACCGTCCACCACAAACCCACACACCTCTCGCGCTCGCTCAGACAAGGGCACTTGCCAATATCCCTTAACAAGGTCTATCTTAGTGAGGAACTTGGCTTATCCTATTTTATCCACACTGTCGTCCACGCGAGGGAGAGGGTAGGCATTTGTGGGGGTTAAACCATTCAACCTGCGGAAATCTATACAAAACCGCACCTTGCCATCTGGTTTGGGCTGCAGTGTGACTGGGGAAGTCCACCTTACTGCACCCTCAGAAATCAGCCCACGTTTCAGCATATAATCCAGCTCTTCCCTAAGTGCTGGTAATTTAATAGGGGGAACACGGTATGGCACTGATTTAAAGGGCGGGTGGTCCCCAACATCGACATCGTGCACCGCTTGAGTAGTGAGGCCAGGATGCTCCGCGAAAACAGCTGGGTTTGAATCAAACAAGTGCTGCACAGCTACACGTTGTTGCTCAGGCAGGTGCAATATCAACTCGTGAGCCACTTGTCTAGAATTCCCCGCCCACTGATCCGCGGAAACATGACAATCCCAATTATCCTCCCCCGCAGCTTGACTGTCCCTTCCTCCTTGTCCACCACGATCGCTGCAGATCAACACCGGGACAGTGAGAGGTTCGGAGGGGCGCCTCACATACTCTTTCATCAGATTTACATGGCAAAGTTGGTTCTTTTTATTACGATCAGGAGTAGCTACTAAATAGTCGAGATCAGAAACCTTCCTTACAACCCGATACGGACCAGAATAGTTGGCAGACAAGGGGTGTCCCACCAGAGGCAGTAGTATCAGTACCTCCTGATCTACTTCAAACTCCCTCAGCTTCACCTTCTGGTCGTATCTGTCCTTCATCTGAGCTTGTGAACTCTTAAGGTTCCGACCTGCTACCTCCAGGCTCTTTAGCATTCTCTCACGGCTTTCAACAACATACTTTAGAAGCGAGCATGGCTTTGTGACTCCCTCCCAGATCTCCATGACTATGTGGAGGGGCCCCCTGACCCTGTGTCCAAAAACCAACTCGTTCGGGCTAAATCCCAAGCTCTCCCCAGGTACTTCTCTCGCAGCAAATAAAACGTATGGGAGACCTAGATCCCAGTCCTTCCCATTTTCCATGCAATAACACCGCAACATACTCTTGAGAGTCGAGTGCCACCTTTCCAAAACTCCCTGACTCTCGGGATGGTAGGCAGATGACACCACAGACACTATCCCTTGTTGCTGCATGGTCTGCTTAAACAGAGAAGAAGTAAAATTGGATCCCTGATCAGACTGGATCTCCTGAGGGTAGCCATAACGAGAGAAATAGACAAGTATGTTTTTGACAACAGTCTTAGCCATCCCGTTGCGCATGGGGTAAGCATCTGGATACCGTGTTGCTACATCCATTACAGTTAGTAAAAATTTATTGCCGGCACTAGTGGTGGGCAAGGGGCCATCCATATCGATAACTACTTTGCTGAAGGGCGGCCCAATGACAGGGATGGGTTGAAACTGGGCTCTCGGGATGACCTGATTGGGTTTCCCAACAACTTTACAAGTGTGACACTGTGACACCCATGACACGACACTCGCCTTTAACCCAGGCCACCAGAAAAGCTTGCTCAGAGCTGCCTCCGTCTTATGTGCCCCCAGGTGCCCTGTCAAAAGCACATCATGAGCTAATCTCAATAAGCTCTCACGGCACACCCTCGGTACTACTAACTGGTCCACTAATCCTGACCCGCCATCCCACTTTTTCTTGGGATCCTGATGTCTCCGATACAAGATCCCCTCGGACAAGAAAAAATCACCAGGCTGCGCATCCCCATCGCTCTCCAGTTCGACAGCACCATTACCACACGCCCTGACTTCAGGATCTTCCAGCTGCAAGGAACATATATCAGCAGGTGCAAGATTATCCAAGTTCATCTTAAATAATTTATTTCCACCTCCAATGTCCCGCTGAGCCATCCTTTCCTCACGCTGCGCATAACGATACTGTCGCAGAGTCTCTTCCTGCCCTGCACCTGCACTAGCGGTGACAGGCCCCGGGGCCTCTCCAGACTCTAACATAGGTGCCAATAATGAGTCACCAAGAAACACTGCCGGCTCAAAACTCTCCAATTGACCAACACTTCCCGTTTTCTTGTGACCTTTCCTCCGCGGTTTGATAGACTGAGGTGGTGGCTGCAAGGCTCCGGATGTCTGAGAACGCGTCACAACACACGCCATGGTTTGTACGCTACACTTCCCACCCCGCCTGTTCCTCCCTACTAACGTCGGCCACCTTCTCGGCAACGACCAAGGGTGAAACCTTAGAAGCAGGCACCGCAAAGTCGTTGCCGAGGAGGAGGTCGACGCCCCCAACAGGCAAGTTCTCTACAATTCCTACATCCAGCTCCTTCGCCACACCATCCACCTCCAGCTCCATCCGCACCAGCGGGTAGGACTTCGTAGCATTGATCCCCTGAACTACCACCACCCGAGCAGCGTTAATCGGTCTACCAGTAAAGTTCTTTAACAAGGTCTGAGAAGCCCCCGCATCACGCAATAGCTTAACTCCTCGCCTTTCGCCAGCCAACCTCACAAAACCATGCTCTCTATGATCCCCAAAGACGTCGCGGACAGGGTTCGAGCCTTCCGGACTCTTGAACACAGGCTGTGTCCCACCCTCTGATGAACTACCCTGGGCAAACTCAGAAGATATAGGCGACACCCCTATGCTGCGGGCCAATGACACAACCTTGTTTGGTGGCTTGTTCGGACAAGCATTTGCAAAGTGACACTCCTTGTGACATGCGAAGCTCTCTTTACTCTTTGGTTTCCCTTGGGAGTGGGAGGTACCATTAGACTTCTTATACGAGACGGTATTTGGTTTATGTTCAGTTTTATTGTCAATGCTAGATGGTTTTGTGTATTTATGTGTATCAAAATTCTTGGGAGGGGGAGGGGTACGATCCTTTGCACCCGACTCACTCCTAGCTGCTGCTCCGCACCCTCGAATTAATGACAGTCGGAGGTCAGCCATTTCTGCTGCCTCCTGGAGAGTTCTAGGATTTTTTCCTTTATAATTAATGTTAAGTCCCCGCCTGTGCACTTAAAGAACTGCTCCAAGAGAACCAGCTCACTCAACTCCTCAAAAGTAGCTGCCCTCTCAGAACGCAGCCAATGTCGTAGTGCATCAGACAAGTCCCGGGCGTGTTCTAGGAAGGTACTATCCTTGCCCTTAGAAACACCCCGAAACTTCAAGCGGTAAGTTTCTGGTTGTAACTCATAGGCCCGTAGCACAGCCTTCTTTAGCTCATCATAAACTACACAGGACTCTAAAGGTAGTGCATCATACGCTTTTAGCCCCTTTCCTAGGAGTCTTGATGAAACTAATGCTGCCCACTTTTCCTGAGGCCACTGGTGTTCCTGACACTTCTTCTCAAATCGCATAAAAAACTCAGCCACACATAATTAATCGAACACAGGAACTAGTTTAAGCAGGTGCGACAATGATTGGTCCCGATGTCTGTTACCTCCCCCAATATTTCGCCCTGTTACCTCCACTCGAGATCTCTCCAGCTCCCTGTCAGCCCGATACCTAGTAGACTCTGCCTGCAGTTCAGCCTTTCGTATAGCTGTTCTCTCTGCAGCCTCAGCCTGAGCTCTAGCAACCTCAGCCTGCACACTAACCTGTCTTTCGGCGGCCTCAACCTGAGCTCTAGCGGCCTCAACCTTGGCCATCTCAAGCCGAAACAACAAATCTGGAGTCAACCCTTGAGGAGGGGAAGGTGCATTTAATGGAGAGGGTCCCTGTGATTGAATTCCACGCTGCCATTGACCATCAACTTGGGGGTATGTACTAAATTCAGGCACCCTGACGTTTGATATGGGGTAGAGTGGAGGGGGGGCTGGGGACCGGGGCCCCCAGTCGCCTCTCCACCCAGGTCTCTCCCTTCTAAACCCAATATCAAAGCCCTCAGCTGATCTTTCCTCATGCCACTTAAACCCTGGTGACCCTGAAGACCTGCCACACACTTTAAGCCAAACTTATTCAGCTTCAACACCCTGGCAGCGGTAAGGGGCACCTCTAAAAATCTTCTAGCACCCTCCTCGCTATCGACTAGCCACTCCACAGGTCTTTCTCCCTCCGAGCCCGTATCGTGACCTGACCCATCACTGTGTTCTGATGTATTAAACATGTTTGTGTACTGCAGTAAATATCACGGTTATAGAATGTGCCATATCTCCTATGCAAGTATGTATATACTAATGTTATTTAAAGTCTTTTAATGTGTTATATTGGTTGCTCCAAAAAAAAACTATGTCCACTGTATTCCTCTAATCATAAGGAATCTCCAAAACAAATGACCACTATATTCCTCTGTTCAGTAAATCCTATGCAAGGTCGCCATTTGTTACGTCCTGGGATATATAAACACTGGGCTCTTTCTATTGGACTAGGTATGCGGCAACAAGCAACAACGGAAAACGCTAGATCCAACCCTTATCTATAAACCCAGGCAACAAACCACCCTAAACCATCAAGAGTCCTGCCTGGACAACGAGGTATCCTATGACTCGGTTACAGGGTGCACGCACTATAGACTGCTGATAGTCAAGCAGGCTATATAAAAGATCACACAATTAAGTTGACTTAAAGCTTCAAGGAAAAGATAGTTAACGGAATTAAATTGCAGAAACAATTTAATAACAAACTAGAAGAAAGTACATTTAACGTTACATTAATTAATACAACTAAACACCCCTGCGTGAAAGAAGGTGAAAGCAAACAGTCCTCAAAACATCGTACAGGTAGACAAGATGCGGGTCTCTAAACTGCATGCGGCTACTGTAGGATCTGATGCTTAGCAAAGAAAGTACGTTACGGATTTAGAGAACTCTTAACTCATAAGCAGGAATAAATACTAGTGATTGGACATACAGTGTATAATGGCATAGGTATAATTAAATAAAGGCAGCAACTCGCAACATAACCACATACAGGTGTGCTTCTCACTCTTAGTCAGGCAAGCCTGCTTGGACAGAGTCTCTAAGCCACACCCTGACTCACAATGCTCACAAAAACGGTAAACTGTGGCACAATAACAAGCATACAGAGATAATAAACCCCTAGCTGTTAATCTGCCAGGTGGCAGAGGTCTAGCCGGAAGGATATAGGCTTCGGATACCCGGGCTGAGCCACCTGCTCTAGCCTAGGGACGTTCCCAGGTCTGTGCGCCAAATTACTCTAATTGAAAGGGTGCTCTCTTGAGAGACTCAGATCGCAAGTATCTGACTCTCTCCTGGCGACCCTAAAACAAAAGCAAGACGTGCTAGCGCAGTGCCGAGTGGACTAGGCAATGGCCCTCACACAACACAACGCTAGACACACAGGGACACAGACAAGAAAATGCCCCCAGACTCCCACGGGTATCCTAGTAAAGTCGTGCAGGTCCACGGGACTCGCACCAGCAGACTTTACTTAAAGGATCGCAAAAAGCCTCCCCTCCGGTCTAGTCCCTGCTAACCTGACACAAGAACACACTAGCAAGCATGAAACCACCAAATATGAGACAACAAAAAAGCTTCCTAGGTCTCATTAACAATTACATCCCTGCATAAGGCCCAAAATCCTATCTAGTTATCTGAGAGCTCGTTGTTAATACAATAATAGATATAAGGTCTATCAAGGGGATAGGATAATTAAATAGATGGGTGAAGTAGTGGAAAGAAGGTATAAAAAGTAAGAGAGAACGTTTCTAAGTGGGGTTGAGAGGGATAGATATCAAGGGGGTCCGAAGGGTACGACAATGAGGTGAGCTCTGAGTCTTGAATCTGTCTGGACCCCACCCTAGGCATGCAGAATACATCCCAGGCTTGGCAACACTCAACACAGTTGCCTGGTCAAAATCCTCTACCCCGTGCGTGAGTCGAAACTAAGCCTAACGTTGCAATCAAATGCATGTGGCAGCGCTTCAGGCTCGTCCCAAGCTGGTCTCTTCACGCGAAGCAACGTCCCAAGCCGGTCTCTCTCTCCCGCTCATCTATTCCCGCTCTCACTAGACTTACATCTTATATATTATAATGAAACAATCAACTATCGAGAATAAAATATACTAAGATGCGTTGGTTAAGAATAAGGGCAGCTTCAAGTTGTGAAACAACATAAGAATATCTCAGACATTAGTTACATTGTCGTAGGATATAATACTATGGGAAAGCCTGCCGGCTGGCTACCACCAGCCGGTTTCTAAACGGCTGGGCAGCCGACGCGCGCGCATGCCCTTACGTGGTTACTATGCAGAAGCGTCACAATATATATATATATATATATATATATAATTATATATATATATTTGTATTCGAGCTATTGCTAAATAGGTTAGTTACTGTTAAATATCAATCTTGTTATGTCGAAGTATACTAAACTCTAATTTAGTGAATTCCTAATTATGATCTTGTACTCAATAGCAGCATGAATAGAATTGCTAAACAACAAAATCTAAATTATATGTTACATCAATAATGATTTGTTTCTATATATCCATTATTTCTCTCCGTCATCAGCTTTCTTTCTACGCAACAGTTTCAAGGCATAACGAGAGAACATTTTATAATTCAGCAAACGAGTTGGAACTACAAAATATTTTAATATATGCACCCATTATGCAGCCTGAGGAAAAATTAATTCTGTCCAGATTGTCCTGTCTATCTATCTTCACATCTGATGTATTTTGTCTATAAATCTTTTGTGCAATATATCTATGTATCAAGTTTTGTCTGAATAATTGTTCCCTAGCTTTGTCCATATACCTGTTCAGTGCAACTCATTCACTCTCGCTCTCTCTCTCTCTTATTTTTAATAATATCGGGTATGGAATACCTTGCCAGAATATACTGTACCTCGGCTCGTGTGGCTGGTAAAGTGACGTAGACGCCTTGGGATTTCGTATTATCTTTCGCTGCAGGTACTGTACATCTTTAAGGGGGCAGTGGTTATTTTATAGTGTCTATTTATTTATATATTAATTTATTTTTAGTTTCCTCGTTAGATCTTCATCAAGCTTAATAAAACACTAGCTAGACCCCTTTGGAAAATAAATTTATAATTGTTTCGATAGAAAAATGTACCGGCCGAAAGCCGCCTTCTCTTAAAATTGCAGGTCCGCTATCGCTCGCCAGGATAAAATGGACACCTAAGTGGCACTAAAGATCTTGATATTGATATCAAAATGGGAAATTTTTTGAAAACGATAAACTAATGAGGCGAACGTCTTAAAATCTGAAAAATAATGGGGCTAAACATGAGGAAGAAGGGGGGGGGGGGCATAAAAACGACCCATCTCCCCTTAATGTGTATTTGTTACCGAGTATACAAATTGTTTGAACACTCTGATATTTCGACAGTGACCTACTTCTCCTCTCTATAATTGTTTTGCATTTAGTGGGGATGGTTTACTTTTTGGTCGATGTCATCTATTTATTATTTTTCTAGTTTTCCTCCTTGACCTTCATCAAACTTAAAAACAACAAACCCAGGAGCCCACTTCAAGATGTATTTGTACATTTTTCAGTAGAAAAAATCCCGGTCGAAGGGCATTCCTCCTAAATTACAGGCTCGGTATCGCTCGCCAGGAAAAAATCGACACCTAAATGACAGGAAAAGTCTTGATATTAACACAGAAAATGGTGAAAGGTCTTAAAATCTTGAAATATGAAATCTAAAGGACCTAATCATGGAAGAGAAGGGTGGCCAGAAAAAAAACCCATCTCCCCTTCATTATACTTAAATAAATATATCGAAATGACGTGTAGGGAAAATGACTCAATCCTTGGATCCGTCAATTTAGATCCCTGTAATGGAAGCTTGCCTATTAGCTAATATGAGGGGAACCAACGACCAATAATTCCTCTTCTCTCTCTCTCTCTCTCTTTCCCCCCCCCCCCCCACACACACACAATATCCCATCCCTCCCACAACAACCACTTCAACAACAAATTACTCTCCCAAACTCCTCTAATGAACCGGAGTTGTAGGTCCTCGTTACAAGCTACACCTGACCCTAAACTTGTGCTGGCTCCTTAAACTGCCGGAAATAAGAGAGACAGCGAGAGAGAGAGAGAGAGTTACATATATAAATAGACTGCACAGGACTTGCGGTCCCTACTAGGCAGTCCGGACTTAATGCTAACATATAATTTGCTACAAAGTGCAAGGATAGCTAAGCAGAAGGCTCTTTCCCCACCCACTACTCCCCTCGACCATTGGCCGACATGACATTATAGTTGGGGAAACAAGTCCCCCAGCAGAACGAGAACAATTTCTATTGGAAATTCATGGTAGAGAAAGAAGTTGAGAAATATTTTATACTACTGATGTTTAACCTATTTTTATTTTATTATTATTTCTTTAATCATATAATTCCAACCTCCTCTTGAATGTGCCAATTGTCTTACATTGTGCTACTTTCTGTGGCAGTTTGTTCCACTCGTTGACCACACTGTAGGTGAAGAAGTGCTTTGTGACATCGAAATTCGCACTCCTGGTTTTAAATTTCATTCCATTTCCCCGAGTTAATGAACTATTATCGATTTTGAAAAATGAATCTACATCAATTCTTAAGTGAAAACTATTTTTTTTGTTTTTAATCTTTCATGATATGATTTATTTCTTAGTGACGGTATCTACTTTGTCGCTCAATGCTGCACCAACTCGAGTTTCTCAATGTTCTTGTTCAGAGAAGGAGACCAAAATTGCACACCATATTCAAGATGAGGCCTCACTATGCTTTTAAATAACGGTACTATAATGTTCTCATTTGTATAAGTATAATATATTTTAATATATCCCAATGCTCGATTGGCGTTGTTCGCAGCTGCTGCACATTGATTTGAGGTCTTTAGGTTTTCAGATATAAGAACTCCCAGGTCTTTAACTAATGCACTTGTTTTTATTGGCTGGCCTTTCATCTTGTATTACTATTTTGTTTGTTATTACATATTTGCAAAACCTGGTATTTGTCATCATTGAATATCTTCCATTTTTCTGACCACTCAAGTATTTTATTTAAATCAGATTGCAGTTTATTTCTGTCTTCTTCAGTTAATACTGAATTTCCTATCTTTGTGTCGTCAGCGAACTTTGATATAGTATTATTTAGTTCTACATCGATGTAATTTATATAGACAAGAAACAAAACTGGCCCCAGGACCGATCCCTGAGGCACTCCACTATTAACTGGCTCAACTCGGATTCTACTCCATTTATCACAGCTCTCTGCCTTCCGTTTGTGAGCCAGCTTGTTGTTCCTGCATGAATTTTTCCTTTAATGCCTAATATTTCTTGGAAATCTATGTAAATTATGCCTAATGATTTGGTTGAGTCGTTATATGTAAATAGTTTATTATAAAGTTTCCTATTAAGTTTGTTTCTGAAGTAGTGTTATATTCTTCCTTAGCAAATACGGAACAAAAATATTCATTCCTGTTACTGTCTGGTCAGTATAAATGAATGGTCCTATTGTAGTTTTAATTTTGTTATTACCATTAACATAACTGTAAAATTGCTTTGGATTTTAACACTTTCCTTTGCTATATAACTTTCATAATTACACTTCTCTGTCCTAATTAATTTCGTCACTTTGTTTCTACTTAGTTTGTATAGATAGCTCCAGCTTTCATTATTTATGGAATTTGACATTAGTTTATGATATTTATTCCTTTCCCTTAGCGCCTTACAAATATTCTTATTGAACTAGGGAAGTTTGTTTTACCAGTATTTAATTTAAGTTTTGCGGGTATATATTTTTTTTTTTTTTTTGCTGAGCAGTCATGAATATATCTTTAACATTTTCCCATACATCACTTGTTTTGTCAATATTGCTAAGCTGCAGATGCAAGTCACTGAGGATTTCCGTACGTTCGTTATAACTCTCATTTCTATAATCTGGTATCTTCATTTCCTTTTTTTCGATAGCATGTTTGCAATTTATGTCGATTCTAATGAACTTATGATCAGAGGTGGATAGATGTTCTCCGATGTCAAGCTTAGATATTAAGTTTTCATTTGTACTGATAATGAGATCTAGTATGTTGTTTTTGTGTGTTGGTTCTATTATGCTTTGGTGTAGAAAATTGTCTTGTATAAAATCAATAACTTTTCTTGAATTGTGATTATTTCCGGTCTTAACCCAGGGACTGCAGCCAGACTCTTAAGAGGTTCTACTGGACGAATGAGGACAGACTCTTAAGATCCAAGGCCTAAAACAAACTCTTAAAACACACCAGTGGCACTCAAAACAAAGCAATTTGTGATTTGGTGAGATAATTCCCCTCCATTACTTGGTACCACTACTACACCTGTGTCCCAACCCGCCCCTTCCTCTCACCCCCCCCCCCCCCCCCCCTTCCCCCCTCCTCAATTATCCAATATTTTCCCAATTATTCCCGATATTTATCAAGTATTTTCGTGCGAGAACGGGTGGGAGAGAGGGAGTACAAAGGAGTACAAAGGAAATCAAGCAACAACATATCTAGTGACCCTTCTAGGTTGCTTGTCCTCCAAAACACTGAGGATCAAGTGTCCAAACAGTGGTTTAGAGTGGGTAAGGGAACATTGGAAAGGGAATTACTGCCCTGGAACTAATGTCCGTGGCAGGAGGAGGATGGAGGAGTATATCTCCGACCCTATACGTCAGTCTGAGAGCTCTACTTGAGTCTCAGGTCAGATTACGACTGTGTGACTAAAATATATGATTTTCACCAGCCAATTGCTGTTACCAATTGCTGTTAGGCGGGTGCCTAACCCCGAAAGGGGTTGAAATAGGGGAACTATCCCCCCGCCAAAGGCGGCTTTCTAGGGCCTTTCCTAGCTGATGCTGAGAGGATTGGGTTCTAGTCATGTGGTGATGGGCTGGTCTATCAGAGTGAGAGCTGAGCAATCTCTGCCATACCCATAGCTTACTCTGACTGTTCCTTTAACTTATATATTTTCTAGATCTCAAGTGACGGCGTCTCTTCCGTGGATTGACCTCCCAATCTACCAAGATTGGAAGCCAAAGCGTCACATTTTTCCCTTGCCCCTCAACTTTCTCTTCATAATTGCTGAGGGGCACAGGGCCCTGGGTGGGGCTTTGGTTTCCCGGGCGTTTCCGCACCCTCCTTAGCTCCCCGCCATGGAGTGGCTGCGGTCACCCAGGCTTTATTGTGGTCGTTGGGGAGGGTTCTGTGGGGGCACTCGGTTATGGCCTTGGAATTGCTAGGGGCCTTGGGGCTGTTCGGCCAGGCAGCTTGAGGAACAACAACAACAACAACAACCACTTGTTTTATTGCTTTCCAATGTTCATATTAAAAGTAAAATAGGCGCATATGGATAAGTATTAATTATATATATGGTAAATTGCCGATCTTTGTAAGGAATGTATCAAATACCATCGCTTGGTGGGTACTTTCAAATACCATACCTGCGCAGCTTATAAGTTAAGGCACCAGTCAATGTTGGGAAGATTATAGCCTCCGAGTATTATGCTTTCGTTAGCATTGAGGGTTTGTTGCATTATTTCGTATAGGTGATTATCATCGACCTCATTTTGACTTGGAGGTCGGTATGCAGTAGTGATATTAATGTTTGATTTTTTCATGTTTAATTTGACACACGCTATTTCATTATTATTATTTGGGAGTGAAACCTCGGTTGGATTTAGATGACAGGCAATCCACATAGCCACCCCATCTGTCGACATTCCGTTACATCTATCTGTATGAAAACATTTGTATGAGTCAATATGGTATTCAGAAATTATATATCTGTTTTTAAAATCGAGGTGAGTTACTGTTACACTAATTATGTCTATTTTTTCGGTTAACGCAAGGCATTTTAGTTCATCTATCTAGTTCCTAATCGAAAATGCATTGAAGGATAATACTTTTATTATACTGAACTCTTGATTGAGGAAGGTATATGATTTTGATATTGCTTGACTTAATCGTTTATTTTCTGCCACAGTTGGCGGTTTGCTTTTAGTTAGAGTGTTCAAGGTCAACGAGCGATTATTTACGGTCAGTGGTTTCGATGAGTGAGTAATTACAGTAATTGCACGGGCTGAGGGAACATTTTTAATGGGTTGGAGAGAAGGGAGGTCTTTAGCTCAATAATCCTCCAGATTACTCAGAAAAGGTGTTTCCGGCTTAGTGGGCCATTCGTGAACTATGTATACAGCTGGGCTCAAAATACCACTCATATACCTCACACCTAGTTCTGGTAGAACTCGAATTCTCGCCAATTATCTACAAAGAGTACATTTTCTGAGGGCACACATTTTGTTTACTGAATTATTGATTTCCTGTGCTCGACTATTACTGCATGAGTTCGCGTTCAACCTAGGGATGATTCTGTATGACACCTGCTACTACAGAAGATCCTGTTGGTATGGACGTAGAGTTATATATGCCGTTGGTGATATGTTCGAGCTTTCCTCCAGGAATCACATTTACGATTTTTTGTTTCTGTTTTTCATGGCAAACTCTACTCCCTGTCCACGGAGAAGTCTATCACTGTATACTATGGTGCATGATTCTTTTTTGCTGGCTGTGAACTTGTGTGGCTTCGCTTTTCTTGCACAGTTTGCTTCGGGGCTCGATTATCTGCCTTTTGTTGTTCTTCTTTTCACTTGAACAGATTCGTGTTTACCATTTTGTTTACCATTTGGTTTAACCTTGTCATTGTCATCAGCAAGAACAGCATATATATTTTTCGTATGGATACCCGTTGTCTGTTTCCCCTTGTTTTGTTTCCTGCTGTGACTTACCACCTGGAATGAATCAGATTGGTGTGAAGTGCCTACCTTTCTGCCAAGATTGTCTACCTTTTCCTTAGAAATGGAATTTTCGTGTCGGAGTTCGTCCACTTTATTCTTGTATGCCTCAATTGTGCATTCAAGGAGCTGAAATTTCTTATTTGAAGGGCACATAAAACACTCAGTGTTCGGGTAGCCGTACCTGGGGAACCACTGGGGGTAATACTTCTTTTCACATTTATCTCAAATTACTCGGATCGCTAGCATGCTGATAGATATTTTATACTTGATAAACACAAATAAACATATAAAACAAACAATTATTAATCACTCTTCTTTGGCGGTTGGGTTCACGGTGACCGCAAAGGAAAGACACATTAGTATGACCGATCTTGCTAGCGGCGGCTGACCGAGGAGAGAGAGAGAGGTGTTAAGTGTTTGTGGGGGTGCAAATGATTGGTTTCGAGCAGTTGGAAAGGCGGAAAGAAAAAAGATGAAAGATGAAGATGATGTTGATCAATATGTGTGCGCCGAGGGGGGGGGGGGGGGAGTTATTGTTGGCGAGGTGGTGGTATATGGGGAAGAGGTGAGGTTGGTAGTGGTGGAGGTAGTGATGATAGGGGAGAGACGATTGTGGTGGTGGAGAGATAGGTCTGTAGTGGTGATGGCGGTGAAGTAAGGTAAGGTGAGTGGTGGAGGTAGTGATGATAGGGGAGAGGTGGTGTGTGGTGATGGGTGGTAGTGGTGGATGTAGTGGTAATAGGTGAGAGACGATGGTGGGTGGAGAGATAGGGGAGTACAAAGTACAAAGGGGTACAAAGGAAATCAAGCAACAACAGGTCCAGCGACCCCTCGAGGCTGCAGGTTGCCCTTCAAAACACTGATGGTCAAGTGTCTAAACAGTAGTTTAGAATTGGTAAGGGAAAAATGGAAAGGGAGGACTGCCATGGGACAAATATTCGTGGAAGGCATAGGAGATGTTAGTAGGGGACAATTGTTTGTAATGTAATAGAGGGAAAAAACAAAATATTAATTAACAAATACAGTCAGTCGTGGATTAAAGGCAAGGTATTTGTCTAGGCGAAGTTTAAAAGAATCAACGGTGCTGCAGTCTGCAGTCTCAGGGACGCCCATTCCATATGTTGACAACTCGATTGAAGAAGAAATTCTTTGACTTGTGTGAGTTAAAATATTTACCAATCATTGTGCAACCGTTCCCAATTGTGTAGTTTGATTGGTCGACAGTGAAATATTTATTACAGTTCATATAGTCGATGCCTTCGATGATTTTGAATACTTGAATTAAGTCGCCTCCTAATATGCGCTGGGTTAACACTCAAGCCGCAGGGCCCGACATATGTCGTGTGAGATAACCATGGCCACCCCTGCGGGGCCAGACATTTGTCGGAAGAGATGTTGAGCTCATTATCGGCTCTGAGAGAGAGTCCACGTGTTGGGAGGACAATAGGTGGGCTCTGACCGCTCGGCACGGACCCAGTGCCGCGAATGAGCTCCCCACCACAACATTCCACATCCACGGCCTCGCGAGACCAGGAAAAAACTCGGGAAATTACCGTATTTTAGGGTTTTTCCCATCGTGTTGCGCGATCGCTACAGGATAACCTGTGGTTGTACAAGGGTGATTCAGGTGTCATTGGAAAGGTCTATTATCGCCCTTTCAGGGATACATAATTGTATTACGCTCTGGCTCTTGTTTATGGATGAAAAAGAGCATGGAATGAAGCTCGTTTAGGGTAAATATGCCCGCCTGCCAGGTAGTAGAAGATACAAACATCCCCGTTGGACAGGGGTTAAAGGAAATATATTTTTCTCTAAGACGCTCCTCATATGGTTCGTTCTTTAGGCTAGATATCATTTTGGTAACTCTACATTGAACTTGTTCTAGTTTGTCTATATCTTTTTGGTAGTAAGGGCTCCAGGATTGAACGCAATATTCCAAGAGAGGGCGGAGTAAGGAATTGTAAAGAGTTAGGATTACATCTTTGGATTTATGCTCAAATGACCGGCCTATAAAGCCAATTATTTTGTTTGCCTTCTTAACAACTTCTGAACATTGTTGACTCTGTTTTAGGTTACTCGATATTGTTACTCCCAAATCAGTTTCTCTTAAGCTGGGGGCCATTCATTGAATAGTTTGCTTTCTCATTTCAGATTCTGATATGGAATACTTTACATTTATCCCCATTGAAACATATTTGCCTAATTTGAGCCAATGTGACAACTTATCAAGATTATGTTGCATATTTTCAACATGTTCATTTTAGAGTACGCTATTTGCAATTTTTGTATTGTCAGCAAATTTGATTGTACAGGTGAGACCCTCATCTATGTCGTTAATGTAAACTAGGAAGAGAACTGGCCCCAGTACCGATCCCTGGGGTACCCCGCTACTTACATTGATCCATTTGGATGCTTTACCGTTTATGACTAGTCTTTGCTTTCTGTCACTGAGCCAATTTTCTATCCATTTCAACAAACCGTCATGTATTCCATACGCTTTTAGTTTTATCAATAGACGTTTGTGGTGATCTTTGTCAAAGGCCTTTTGAAAATCAAGGTATATAATATCTACAGCTTTACTCTCATCATATAGATTGAGGATATCGTGGAAGAAGTCTAAGAGGTTTGTTAAGTTGGAGCGCGTTTATTACGAAAACCATGTTGAATATCTTTAAGTACTGTATGCTGTTTTCCTCTAAGTGATTTACGAATTTGTATCTTATGAGTTTCTAGCAGTTTACCTACAACTGAGGTTAAGCTAATTGGACGCTAGTTACTAGGTAAGGTTTTCCTTCCTTTTTTTAATATCGGTGTTACATTGGCGAGCTTCCACTGATCAGGCATAATCCCTGATTGTAAGGATTTATTGAAGAGCAATGTCAGTGGTTTGGAGAGCTCATACTTAGCTTCCTTTAGAACGCTAGGGGAGATCGTATCAAGTCCAGGCGATTTATTTACGTTGAGTTTATCTAAACATTTCAAAACTTCTCTCTCTGTAATGCTGATACTGCTTAGAACGTCAGAATTGTCTATCTGGACCGGTGATGCTTTAGGGATATTAGTAAGGTCTTCTGTTGTAAACATTGATGCAAAGAAGGTGTTGAAAGTGTTGCTAATTTTTGCTTCATCTTCAGTGTAATCTACTTTCTCATCGAGTAACAGTCCAATCGTTGAGGTCACTATTTTCTTCTTTCTGATGTAACTATAACATTCTTAAGGGTTTGTCTTACTTTGATTTGCAACATGTAATTCTAGCATGTTTTTACTTTGTTTGATTAACTTTTTGGCTTTGCGTTGTAGATCTACAAATATCACTCTATTTTCATGGGTGTCAGAAATGTTTAATGCCCATTCTTTTCAGCAAACAGACAATCCGCAATGTCTTTATTCCACCATTTAGGCCTATTATTATGTACTGATGTTCGTTTTGTTAATGGTATACACTCATGTACTGCATTCGAGGAAGTGGAGGTGAAAAATCTCCATGATTGGTATAGATTATCAGTGTTAATCATAGAACTCTAGTCGATTTCCTTGAGTATTTTGCTCAAGTTTACGGAAGTTTGCTCTCTTGAAATTTGGAACCTTCTCTTTGCTGGCATTGAGTTCGTTGCTATTGAATTTTAAACGGAGAGTGATCGTACAATGGTCACTATTACTGAATTCATCGCCAAAATTTAAATTCTCTATTAATTCTTCTTTTGTTGCAAGTACAAGGTCAAGAACGTTATTACCATGGGTCGGTGATCGAACAAATTGATAGAGCGAACTCTCTTGCAAGTTCGCATACAAGTCGTTTCTGGAGTGTGAAGTAAGAGTGGTGTTGATGGTGGTGAGGTGAAGTGAGGGTGGTAGTGGTGGAGGTAGTGATGATAGGGGAGAAGTGGTAGTGTGTGGTGAGGGATGGTACTGGAGGAGGTAGTGATGGCAGAGGAGATACGATGATGGTGGTGAGGTGAGGGTGGTAGTGGTGGAGGTAGTGATGATAGGGGAGAGGTGATGATGGTGGTGGTAGTGATAATATAGTAGAGGTGGTAGTAGTCATAGTGATGGGTGGTGAATGGTATTGGTGTAAGAGGTGGTGGTTGTGTTGTGAAGGAGATGTGGCTTAGTTAACAAAAGCAACTATCACCACCTCCATCACTATTTAACGAATCATCACGCCCCTCATAGTGGGGAGATTGTAGGCACCAATTGATCAGGGCTAGACCCAGGTGAGGTTATAGGCATGTGATAAAGAGTTGCTGGAACTCGTGTTTCATTTGCTTGGCCTCTCTTACTGATTTCCTTTGTGCCTCATTTACACTGAGAGCAATCCAGCTAGCTCTCACAAACACCTTATCTTCCTATCCACTTCACTACACTACACTTGATTCCTCCGCACCAAAATTTAAACAAAATTATTAATCTTAGCCCAGCCTCGGAGTCCTCAGGAGGGGGCGGGGGGGGGGGGGCATAAATGCCCCCACACACGACCGACCATCCCCTGACAACCCCACAACATTACCTGGACCTCGACCTGTTACTCTTTCTATTGATTTCTACAACATTCGTGGACTTTCCTCTAACTTTCACTCTGTTGAACACCATCTCTCCTCCTACAAACCTTATCTTCTCTTCCTCACCGAAACTCAGGTGCCTGTAGCAACACCCAGCAGCCCCTTCTCTGTATCCTCCTACTTTCTCTATTCTAGTTTCAAAGCCAAAGGCGGATGTTGTGCATATGTGCTCAACAAGCTCACTTGCTCTCGTGTTCCCGATTTCAACTCCTCTGAATTCTCAACTTTATGGCTCAAACTTTCCTGTCATTCTCTTACTAAATATTTCTGTGCTGTCTATCTTTCCCCTAACTCTACCAACTTTCTTAAATTCTTTGACCTTTTAAACTCTACAGTGGAACACATTCTATCCATTTCTCCTTCTCAGAAATCTCCATCTTAGGAGATTTCAACGTTCACCACCGCCAATGGCTCTCCTCTCACACTACTGACCCAGCTGGTGAACAAGCCTACGTCTTTTCTATCCTAAATGACCTACAGCAGTTAGTTCAGCAACCCACCCGTATCCCGGATCGCATCGGAGATCGGCCCAACATTCTTGACTTGTTTCTAACTTCTAACCCTTCTTCTTTTCTCTCCTTTGGGCTCCTCCGACCATAAACTTATCTCTGTCACCTGTCCTATCTCTCCAGTACGACCACCCGATCATCCTAGCCGGCGGCGCTTGTGGCACTTCGGCGCTGCCGACTGGGAGGCTCTCCGACAGTACTTCTTTGATTTCCCATGGAATTATTTCTGCTTCCGTGGCTGGGGACCCTCGGAGAGTGCTGAACGCATTACCAAGGTATTCCTATCGGGCATGGAAGCATATATTCCATTCTCTTTCTCTCAGACTAATGCTAAAAAATCTTGGTTTACTCACGCCTGTTCTACTGCTGTCGGCAATAAGGAGGAAGCATTCAAACTGTCCCGACGCCTTAAAACTCAAGACTCTCATTCTTCCTATGCTTCTGCCCGGAATCAAGCCAAATCTGTTCTTCGACTTGCCAAACACTCTTTCATCAATAATAAGTGCACTGAACTATCCAACTCTAGCTCTTCCCAAGCTTTCTGGCATCTAGCCAAAAACCTCTCCAACAATTTCTCTTCCTCGCCTTTCCCTCCCCTTTTCCACTCTGATGGCACAACCATCACTTCTTCCTCTGACAAAGCTAAACTCTTCGCTCAAACTTTTGCTAGAAACTCCACCTTGGATGATTCCGGTGCTATTCCTCCCTCTCCACCCTCCTCTCTCTTACTTATGCCTAATATCCTAATATCTTCTAAAGATGTACTTTCTACCGTCTCTGGGCTTAATACTAATAAGGCGTACGATCCGGACGGTGTTCCTCCTGTTGTTCTCAAAAACTGTGCTTCCGTGCTGACTCCCTGCCTAGGCAAACTCTTTCGTCTCTGTCTATCCTCTAACGTCTTCCCTTCATGCTGGAAATTTGCTCACATTCAACCTGTCCCTAAGAAGACATGCCAGCTTTCAAATATTTCTATACTCACTTTTTAGGGATTTTTTTTTGGCTAGTGGCCGGACAGGCCAATAGCAAAAAAAATATCCCTAAAAAGTTCACCTATGATAGGCACAATTTTGGGACAGGCCAAAAACAATCCTGTCCTAAAACTGAATAGTGGTCATTCGTTCCCTAAGGTGTGTCATTAATGTTCCCTAACGTGAACAATTTTCTGACCAACCCAAATTTGGCAAAACTAGCCTGTCCCGAAAAAGCATATTTTCCACTAGCCTGTCCGTCAACATATAATGGTTTTTATGCTATATGAGTTACTTAAGGTTTTTTAAGGGCAAACCTGGCAGAAATAGGGCTAGCGTTACCAAAACTATGCAATAGGAGTAGAATGTTATGCTTATTCCAAATTTTGCATCCATTTTGTAATAACTGAAAAAAATGGAAGTGGTAAAGCCAAATATGTTAAAAAGAAATGATAAAGTTGAACATATTTCCTTTCTCTGAAGATTAATCCAATTTCTAGGTGCAATTTTGAAATCAGCATAAAAAACTACTCCTAATGCAAAGTTCTGGTAACACTAGTCCTAGCTGGCAGAAATGGGGCTAGTTTTACCAGAACTATGCAATAGGAGTAGAATGTTATGCTTATTCATAATCTTGCATCCATTTTGTAATAACTGAACAAAATGGAAGTGATAAAGCCAAATATGTTAAAAAGAAATTATAAAGTTGACCATATTGGGGGAAATAAAAATACATTCATTTATTTGTGTTTTTATTGACCAATAATTCCCATACTCAACACTAATTTCAGTTTATCATCATTTCTGGTAATCATTTCAGTAATAAAGTTTCTAATTGCGCCAAGGTAGTTAGTGTCCTCATTACTGTATGGAATCAGATCATTATTACCAATAACCTCCAACATCTGTCCTAGAATAGAAAAGTGTATTCTGCTATCATCTAGTACAAACCGGGGCACCTCTGCGGCACGCAAATATCCCAACACGTAGGCATATCTCATTAATATTATGGTGACACCCTTCAAAATCTCACGCCCATATTTCTCCTAGTCGTTGTCCACATTCATGGCGTCACCGACAATGAGGGTATAATTGTTCCAAATAATGTCATTCGTGATACTGTAAGCTAGATACGAATCTTCGTGAATGGAGTGATCAACGTTATAAATTACCGAAAAACGGGATGTCGCAGATGATTTTCTAACTACGTCGATCTGGTAGGTTGCTCTTGAGCGAGGCAGTTCTACGGAAGATGCTTTACCTTTTAGCACGTCAATTGATACGGTGAGACCGAACCGTCCCCTGATTACCAAGTGAACGTCGGTCACAATGGAAGGATTCAAGAAAGAGAGCTTGATCTTCTGCAGATTTTCCTCACTAGTGTCCATGGACACGAGCAAGCACGTGCGTGTTGTCACCCAAGACGGTACCTCCTGTGACTGATACCTGACAAGATTCTTGTAGCGTCCTCGTCCTTCATTCGTGACATGAAAACTGTAAGCTCCTTCGCTCTGGACAGACATGACACTCCTCAGGTTGAAGTACTTGTCGAGAATCGCGGGAGAATATCATGTTAACCCAGTGAGAATCTTGACGCGTTTTGACAGTTTACTTTGGCTACCATTAAACAATTTTATTTAGATTAGGAAGGGTGTAAGGAAGTTGGAGGGTTAATTGAGAGACTTTACCCTTTTAACTGCCATAGATCCTTCCCAAACTGAATATAATGGTCTAGTGATAGCCAGAATAAACTGACAAAGCGCTGCATGATCCTCAAAGGGTTAAAATGCGGGCAAGACAGTGAGGATAAAATATGAGGCTCTGACTCAAGGTGACGGAGCACGGGGGTCAAATGATGAGAACGAGATCTGGAAGAAGAAGAGATATATGAACTTGGAGTAAAAAACAAGAAAAGGGTGCAACCAATAAAACAAAAGTATAAAACACAAATAAGAGATAGAGGCAATGAAACCAACAACAAAAACAAATACATGTGTTAAAGGGAATCAAACAAACAAAACAAAACAAATAAAAGTGTATCTCATAGGTGAAGATAAAACATTAGAGAATGATCATTAGAAAAGATTAAATTATGAGATTAAACTATGATAAGAGGATAGGTATAAAGCCAGGTTCACACATTGGCGAGTCGGAGCTCAACTCCAACGCAAGTGATAAATTTTTTGCACTCGCCAATGATTATCCCAAATTCGCCGACACTCACCGACACTCGCACAGGCTCGCGTGGACTCGCGGTGGACTGCGTAGACTCGCGAACGCGGCCAAAAATGTTGTACCGACACAAAAATTGGAGAGTCAAGTGGGAGTAGGACGCCGAGTCGCATAGAGTCGCGTAGACTCGCGTAGACTTGCGTAAACTCCTGTAGACTCGTGTGACACTCATGTAGACTCGCGTGACACTCGCGTTGTACTATTTAGAAATTTAATGATCGCGAGTCTACATGAGTCTACATGAGTGTCACGCGAGTCTACATGAGTGTCACACGAGTCTACATGAGTGTCACACGAGTCTGTTTATATTATCAACAAAATTCGTAGCAGCGAAACGACTGCAGCTATGGCTTTCATATTTTTACCACATGTACCTTACCCCTTTGGCTACCCACAAAAAAAAATCCCAAATTCCTCCTCCCACACACTCGCTGACTGTCGGTCCCGTCAGAAGGAAAAAAAGGAAAATCTGTGGTGGCGAAACGACTGCACCAATCGGTTCCATATTTGTGTGACAAGTCCCTTACCCTTCTGCCTTCCCCCCACCACACCCCCAACCGCCTCCCACCACCCACTTCCAGCGTATCCGTACGAAGATAAGAAAAAAAAGGAAAATCCGTGGTGGCGAAACTACCTTACCAATCCGCTTCATATTTGTAACATGAGTCAATTACGCTTCTACCTTCCCCACACCATCCCCCAAACCACCCTCCCGCCACCCTCCTACCTATTCATAATAATAATGCTGTGGAATATATGCAAAGGATAATTATATGATGACAAATAATAATATACAGAATGATATCCAACATGAAATATAAATAAATACAAGATTAATAAATTAAATAGAATATACACTCCATACACTCCTGTTAACTTCCTGTAGACTCGCGTTCATCTCATCTCGTGTAAACACGTGTAAACTCATGTAAACTCCTGTGACACTCATGTAGACTCCTGTGACACTCATGTAGACTCCTGTGACACTCATGTAAACTCCTGTGACACTCATGTAGACTCCTGTGACACTCATGTAGACTCCTGTGACACTCATGTAAACTCCTGTGACACTCATGTAAACTCCTGTGACACTCATGTAGACTCCTGTGACACTCATGTAAACTCCTGTGACACTCATGTAAACTCCTGTGACACTCATGTAGACTCCTGTGACACTCATGTAAACTCCTGTGACACTCATGTAAACTCCTGTGACACTCATGTAGACTCCTGTAGACTCCCACTATTCGTACCCTGGAATTTGACGTTATTTTTCAAATTTTGGCGGTGCGTATTGGGGTCGTGTTACACTCGCCGACACTCGCGTAAACTCCTGTGAACTCGTGTAAACTCATGTAAACTCGTGTAAACTCGTGTTATATTCGTGTTATATGCGTGTTTACTCGCATCAGCTGCTACTCGCGTTGGGTTGGGGCTCCATCAACGGCGATATGCGGCGAGTGTGACTCGCGTTGGCCTCGCGCTCCGACTCGCCTATGTGTGAACCTACCTTAACAGCGAGGGTACCAGGAGAGCAAGGACAATCAAGCGAATAGTGATTTAATTAATATCTCTCTCTCTCTCATGGTTATAATGGAGGAGAACGGTGGACAGAAAATAGGAGAGTTAATTGGATGTAAAGAAGCCAA
Organism: Paralithodes platypus; assembly: GCA_032716605.1. NCBI lineage: Eukaryota > Metazoa > Arthropoda > Malacostraca > Decapoda > Lithodidae > Paralithodes > Paralithodes platypus. Next base: position 20,638,926 of record CM064524.1, read on the forward strand.
GGGAGGAAGTCGACAGAAAGATATGAAGGAACATAATTATGAGGTGCGGGGACTGAAGTGTAATGTTAAGTGAAGGTTTTTAGTTTGTTCCCTAGACCTCCATCTAGGGGATGTACCCCCTAGACCCCCTGTCAAGATATATTTGTAAAAAAAATCGGTAGACAAATGTCCTGGCCAGAGACCGGTTCCGCTTAAATGACAGGCTCGATATCACTCGCCAGAAAATAATCGACACCTAAATGGCACGAAGGTCTCAAAATTGACAGAAATGGGGCGAAAGTTCTTAAAATCGTCAAATCAATGGGGCGAACGTCTTAAATCTCAAAAACTCCTAAACTGAGTGTACAGTCGCGCTAATAAGTGATGTCTCGGCACCAAGTATGTTTTGATCAATAATTGGCATCAGCAATATCTAAGCTTCATTTCTTCATATCGAGTGAAATATATAAACATCTTCCTACACTTGCCCACCCTATTCAACATCTGACAGTTATTAAAACAGCACAGAGCAAGCCAAACGTAATGACAGGTGGCACATGACCTATTAGCGCGACCGTACATGATAATGTTAGTGATTTATACAAGAACACCGAAGTAGTACCGCTTTAATGACTCCCTCGTGTTCCACCAGCAGCCAATTAACACCAACCTTAATTACCAAACGTACACTCTGTGCTACAAGGTGCTTGTTGGGTTGTTATTTACTGATAGTTTGTTGCATTCACGAAAGCGAACAAAAATCAAGTATATGGTACAAAGGATGTTTTGTGTTAATGTAGTAACTTTAAGTGATTTACAATAATATTTTAAATAAAGTATGTGAAAAATTATGTGTTGAATCTGTGTTTGTGTTTTGCAGTGCCTAACTATATTCCAATCAGCTGAATTATACATTTATCCTTACTACCGTCAAATTATTGTATACAGCTTTAGAGTGAATTCTCGAGCATGTGGATAAAACATAAGTTGAATATAAGAGCAGGTGAGACTAAATGACTAAAACAATCACAATCTTACCATAAGCATTATCGTTCTCCCCAAATTCCAGCACATCTTCCTTATTAAAAGCGGACCGCTGAGGGGCCTCCAAAGAACTGACTTGGTAATGATGATGATGATGATAATAATAATAGTGCTGGTAGTGATTATAACGATATAATTTTTGTATAAAGATGATGAAGATCTGTTAGATTGGATATTAGAGATAGTACAGAGGAGTGAAGTGATATATTACATCGGGTCAGACTATAAGTGGACTATAGGGAACTGAAAGAAAGGCACGGATGGGTTTAGTTTGAGAACTGATATTTACAAGTGCTTGGAATTTGGATAAAGGCCAGTATACAATGATAAAGAGATCAAAGAGCGGTGGAGTGGGAACCAACGACAAAAGAAGTACAAAGACTAACTAGGTGAGAGACAAGGGCTTAAGGCGAGTTTTTCTGCTGGATCCCTTTCTCCCTCATGTTAAGCCCCATTATTGTTGAGATTTGAAGACATTCGCCCCATTAGTTTGGCGAATTTGCTACCTTTCTTACACTTTAGATGTTGATTATTTTCCTAGCGAGTGAAAGCGAGCCTATAATTTAGGAGGAACAGGCCTTTGGCCAGGATACTTTCTTACCGAAAAATATACAAATTTATCTCAAAGGGGGTCTTGGGGGTGTTATTTTTAAGATTGATAGAGGTCTACAGAGCAATAGAAAACAGAAAACTTAAAGAAGAAATATGTGGAAGTATTAAGCAAGAAATATTAATACTGAAGACGTTATGAACGCGGTTTAATTAATACTTAATACTTAATTGTTATGTTTAAGTAATATGTAGTGCAACCATTTATATGAACATGGATCAGCAACAATTATGAGGGACACAATATGCAACCCTTAACTCAGTTCAATTCAATTAAATTTAATTTAAAACAAAATATTGTCACACAGTTCATCATATTACAATCGCACATAAACTTAGAAGCAATATTTACTTTGAGACAATAGGGGACTATATATTAGTTTCAACTGAAGGAAGAATGATACAACATACACATATTGCAAAATTGTCAATGCTTAAGTTTATGGCTTCTAAGCTATCAAGACGACTGTTTTAGACTGAGTGACACAAAACGGTGATAGGGTCCAGGAGGTAAATGTTTAAAACTTCATTGTAATGATTCAAATATCAAGTAATATTTTAATGCTTTATATTATTTGCTGCAACTACTACTATAAGTAGCGCCAACGAACTTGACAATAGTATTGACCCCTTAACTCTTTATAACTGGAAATTAATAACAGCAATGGGGCTGACGTTGCTATTATTTGGAAAGAGTCCACCAGGATATAAGTGTCGATACTTACAGCCAGTTTGCTTCAGGCCCTATTGAGTTACAAAGAGGTCAGGGCCTGATATTATTGTCAAGTTCTTTGGTGCTACCTATACCACCACCACTTACTATCACAATTACTGCTATAGTTCCTCACCTTTCCCTTCGTAAATGTTAAGAGGCACATGGCCCTGGGTGGGGCTTTGGTGTCCCAGACATTTCCACGCTCTCCTCAGCCCCTCGCCTGGGAGCAGTTTTGGTAACCTGGGCATTCTTAGTGGTAAAGATGGGATGGTTCTGTGGGGGCACTTGGATATGGCCATGGCCTTGCTTGGGACCTTGGGGCTGCTCGGACAGACATCCTGGGGAACAACAACAACAACTACAACTGCTATATTCTGTTTTATTATAGCTGAGGGTAAATTGAATCCCTTAGCAACTGATTTATCGATACTTAATGGCAAAATAACAATCTACCATGTCTGTGCGTCGTATTAATGCCAAATGTTCATAATTAACAACACATTTCACAAAACAAAACAAACACGTAATAGGTGAGCAACCAAGATAGTGACATCGCACTTTACCATCTATTGAAATAAAACCGACTATAGTACCACCATAATACTGGCCACAATAATAATAATTCAATATCAATACAGGAGGATGCACTATGGCTGCAGTTTGATACGGCAAAACAAAACAAAAATACTTAAAAAGATATAAGGAAACATGATTAAATTACTGACATGTTTGTGGACATGCAGTAATGCGATTAATGGTCGCTCTTCGGTCAATCTAAAATGGCTTACTTAAGAATGGGAAAGGGGTGGATTTTTTTTTTTTTTTTTTTTTTTTTTTTTTTTTTTTTTTTTTTAAAGGGGAAGAACCTTCTATTTGTTTAGGCAACAAAAGAAAATACAAGTTTGATACGGCAACCATCATCAATAATTACTAATAATCAAGAGTATACATAATTATATGGATATGATGAATGCAAAGGAATACATATAATGCAATTATCATGTAACACAAATACATCCATAAAGGGGATATAGGCTTTTTTTTCTGGCCCCCGTTTTCCCTCGTGTTTAGCCCCATTGTTTTTTAGATTTTAAGACGTTCGGCTCATTTGTTAGGCGATATATGACGTTAGCCTATACCCAAATTCTTTGTCAATATAGATTGCTATTTATATGTCGATGTTTTCCTGGCAAGCGATAGTGAGCCTGTAATTTTAAGAGAAACCGGACAATTTTCGATGGAAAAACATGTACACATTTATCTTGAAGGGGGTTATAGGGAGTGTTATGGTTATCTTGAAGGGGGTTATAGGGAGTGTTATGTTTATCTTGAAGGGGGTTATAGGGAGTGTTATGTTTTAAGATTGATGAATATCTGGCAAGGAAAATAAAACTAAATGAACATTTATACAGTATAATTATACAGTATATATATATATATATTAAATATATATAAATATATACAGCGCTACAAAAAAAAAACAGCCACTACCCCTTAATAACATTATAGCGTAAAAGGGAGCGAATATGTACTAGACACAGACTCGGAGGAATAATATTGCATAATGAAGCAATTTGCAGGAATCACTTCAAGGCCCTTCAACCTGCCTGAGTGTCTTGTTCTCGACGCAGTGCATTAGGAGAGATGGGTCGTTTTTCTGGTCCCCCTTCTTCCTCATGTTTAGCATATTAGTTTTCAGATTGTTAGACGTTCGCTCCATTAGCTTTGACATTTTAAAAACTGTTGCCACATTTCTGTCAATTTTAAGACCTTTCGTGCCATTTAGGTGTCGCTTTTTTTCCTGGCGAGCGATAGCGAGCCTGAAATCTAAGAGGAACCGGCCTTCGGCAGGAATATTTTTATACCGAAAAATTTACAAATTTATTTGGAAATTGGCTCAAGGGAGGGTAATTTAAAGCTTGATGGAGGTCTAGGGAACAAACTAAACACCTCCTTTTAAGTATCTTGTGCTCGACGTGGTGCATTAGGAGAGACACAAACCTCAATGATTTCAGAGTTGATTTTGTTTGTAAGTATCAGGAAGACTGAGAGGAAGTTGCAGGGTTATTGAGTCGCTATGCTGTACAATATAGTATATGTGATTAAGTAAGGAACGCACAGGCTGTAGCAGAACTCTAAACTACTGCAAACATAATAAGTAAACATATAACCGAATATTTAGGAGTCAATAATTCATTCATAACACAATATTTTATGTAGCTCTTACATGTTCAAAAAGGCTACAACAAAAATATTCAATTAGGTGAAGCAAAGAATATAAAAGATGAAGGGGGATGAGCGTATGTATTTGTTCATGTATGCATTGTTATATTTGTTTAGTTTCCTCCGTAGACCTCCATCAAGCTTAAAACAAAAACACTTAACCAACACCTTCCCTCAAGATAGATTTCTACATTGTTCGATAGAATAATGTCCCGGCCGAAGGCCGGTTCCTTTGAAATTGCAGGCTAGCTATTGCTCGCCAGGATAAAATCGACACCTAAATGACACACAGTTTTTATATTAACATAAAATGGGGCGAAAGTTCTTTAAATCGCCTAACTAATGGGCCGCACGTCTCATAATTTGAAGACTAATGTTGAAGAAGGGGGACCAGAAAAATTACCCAACTCCCCTTAAAGCACACTGACTGTATGTACACTCACGCGTACTAAAAGTTGCTCAGGGGTGGGTCCTTCCTTCCCCTACTCCACCCTGGGCAGGTGGAAGGGGGGAATCGTGTCCAAGTCTACCCCCACCTTCCACCTCCAAACTATCCCCAACTCCCCCACCTTCCTTCTCTAGCTGGCAGTTAGTGATTAGCGACGATTGTTCTCATGTATTACAAATTATTGTTAAACCATCATTGCACATCCTTACAATGGCCGACATTAACAATTATTAGGAATATATATATATACTGTACAATATACTGTATAATTGTATTCTCAAAATGAATCTCTATATACAACGTGGGTTACCCGAATCTTGGATGTAGTGGTCTTCTCTCTTCTCTCTCTCTCTCTCTCTCTCTCTCTCTCTCTCTCTCTCTCTCTCTCTCTCTCTCTCTCTCTCTCTCTCTCTCTCTCTCTTATTGCACTACTTTCTATGATTAAGACTTAATGTGATTTCAATATATTAATACTGTAATTAAATCCAATCTCATACAGTATTTAGGATATTTGTTCACCAATATTGCAATACACATCAACATGCCCTTTACGATTTACTCCTAGGTTCTCACATTACTTACACAGTCGGCCCTTTATATCATAAAAGGAAAGGACTAGCCTACAGGCAAAGATAGGCTGGAATAGTGTTGCAACTGTTATTGATTGCTTAGTTTATAATTTTAATCAGTTTCTCCCATTTATACAATATCATACATACTATAAATGGTGTGCATTTAATTGTATGTGGCCTATACACTTTGTTTTAATCAAGTCAATGTAGAACTTCATACAAATTACTATCAAAGTCGGTGTTAACTTTTATTAAGGTGTGAGTATAGAGCCCTTGAGTAGCAGGGCTCGCCTTCTCACTTCCCCATTCTCTGTCTCTATCTGTGATCCCAGCCTCTCGCCTCTACAAACCCCCATTTAAGGAATAGGATTAATTGGCAGTTTTACCATCAACTCTCCTCTATGTGTAACAAATGCATCACACGCTAATGAAGGGAAATATACCATATTCAGACCCGTTAAATCTTGGTTGTATAAAGTGTGTGCTGTGAAAGAGTTACAATGAATGAATAGTATCTCAAAGACCTTACGGTCCATTTCGGGAAAATATTCGTAGTGGAAGGAGATATTTTTCAATGCACTACACTCCTTACAGAGTCTGCAAAATACTATCTACTGTCTTCTTGAACTGCTCAACTGAGGAAATGTTTACAACTTCTGAGGAAAGTTTCTTCCAGGTAGAACAGATCTTAAATGGGAAACAGTTTCCACAAATACTAGTGCTTAACCTTTTCAATTCTAACCGCCAGCCATGGTTGCGTATTGTATTCATATAGAGGCTAAGCATTTTGCTATGATACACATTATCAAACCCATTATATATTTTAAAAACTTGAATGAACTATCCTCGTAGTCTGCGTGTTGAAAGAGAGAGAGAGAGAGAGAGAGAGAGAGAGAGAGAAGCAGATAACTACAGCTGAGATTCTTTTAACCCACATTGTGTACAGAGACTCATTTTGAGAATTCAATTATATAGTAAATTGTATTAATACATTCCTAATACAATTATATAGTAAATTGTATTAATACATTCCTAATACAATTATATAGTAAATTGTATTAATACATTCCTAATAAATATTAAATGTTTGCCAATGTAAGGATGTGCAATGCTGATTTAACAATAATTTGCAATGCATGAGAACAATCGTCGCTAATCACTAACTGCCAGCTAGAGAAGGAAGGTGGGGGTAGTCTTGGACCCGACTCTCCCCTTCCACCTGCCCAGGGTGGAGTAGGGTAAGGAAGGACCCACCCCTGAGCAACTTTTAGTACGCGTGAGTGTACAGTACTATTGTATTCTATGGTGCTTTATATTGTACACACACATGGCGCAGTGGTCTTGCCACTGAACTGGTAATACAATGGATCCGGGTTCGAATCCCAATATGTCAATGGGAAGATATTATTGGGATGGAATTTGTGCTGTACCTATTTTCAGTGCATTACCACAGCACACCGACATGCAAAACAAAATACCCTCATTGTTCCCTGATTAAATAGCACTGTATGAATATTCCCATATTCAAAATATGCTGCAGGGGGGCAATGCCTAGTGAGTTAATTGCACTGAGGCGAAGCAGCTTCAGAGATGGGACTGCTTCGAGCCGTGAATTGGTGCTTCGCATGTCTCACTCCCTAGTCTGGAGCAAGACCTCACGGGCCTCGCCGTGTTCAGCGGTGGAGTGAGCAGGCTCTCAGCCTGGGAGATGGAGTGGTTGGAATATAGAAAAAACAAAAGCATGTTGATCATCACTTTATATTATCACGTCAGCTTAATATACCCGGTAGATTATGTAGTGAAAGAATGGACACGCCTGCGCTAAACATACTTATTTTATTCAATTGTTAATATGAACAAGTAGCTTGAAATTGTAAAAAACTTAAATTATATTTCTCTCACTGTCAACTTACAGTAAGTACATCTTGTCATGACAGGATACTCAGTCTCTCTCTCTCTCTCTCTCTCTCTCGTCATATCCATTTTAGCCAGACAGTATAGAGCTGAGGACTATTAACCTGGTCCACGCCTGGAGTAATTACCTGGAAGAGAGGAGAAGAAAAAAAAATCATCAAAACCGATGAAATAATCATCAGCGGACAGTGATGAACAATAGTAAGACAGGGAACTATAAATATGAAGAAACACGTACAACTATACAATATTCGAGAAAATACATGCAATATAAATTTTGACTTCACCAAATACTAAAACAGATTGGAAAACGTAAACACAAACAGTCATCGAAAAACATACCTTTCTTGAACTTGAAGATAAGGTACAGTACATGTCCTGCATTTAAATGTGTATTACAACATTATGGTGTAATGTTACATTTTAGCATGTTCTAATCAATGGACCATTTCAATCTCTCCGCATCAGCAGATTCCCAACCTTATTAATCTTATTTTCAAGGACTATTAGAATCGAATAACTGCCCATAAATTACCATCATCTTCTTCTCTTTCTCCTCCCGTGTTAGTGTTCTTCTTCATCTTCTCTCCTCCCTTTTACCTCACTTACCTTCAACCCTTCTCCCTCCTCAACACACACACAATGTCGCATTAATCTGCAACTTGAGAAACAATGTCGAATCCCAAATATATCAATCATTTTGTTGTGCTTGTTAGGATGTTTCTCTGTCTTTAACACTCACAACATTTGTCATTTCTACTAAGAACAACTGTTCTGAAAACAATTTGATGTCAATTAGGCTATGTAATGTTATTAGGTCATGTCAGGATAAGGTTAGGTAAGGCAATGTTCTACTAGGATTCGTATATATTAGGTTATGCTAAAATCTAGGTAGCTAGGTCTGGTTATATTAAGGTGAGTAAGGAAAGGCAAAGTAGGATTATGTTAAGATAACATAAGTCACCTTTCCTTACCTCCATTTTTTTCTGTTATTAATATTCTCTCAATTTTGTCCTCGTTTCTAAATTTTTGCTTTTATCTTTCTTGATATACTTTTATAAAAGAGAGATAGATAGAGATAGATAGATAGAGAGAGAGAGAGAGAGAGAGAGAGAGAGAGAGAGAGAGAGAGAGAGAGAGAGAGAGAGAGAGACTTATAAGGAACTCACGCAATTGTAGGACAATCCCCTTATTATCTGACAATTTTCCAATAATCAACCAATCTTCCAATTATCTGACCATCTTCCATATCTGACCATATTCCAATAATCTGACAATCCTCAAATTATCTGACAATCCTCCAATTATCTGCCAATCCTCCAATTATCTGACAATCCTCCCATTATCCGACATTTCTCCAATGTTCTCACAATCCTCCAATTATCTGACAATGCTCCAATTATCTGACAATCCTCCAATTGTTTGACAATCCTCCAATCATCTGACAATGCTCCAATTATCTGACAATCCTCCAATTATCTGACACTTCTCCAATTAGCTGACAATCCTCCAATTATCTCACAATCCTCCAATTATCTCACAATCCTCCAATTATCTGATAATCTTCCAATTGTCTCACAATCCTCCAATTATCTGACAATCCTCCCATTATCTGACACTTCTCCAATTATCTCACAACCCTCCAATTATCTAACAATGCTCCAATTATCTGACAATCCTCCAATTATCTGACAATCCTCCAATTATCTGCCACTTCTCAAATTATCTGACAATTCTCCAATTATCTCACAATCCACCAATTATCTGCCAATTTTCCAATTATCTGACAATCTTCCAATTATCTGACAATCTTCCAAATATCTCACAATCCTCCAATTATCTGACAATCTTCCAAGTATATGACAATCTTCCACTTATCTGACAATCCTCTAATTATCTGACAATCCTCCTATTATCTGACAATTCTCCAATTATGTGACAATCCTCCAAGTATATGACAATCTTCCAATTATCTAATAATCTTCCAATTATCTCACTGTCCCCAATTATCTGAAAAGCCTTCAATTATCTCACGATACCCCAATTATCTCACAATCCCCCAATGTTCTGACAATCCTCCAATGATCTCAAAATCCTCCAATTATCTCAAAACCCACAACTATCTCACAATCACCCAATTATCTCACAATTCCCAATTATCTTACAAACCTCCAATTATCTCTCACAATATATTGCATTGTACCAGATTGCATGAAAATACTATTACTAACTTGAGCAGACTGTATGATAAACATAGTTTAGCTTGAACGCACATTGCAACATCCACCTAATTATCCACAAATATTAATTAGGCTCCCAAGCAAGTTTTGTCCCAGGATGTAATGCAACTACCAGCCAAACATCACAGGTAGGAGTTTTCATCCTCGTCAAAACAAATATTCGACACAAGGCAATTAAATCTTCCAGCTAATACATTCTCACCCTCATCAACCCAGTCATTGAAAAACTACACATTATTTTCTTCTCCTTAGCTCAATTATTTCGACATAGCAGATATACTCCATTCAGATTTATTTGATTTTCCACCAGCCTTCTCACGGTTACTAGTGAGTTTTCGTCTTTAGGATATAACGGTTCTTTATTATTCAACGCCAAAGTCCAAACACGGGCCACTGCCAATAAATCATGATCATTCATATATATACTGACAGGAGACGATTTACACTCAAATTAATGTGATGGGCAGCAATGACCCCCTCCTTGTATCGGTCTGTCCCCCATGTTCCTCATGCTTAACACCATTAGTGTGGCGATTTTAAGAACTATCGCCCCGTTTCTCTGTCAATATTATGACTTTCCGTGTCATGTTGGTGTCGATTTTTTTCTGGTGCATGTAATTTAGAAGGAACCGGCCTTTGGCCGGCAGATTTTTCTACCGAAAAATGCACAGATATATCATGAAAGGGGATCCTGGGGCTTTATATTTAAGTGTGATGGCGGTCTAGGAAGGACACTAAGAACATAATAAATACATGACAAAATCGACCAAAAAGTGAACCATCCTCCTATTATCTGACAATTCTCCAATTATGCCTCCTATGATTCTCTCCATGGATAAGCTTAATTGATGTTGTTGTGGCTTGTGGTTATTGGTGACGGAATAGTGAGGGTTTCCTCCTGGTTAGTTTGTGTCTCGGAGGTACAGAGTTAACAAGCGTGATCATTAGACTCATGGTTCAGCCTAACAAAACGACCACCTTGCATCTAACCATCAGTAAATTTGGCATGGAAATACAATACTCCATTCGTGCAGTGCATGACCATACCCATAACATTAATACTGGACCTCAGAGCAATTACTTGATTTAATAACAACTATTCATTATACAGTCACCTCTGGCAATTTGCATCAGACATGGATTCATCATAAGGTAATGACTTATATGACTTGAATATAAATTGATATAACAGTGGCCATTAATGTATGCAAGTCCATAATAAATTAATAGACAAACATAGCAAAATACATTAATACATACACTATAGTACATTTATACACAGGAGAGAGAGAGAGAGAGAGAGAGAGAGAGAGAGAGAGAGAGAGAGAGAGAGAGAGAGAGAGAGAGAGAGTAATCAGAATTGGTGATAATCCATGTGAGATTGGCCTGGTGTGGGCATGGGGAGGCCTAATCGGGAGGTAGGATTAGAGGGAAAGGGGTGGTAGGGTCTGGCTCACATATTATAGGTAGCACCAACGAACTTGATAATGATCTGATCCCTGACCTCTCTGTATCTCTATAGGGTCTAGAGCAAACTGGCTGTAAATATCCACATCTATGTCCTGGTTGACTCTTCCCAAATGATAAAAACGTCAGCCCGATTGATTTAATTCATTTCGAGTTATGAACAATTAAGAGGTCGAGAAAATTGTCAAGTTAGCTGGTGCTACCTATAGTGATGGTGGTAGGGTCTGGCTCACATACTAACACAATATGGGATATTTTGACAGACATGATTCCAGCTCTCAACGTCACACCGCTAATAATACTATGACATATAAAAGGTAAGCCCTTGAGGAGTATGAGGCATTTTGACAATATATTCCGGCTATCATTATACGACATTATTCAGATTAGGCAGGATATATGGAAGTCAAAGGGTTAATGGATATGTTTAACCCCACTGCTTTTCATATTTTAGACGTTTGCCCCATTAATTTCACAATTCTATGAACTTTCGCCCCATTTCTGTCAATTTGAAGACCTTTTGTGACATAAGATGTTGATTTTTGTCCTGGTGATCGATAGCGAGCCTGTACTTTAAGTGGAACCGGCCTTCGGCCGGGTAATGTTTCTACCGAAAAATGTACAAATGTATCTTGGAAGAGGGTCTAGGGAGTGTAATGTTATTGGTTGATGGAGGTCTAGGGAAAAAATAATAACTTCCCCTTAACTGCACCTCCAATGATTCGCTCAGCTACACCTTGCCTGTCTTTCAGCCACAATTGGAAGACTCGAAAAACAACGATTATCAAACTGGAGACAGGGAAGATGGTTGTAGGGAGATTAAATAGGAGGAGGAAATAGATAATACGAGGTGATGGAAAGAGGGAGGAGAGTAGTAAGGGGAGGTTTTTAATTTGTTCCCTAGATTTCCATCAAGCTGAAAATGACATCCTCTATACCCCCTTTCAAGGTAAATGTGTACATTGTTCGGTATAAAAATGTCCTGGCCGAAGGCCTGATCCACTTAATTTATAGGCTCGCTATTGCTCGCCAGGAAAAAAACGACATCTAAATGGCACGAACAGTCTTAAACTTGACAGAAATAGGGCGACAGTTCTTAAAATTCCCTAAATATTAGGGTGAATTTCGTTAAATCTCAAAATGGACCTAAACATGAGGTATAAAGGGGTCCAGAAAAAAAAAATCAAGTGGAAATCTCCCCTTAAGGGCAGTGCTGGAGGGAGGGAAAAACGTAGTATGGAATATGGTGATGATGAATGATGGGGAAAAGGGTAGCAGAGAGAGAGAGGTATAGAGAGAAGGGTAGTAGAGGTGGTGGTGGGGGAGTGAGAGGACAGTAGTATGGACGATGGTGGTGTTGTAGATAGGGAGCTGGGTACATGGGTGGGAGGGAGGAGGACAGTAGGGGGTGATAGAAGGAGGGAGTGGTGTTATAGAGGTGGAGGGAGGGAGGTAAATATTATGGACGATGGTGGTGATGGAGCTGGGGAGGAGGGTAGTAGAGAGGAAGGGAGGAGGACAGCTGGGGTGATAGAAGGAGGGAGTGGAGTTGTAGAGGAGGTGGAGGATGAGAAAGAATGGAAGGTATACACACTTTTCCATCCACTTTCACCCTGCCCTTCTCTCTCTCTCTTTCTCTCTCTCTCTCTCTCTCTCTCTCCCTCTCTCTCTTTCTCAACATAAGTGGATTGGATTCTATTAGTTTGAGTATTTCGAGATCAACATGGTAGAAACGTCTAATTTTCTTCAGTGGCACTTTTTTTCTTTTTTTGTTCTATGTGATTGAGGGAGACAAAAGGCAGAACTGCCTGTAGCGAATGCCTCCCCCAGAGTTGAAAGAGTGACAGGGCCAAAATCAAGGGACGTTCGAGCCAAAATGCCTGGACACACGGAGTTTGAAGCAATTTAAGTCATGGGAAGAGGACAAGACAGATTCTGGGAGACAGTTCCAGAGCTCAGCAGTTGAATAGAAGAAAGTCTGAGAATAACGTTTCACTCTTGGGTTGGAGAGTTGTACGGAGTAGGGGTGGGATTGTGTTGCAAGACGGGTACTACTTACCCTACGTAGAGGAGGTGGTATACACTGGGAAAGCTCTTAGGAACATTGATTATTATAGTAGCATAGAATAGTGAGAGAGATGCAACATTGTGGCATAAAGAGAGATTACAGAGAGTAGGTGAGTGGGCGGGAGTTTATGATACAATTGGCTTTCCTTTCTTCTTCGTCTAGGAGTGCGGTGTGAGAGGATCCTCCCCACACATGTGAACAATACTTAATACAAGAAAGCACTGTACCCCTGTACAGAGCAAGGAGCTGTGCAGGGGTAAATAACCCCTTGAGGCGGTTGAGCACACCCAGCTTCTGGGAGGCTGCCTTAGCAAGACTGGTAATATAGTCTTTCCAAGTGAGAGCAGAAGAAAAACAGACACCGAGAATATTGAGAGAAGAGGAAGGATTGATTTTTGTATTGTTGAAGTGGGGATAGTACTCTAGGAGTTCTGAACGGGTAGTAAGATGAAGACATTGGGTTTTGGAAGCATGAAAGGTAACAAGGTTTTCTCTGCCCCAATTGGAAATAGTAGTTAAATCAGAAGATATGTGTTGATGGCGTCATTACGTTTGTCTTCGAGGGATTGCTGGCTGGGGCGTTCAGGAAAACTAATTGAGTAGTGTAAGGTAAAGTCGTCTGCGTATGAATAGATGGGACTGGAGGTACAGTTGAGAAGATAAATTAGGAAAATTAGAAAAAGACTGGGAGATAGGACAGAGCCCTGAGGAACACCGGAGTTGATAGGGTGAGGAAGTTAGCGATGGCCGTCCACAGCCGCAGCTATGGAATGGCCGGAAAGGAAGTTAGAGACAAAGGCACAGATGGAGGAATAGAAACCGAAGGAGGGTAGTTTAGTTAGATTTGTGGCAGACTCTATCGAAGGCCTTCGATATGTCTAGTGCAATAGAAAAGGTCTCACCGAAGTCCCGAAAGGAAGATGACCAAGAGTTAGTAAGAAATGAAAGAAGATCACCAGTAGAGCGACCTTTAAGGAAGCCATACTGGCGATCTGAGAGTAAATTATGAGAACAAAATGCTTAAGAAATTCGGAAGCAAGAATAGTTTCAAAAACTTTAGAGATACAAGAGATGAGAGCAAATGGACGATAGCTGGAGGTTTGAGAGCGGTCACACTTCTTTGGGACAGGTTGAATGAGAGCAAACTTCCAGCAAGAAGGGAAGATGTTAGAGGAGAAACAGAGACAACATAGTTTGCCTAGGCAGGGAGTCAGTACGGAAGCACAGTTTCTTAGTACAACAGGAGGAACACCGTCCGTACTGTACGCCTTCTTAGTATTAAGCCCAGAGGGGGGTAGAAAATACATCTTAAAAAGAGATTAGGATATTAGGCATAAGTAGGAGAGAGGGGGTGGAGGGGGAGGAATAGCACCGGAATCATCCAAGGTGGAGTTTCTAGCAAAAGTTTGAGCGAAGAATTCAGCTTTGTCAGAGGAAGAAGTGATGGTTGTGCCATCAGAGTTTTTTTTTTTTTTTTTTTTTTTTTTAACACCTTACGAGCGGCCTATGCGGTTTATTTATATGTACCGCACAGCGGGGTGTTTTTAGCCAAAATAGGGCTGTTTACGTGATCATTTTCATGCCTAAATAAGACCCAGAACGTAAAACAAGTACCTATCCCTGAAAGGGCATAAACAGAGCTTTCGAATGACACCATAACGATCCTTGTATGATGGATAGTTTTCTTGCAATAACCGTGCAACGCGAGTGCAAAAAGCAGGTAATTCGGTACTTTCGGTACATAATTGAGTATGTAGCGAGTGAGAGGGGGAGGGAGCTGAGATTTGTGTCAGTAGGTTCGCCGCGGTGGTCTGGAGCAGTCATACGCTCGCTAGTCTCCTGCCACCACTTGTCTCTCTCTCTCAGCCACATTACGTGCTGAAATTGCCACTCGACCTATGTCGAGCGCCGCCACATAGTCCAGCTTTATTTAACTCGACTTATGTTGCTCGCCGCTAATTAAGGGTTAAAGACAATGAACGGAGGAAGGAAAAACACAGATAAAACAAAAAGGTCCATGTGCCTAAAGGCATCCTCCATTCATAAAATGTTTGTAACAACTGGATTTAAACATGTGTAGATTGTAAGTTTGTGGAAAGCAATTCGAGGGAAGTGAATTCCAAAGAGTAGTAGTTCTAGGGATAAATGAATTTTGATAAGCAGAAGTTCTGCATTGTGGAGGAGAAAGTGTAAATTCATGGGCGCTCTCAGCTGCCCTAGTTCTACGGGGAAAGATGTACATTGCAAGTTATCCCTGAAAAGTTATATATCGCTATTGTTGATATGACGGCTGTGAATGTGGAATACACTAAACATCTGTTATGCCTAACCAATGGACATTTATCGAGGACAAGATTTAGTATATATGGAAGTACTCAGTATAATGTATTATTTGACTTCCCTAATAAATACAATAGTTTTTATTACAACTCATAACAGTGTCTGGGACTTGAACATGAGCATATCATTGACTATAAAAGCTTTGGACAGGGGCAAATGCTAGCAGCCTTTAAATTTAACAGGGAAATTGCAGATGACGCTCTCCCAGTACAAAAGTCGAGTAATTAGCGGATTGATATGACCTTCGCTAGACCAGTAGATTCATATCAAGTGATATTTTTACTCGGTGAGACAACAGGGGTCATTGAAATTGATTATCAACGTCATATTCGAGTGAAAGTAAGAGCTTAAGTTATAATATATGCCGAGAAAATCTAAAATGGGTTGAGAGGTTGAGAAGAGTATTGAGAAGAAAAGTAAGATTCTTGTGGTGTTTTCACGAGGATGATTTACAAGAAATACTGAAAAAAGAAGAGGGGATAATATGTGTGTATCTTATTAGTTGGAGGAGAATCGGCTTCGGTAGGTTACTGGATTACCCTCTATGTGAATCGGCTTCGGTAGGTTACTGGATTACCCTCTATGTGAATCACTATTTTAACCCTGGACAGGTTTCGCGTTCTAACGCGTACGGTAAAGGAAACGAGGGTCGAAAGTGGCACGCCGCACTAAAATATTCGCCAAAAATCAGGTAATTGAGATAGATTTTTTGTCTACATTTGAACATGTAATATAAGGAATGCTTAATCTAATGTGAAGTGGAATTGAAAATCAGAGTGATTTTTATATTTTTAATGATTATTCTAGAAAAATAACTTAAGAAAATGACTAAATTTACTAAAAAATAAAAATAAATACTTAAAGTTTCCTGAGGATAGTGAAACTCTGGTGACTAGTAGGGGGATGGTGTGGACCTCATCAGCTGCAGTCTTGTCGACCTGGGTCCCATAGGGCGCGATCTGTGCAAAGAATAAAAAGGGTTAATTTCGAAAACTCAAAAAAATGATCAATGGTTTACAGAAAATCATTAGGGTGCCTAAATATTGGTGGATTTGGTTGAAACTTTGTCAGAATAGTGCCAACCAACACTGGAACACAGGGAAACCCTAAATATTGAGATCAGAACTAGTAAATAGCAATGACATAGCATTGTGTACACTTAACTCCGAGACGTCAGACAGTTTTCGGCAAAAATTTGAGAGAAAAAAATTCATAACTGAACAAATTGTTTATGAATCTGCCTATAAATCACCATGGACATTCCTAAACAACCTAAGAACAATATCAGTATGAATAATGGGGGTTTGGAGTAGTTATACACACACAGTACTGAAAGGGTTAACCTTATCTCCCAGCACCGCTCCGGCCGCAACCCTCTGAAAGTAGACAACACTTTCCACAATGTATAGGATGATTATAAATGCATGGATTTTGATCACAACTCATGTGAATGATGAATACTGCTTGAATAATACATACTACACCCTAAAAATATTAAAAAAATATAAAAAAAAAAAATGTGGGGGCATAACAGGTAAGTACTTGGTAAATTTCAATCAGCAGGAACAGGTAAAATGGTAATAAAATGGGTAGCTTGTCCCTGGGCAACTGGGGGCATGAAAGGTAAGTCATTGGTACCAATCAATCAGCAGAAACCAGGTAAAATTATAAGGAAATGGGTAGGTAGTCACTGGGGCACAACAGGTAAGTACTTTGTCAAATTCAATCACCAGGAACAGATAAAATGGTAATAAAATGGGTAGCTTGTCCCTGGGCAACTGGGGGCATGACAGGTAACTAATTGGTACCAATCAATCAGCAGAAACCAGGTAAAATTATAAGGAAATAGGTAGGTAGTCACTGGGGGCACAACAGGTAAGTACTTTGTCAAATTCAATCACCAGGAACAGGTAAAATGGTAATAAAATGGGTAGCTTGTCCCTGGGCAACTGGGGGCATGACAGGTAACTAATTGGTACCAATCAATCAGCAGAAACCAGGTAAAATTATAAGGAAAGGGGTAGGTAGTCACTGGGGGCACAACAGGTAAGTACTTTGTCAAATTCAATCACCAGGAACAGGTAAAATGGTAATAAAATGGGTAGCTTGTCCCTGGGCAACTGGGGGCATGACAGGTAAGTCATTGGTACCAATCAATCAGCAGAAACCAGGTAAAATTATAAGGAAAGGGGTAGGTAGTCACTGGGGGCATAACAGGTAAGTACTTTGTCAAATTCAATGAGGAAATACACCAATAACGAAATCAGAAAAGAAAACAAGAAAAAAAAAACATGAAAAAAAAAAATTGTGGCGGCATATGGCAACTCAGATATCTGGCAACAGTCAGGACACGACGTCACACAATCTAGCCATCATGTGTAGAAGACTGAAAGTCCTAAGTCTAATACAAAGGCATGAAACATATGATTACTGTAACTTTCAACAAATATGGTACAAAAACTTACTGTGTTTACTGGGTCATATGTGGCACCGGAAAAGGGGTGAAAGGGTTGTGGTGGGAGGAGCGAGCAGCGCAGGTCTGTCTTTGGTGGGGTCCCAGCTCCTACTGATAGATGGCTTGCCTCACCAGGAAATTCAGCCTCCTATTGGCTCCCCCGGTCACGTGACATGCAAGCATAGACAAAGGCGGATTTTCGCGTTCCTTAAATGACCCCACGAATCCTGTCCAGGGTTAAAAGAATAGGTTATTTTGATAGCTATAACTAACCTTACAAATATTCGAAAATTATATTCAGCTATATTAATAGGAATAAAGATATTGAAGAGGGGAGTTTAACTTATAAATTACAAAGTGATTGTAGTTATGTGTGTGGATCATACGCTATGCTGTTTGTTTACCTCATCAGTCATAAATATTTTAATATGACTCTCTCCTAATTTAAATTAAAAATAAGTTTAAAAGAGATTCATACTTTGAGAATGATAAACAAATTCCAAGGTTATGCTATACTCTATACAAAATGCCTCCACGTGTAAATTTGGCTTGTCTTGGGGAAAGAAAACAACACATGCAAGACGTTACCCTGCTCCAGTGTGATGGACAATAAATTAGTTTCTGAAGTACAGTGTGAGCTGTAAAACACAGGTGAGATTATTATGAATTTGTCATTTGTTGATATAATTTTAAACAATATTATTTATATTACAAAGTGTTATTTGCAGAGTCAGCACGTTTATTTGTATGCAAAAATATTATATTTGTATGTTACAGAAGAAGCAAATAATGGAGGGAAGACAGGAGACGCCCATTTACCCGAAGCTGAAAAGCAACCACAATAATCCCTACCATGCAATTCAGTGAAGAAAAATCCCTGAAGTATTGAGCAAAATGCATGTGGATCAAACAACCACATAAGGAAATGAGACAGAATTAAAGGAGGAAGATGTTGTTAGCATGACCATCAGAGGAAACCCTCTCAAACGCTCAAAGTATGGGCTAATAATATTATAGCAATATTATAATTTGTATTCAAATGCATTCTTATATCGCTGTAATTATATAATGAATACAATATTTTAAATTTAACATTCGTTTTTGTAATTTACTTACTTAAATGAAGATTGAATGTATAAAGGGAGAACGGAAGACAAACGATAATGGGCAAAAAAAAAAAAAAATTATGGTAGTTCATCCTCAACATTTGGAGGGTGACTGGCAAGTGAGTTGCGAGTGAGAGACAGCTGCGGCCCAAGAGACTTGAGAGCAGGGGAGAACAAGCGAGCAGCGGGGGGAAAGAGAGAGAGAGAGAGAGTGCACCCTAATCCTAGATCTAGAGGCTCAAACTAGCAATGTCTAGTTGCTGACATTGCTTATATTTTGAAACACTGTTTGTTTACACACTCAAATATTTTCGAAATACCTCATGTATGCACACCCAAAAATCAGATGTACAGTTGACCACAATAATCCTAAATCTAGAGGCTAAAATCTATAATGTCTAGGTGCCGCGGCAACTAGACATTGCATTTACCTGTACTACTAAATCTTATAAATGCATAAGATAAATTAATATTACCGTCTAATACGCGTGTTGCATTAGTTACTGCCCTTAGGGTACTACCTAAAGAACTGGAGTTCCATTTCCAAGCAAGGAGAGACAGGTGGGCAGTCTCCTCCCTCTTAATGCTATTGTTTACCAAGCAGTAAATATTAACCTGGAGTACAAAGGAGTACAAAGGAGTACAAAGGAAATCAAGCAACAACAGATCTAGTGACCCTTCTAGGTTGCTTGTCCTCCAAAACACTGAGGATCAAGTGTCCAAACAGTGGT
Organism: Paralithodes platypus; assembly: GCA_032716605.1. Taxonomy (NCBI): domain Eukaryota; kingdom Metazoa; phylum Arthropoda; class Malacostraca; order Decapoda; family Lithodidae; genus Paralithodes; species Paralithodes platypus. The sequence continues at coordinate 20,658,837 of CM064524.1, forward strand.
TTAGAGTGGGTAAGGGAACATTGGAAAGGGAATTACTGCCCTGGAACTATTGTCCGTGGCAGGATTAGGAAGTTAGTAGGGGACAGATGGGTTAGTAACTGAGGGGGGGATAAAATAAAGTTATTCATTTACAAACGCAGTCAGTCGCGGGTTTGATGCGAGATATTTGTCTAGGCGGAGTTTAAATGAATCAACGGTGATGCAGTCTATAACGTTTCGGGGAAGCCCATTCCACAAGTTGACAACTCGATTGAAGAAGAAATTCTTAGATTCGTGTGAGTTAAAAGATTTACCAATAATTTTGCAACCGTTTCCCCGCGTGTAATTAGATTGGTCGATAGTGAAGTACTTACTACAGTTCATATTGTCGATGCCTTTGATGATTTTGAACACTTGAATTAAGTCACCTCTTAATCTGCGCTGGGTTAAAGGAAATAGATTTAATTCTCTAAGACGCTCTTCGTATGGTTTGTTCTTTAGGCTAGGTATCATTTTGGTAACTCTACGTTGAACTCGTTCTAGCTTGTTTATATCTTTTTGGTAATAAGGGCACCAGGATTGAACGCAGTATTCCAGAAGAGGGCGGACTAATGAATTGTAAAGGGTTAGGATAACTTCTTTGAATTTATGCTCAAATGACCTGCCTATAAAGCCAATTATTTTGTTTACCTTCTTAACAACTTCTGAACATTGTTGACTCGGTTTTAGGTTACTCGATATTGTTACTCCCAGATCGGTTTCTCTGTTTACATTCTTAAGCTGAGTGCCATTCATCGAATAGTTTGCTTTCTCATTTAGGTATCCGATATGTAGTACTTTACATTTATCCGCATTGAAACTCATTTGCCAAATTTGGGCCCAACATGACAATTTATCTAGATTGTGTTGCATATCGTCAACTTGTTCTTTTGAGAGTACGCTATTTGCAATTTTTGTATCGTCAGCAAATTTTGAGATTGTACAGGTGAGACCCTCATCTAAGTCGTTGATGTAAATTAGAAAGAGAATTGGTCCTAGTACCGATCCCTGGGGTACCCCGCTACTTACATTGGTCCATTTTGATGCCTTACCGTTTATGACTACTCTTTGCTTTCTGTCGCTGAGCCAATTTTCTATCCATTTCAACACACCGTCTTGTATTCCATGCGCTTTTAGTTTTAGCAGTAAACGTTTGTGGGGAACTTTATCAAAGGCCTTTTGAAAATCAAGGTATATAATATCTACAGCTTTACTCTCATCGTAGAGGTTGAGGATATCGTGGAAGAAGTCTAAGAGGTTTGTTAAACAGGAACGTTTTTTACGAAAGCCGTGTTGAGTATCTTTAAGTATGTTATTTTCCTCTAAGTGATTTACGAGTCTGTCTCGTATGACCGTTTCTAGCATTTTACATACAACTGAGGTTAAGCTAATTGGACGATAGTTACTGGGTAGGGATTTGCTGCCTTTTTTGAATATCGGTGTTACGTTGGCTAGCTTCCACTGATCGGGCATAGTTCCAGACTGCAAGGATTTATTGAATAGTAATGTCAGTGGTTTAGAGAGCTCATCCTTAGCTTCCTTTAGAACTCTAGGCGAGATTGTATCAGGTCCAGGCGTTTTATTTACCTTGAGTTTATCTAAACAATTCAATACTTCTCTCTCTGTAACGGTGATATTGCTTAGAACATCTGAATTATCAATCTGAATCGGCGATGGTGTAGGGATATCACTGAGGTCTTCTGTTGTAAAAACTGATGCAAAGAAGGTATTGAGGGCATTACTCATTTGTTCTTCGTCTTTGGTGTATTCTCCATTTTCATCGACTAACGGTCCAACAGTTGAAGTAACGACTTTTTTCTTTCTGATATAACTATAGAATTCTTTCGGGTTTGTTTTACTTTGATTCGCAATATGTAACTCTAAGGTCTTTTTACTTTGCTTAATTCACTTTTTGGCTTTGCGTCGTAGCTCTACAAATTTCAGCCGTTCTTCGTCATTTTGTGAGGATTTTAATCTATCATTAGCAAATTTTTTAGCAAGCAGGCAGTTTGAAATATCTTTATTCCACCATTTGGGCTTATTATTATGGCCTGGACGCCGAGTTTTCGATGGTATGCAGTCTTGCACTGCTTTTAGGTAAGTGGCTTCGAATAACTTCCAAGATGTATTTATGTCGTTATTGTGAATTAAAAAGCTCCAGTCAGTTTCTTTAAACATAGCTCTAAGTTTATGGAAGTTTGCTTTCTTGAAATTAGGGACTTTTTCGATGCTACTATTTGGTTCGTTACTAGTAAACTTTAAAGTGAAAGTTATCGTACGATGGTCGCTGTTACTGAATTCATCACCAACATTCAAATTCTCTATTAATTCTTCTTTTGTTGCAAGTACAATGTCAAGAACGTTATTACCACGGGTCGGCGTTCCAACAAATTGATAAAGCGAACTCTCTTGCAAGTTCGTATACAAGTCATGTCCGGAGTGTGAAGTAAGAGTATCGCCCCACTTGGTCACAGGTAAATTAAAGTCACCAAAAATTACGGTATCTTGTGAGTTACTTACATCTGCAATTTGTTCGTAAATATCTCGGTCAGTTTGCACTGATTGAGCTGGAGGTCTGTATATTAATGCAAGTATTATTTTGGTACCTTTATTATTCTTTATTAGCACAAAAGATGCGTCGACGTTCACAATTTGAGGTTTTGACAAGAGGGTAGGGTTAAGACTTTCTTTGATATAAAGTAAAACGCCACCTCCATTTCGATTTATTCGGCTTTTCTCAAACATTACATAACCGGGAAGTGAATACTCTGCTAAAAAGTCTCTATCTTCTGTATTGAGCCAAGATTCTGTTATGCCAATCACATCATAATTTTCTGTAAACACTAGCTCCTCTAAATCTGAAAATTTATTGCGTATGCTACGAGCGTTTGCATAGAAAACCTTTAAATTTGTTATTTTAGAACTCACGGAACGCTCTTTAATAATATTTTTGGTTCTTGTCGGATCTACATTTATGTTCATGGCTGTCCTCGGTCCTCGCTGTCTTCGGTCCTTATCGCTGGTGGTCCTCGGTTGCCTCTGTTTTTTTCTTGGCGTTGGATGATTTATGTCACTGCTGCTTCTTCTCGGATGGCGTTTTTTGATCCATGGCTGCGGACTGCTTCGTGTAGGAGACGACCCATGCGTGCTGAACCCACAGGGTTTAGATGAGTGCCATCCTTGCGGAACAGAGTAGGCTGGTTGTAGAAGTTGTCCCAGAGGTTGATGAATTCAACTTCTTCCCTCAGACACAAATGTTTTAGTCGGCTATTTGTGCTGAAAGCCTTGTCGTAGAATTTGTCAGGTGCGTCGATCTTGGGGAGAATGCCTGAGATGATGATATTCCTTGACTTGTTTTTGTAGTGCTGGATCATCTTGCGATATTTCTCCATCAACTCTTCGGATCTGGTGCGTATGACGTCATTTGAACCAGCATGGATGACAAAAAGGGTATTTTCATTTGCATCCTTTGTGGTATCTTCGAAGGCTTCCACAATGTCGTCCAGTCCAGCTCCTGGGATGCAAAATCTTTTTCGTTGATTTGGGACTCTGTCGCAGAACTCTTCGACCTGTCCTCATAGGATGGAATCCCCAACGAGCCTGGTCTCTTCTGGTTCGTCTTCCATCTCTACCAATATCTCAAATCTGTTGGACATTGTGACTGGTAGATGAGACCTTTTCTGCGTTGGCCGTGCACCGTTCCTCACTGGTGTAAATCCGGAAACCTGTGGTAGCGGGACTCTACGTACAGGTCGGGGAGAGGAGTGGTTAGAACGGGGGCGAGGGGTTGGTACTGTTCGTGCTAGCAGGCTTCTTGCACGAGGAGTGGGGGAGAGACTAAGGTGAACAGGGCGGCTGTCCTGGTTTGATGTCGGCTCAGGTTCGTCAAAAGCATCTGCTGCAGTGTCTACTGCAGGTGTTGGATTGTTGGCAGATGACGTTGGGGCGGTGGTGGATGCTGGAGTTGAAACAATTTGAGTTAGTGATTCTCCAACGTTGAGTGTTACAAACTCTTGGAGTGATTCCAGCTTCCTGGTGAGGGCGTTGATCTTGTTGAGGGCTTCATCCAATTTTGCTGTCAAATCCTCTCGTTGCTGGCAGAGTCGGCAGACTTGTGGATCGGCAGGAGCAAACATGGAAGCACCAAACCTACCGGCGCAGTTCGTACAGGCACGAGGCATGGTGACGATCACTTTCTTCAGTTCACTTCACTCACGTAAAACACTTAACTCACTTTAAAAACACTAAACTCACTTTAAAAACACTTCACTCCCTTCAGGTCGCTTCACTTACTTAAATAGGCCTAACCGAAAACAAAAATGTTGAAATACACACAAATAGGTTATCAGCGGTGATAGCCTAACCAAAAATTAAAACAAAACAAAATTAAATTTGAATACGCAGTGATAGCCGAACCGAAAACAATTTTATGTTTATTTAAACAGAAATAGGCCACCAGGGGTTATAGCCTATCCTAACCGAAAACAAAAATTATGAAATTATGAAAAAGTGAACATTTGTGTAGCTCCATATGTGGTAGTTAATTTATGGTAATCTGGATAATATGCAGTAGTGTACCAAACTGAGTAACTCATCTATTAACCCACTGAACCCCAGCGACGACAACGTGTCGTCGGCAATGTATGTAACGCTAAACCCCAGCGACGACAACGTGTCGTCACTGGTACTCCGGTCCCAATTACTCCGGCCCTATGGCACCTAGAGGGCTCAGATTTGTATGGGAACTGTGTAAGTATCCCACGCAACCTTGCCGGTGGTTGAAAACTCTCAAAGTCCAACCACGTGCGCTTGAGCTTGTAAAAACATGGTTTTTGGGAGTTTTTGCCTTCAATTTTTTACTCTTCTAAAATCCGTTTTCGAGGGCTCCGTAGGACCAATTTTTGACCTTTTTGATCGTTTTTTTGTGTTTTTTCCTTCATTCCAAACCCATTCGCTATTGTTTCTGGAATAAGAAAAACAAATCAAATCCTGCTGGTCCCTGGTGGTACATTTATTTATAACTAGCTGGGGCTCAGTGGGTTAAAGAATCCAAGAAACAAATACACATAGATCAGCCTTAGGGTAATGCATAGCTTATCGTTCACTCGTGACCTTACCTTTAAGAACATTTAATTAATAAACTCATAAATATTCCTAAATATTCCGTCGGGCAATAGATAGATAAATATTCCTTGTGTTTTCTTCATTATGCATATTATGCAAATTAAAGGAATTCCAGTTAAGTTCTGATCCCTGATATGCATAAATTAAAACCCATTGGCTCATGAAGCATTTCCAGGTAGTGGTACAAAGCTGTCAATAAGGGGAGTCACATGGATACTGTTTCTGTCAACTTTCGATCAACAATTCCTATTATGGCAACACTGTGAACCTTATTTTGTATCAGTGTCAGTGAATAAAGTTAGCACATTATTTTATTTGGGTGTATTATAATATACCCATAATTTATAAGCTGCCAGACCAGAGTTGCTGAAATAAATTGTTCTAAAAAGTATTTTTGTGATTCCACCTTTAGTGTGTATGTGAGAGAGCTTGGGTGGAGTGAGAGCTTCCTTAACCCCTTAAGGACGGGCATGTTTGCTGACATGACCATGCTGCCAGGCGGGTACATTTACCAAAACCGAGGTTCATTCAATGCTCTGTTTCATGCATAAACAAGAGCCAGAGCGAAATACAATTATATATCCACGAAAGGGCGATAATGGAGCTTTCCAATGACACGTGAATCATCCTTGTACGACCACGGGTTATCCTGTAGCGATCGCGTAACCGGAGGTGAAAATACCCTAAAATAAGGTAATTTCAGTAGTTTTTTCCTTGTCTCACGAGGACGGCCGATGGTGGGGAGACCAAATACACGCCAGTCACGGCCCACGTGTGGTGCCGACTGGTCCAAGCCCAGTTGTCACCCTACCAACGCGCGGACTGTCTCTCAGAGATCATAATGTGCTCAGAATGGCACCCGTCATATGATGGGCACCACAGGAGTGGCCAATATTCTCTCGCCCGTCATATGACGGGCACCATCGGTTAGGTGTTAACAATCAAGTATTACACCAATTAGCAAATTGGGTATGTGAGAGAATCATGGAAAATTTGCACACAAAATCAGTGTCTCTCTCTATTCCTCCTCCCCACACACACATCATAGCACCATTATAACTGTTGATATCATCAGCCTTCCCCCCCCCCCCAGAACTAACCACAGGGGGCTCGGTCAACATTATGCCTAAATTGGTCTACCTCTTTTTCTTTTTATCCTACCGAGTTGAGGCTGCTCGTACACTCATAAGCCTCAATATTGATACACTTACCTATCTATCTGCCTATTAATCTATCTATCAACTTATCTACAGTATCTATTCATCTATCTATCTATCTATCTATATCTATTTTCTCCAAGCCTCCATAATGTCCCTTTACCTTAGGTCCCTCTGTTCCGGCCAGAACCATGTTGACAATCTTGGGCACATCAGGAAGGCCTTATAGTGCCAGATCAAAGGATAACGAGAGACAGTTACACATAGTTACATATAGTTACATCGAATTACATATATGCTCAGATTGCACATACATTGCGGTCCCTACTAGGCAGAGAGAGAGAGAGAGAAAGAGCGATTGCGCAGATTTACATAGATACACTGGCCATGCAGACCTTGCAATTCAAGCAAGGTGGTTAGCACTATATTCTAGAAAATAATACAGACCCCACATAAAGACAAGAGGAAGAACAGGACAGAAAATTAACATACTCTGACATTGGTTAGAAATTCTTTGTGCAACTCACTAACTCAAGTATGAAATGATATTCCCCATCTTTCTTCTATTCAACAACTGAGCTCTGGAACTCTCTCCCTGAATCCACCTTTCCCTCATCTTATGACTTAAATTGTTTTACACTCTGTGTGTGAGGCATTTTGACATAAACATTCATTGATTTTGGCCCTGTCACTCTTTCAACTTTGGGGGAGGCACTTATCACAAACAGATTTACCTTTTGTCTCCCTTATCAACATAGGGAAAAAATGGAGAGTTGGAAATGGATCAGAAATTACAAGCATAACTTCGTATTATTTATAGGAAGAAGTTGTTGTAGATATTGATTCGCTATGTGTAAAAACAGCACTATACATTAGTGTTTTGCAGTACCGGTACATAAGAAAAGTTGATCATTATTCACGAATTATTCTTTTTTGGCACCTGTTTCTTATAGATTGTTCTTCCTTTCATTGTTATAATTTATTCAGCTCAGGAACGGATTGTAGACATCGTAATGTCACAGAAACCTGGCTGGATTCAAGTATAAACGATGGTGAAATATACATTCAAGGTTTCAATATGGTTAGGAATGATCGCAATAGGCATGGGGGAGGAGTATGTCTGTATGTAAAAATCAACCTCACACACACAACTAGGACCGACCTCCATGTAGAAAATCACGAAGCTCTGTGGATCGATCTACACCTGCCGAGGACAAGACCCATCACAATTGGGGTATGCTATAGGCCACCAAACGACACACAATTTTTGACCAAATTTGAACGAACTTTGTCATCGCTAGACCCTCGGAATGAATCCATTATACTAGGGGATTTTAACCTGTGTTACAAACAACGAAATGATAGGCTTGTACGAGAATATAGGCATATACTGACAATGCACAATCACAAACAACTCATCACAACCCCCACACGTATCTCTGAGAACACTGCCACAATATTAGACCACATAAACTGTAACAGAGAGGACAAAATATCCCAATCAGGGGTTATACAGACTGGGATAAGTGATCACTTCGTCACATATTGCACACGAAAAACCACAAAAATTACCCTAGAGAATCACAAGGTTATCAAAACAAGGTCACTCAGAAACTACAATAAAGAAACATTTCTGGACATTTTATGGAATACAGACTGGTCTCCAGTGTTTGGAAGTACAAACGTTAATGACGCATGGGTTGGCTTCAGAACCATCATCACAAACATTCTAGACGAAATAGCTCCTCTGAAAGACTTACGAATTAAAGCAAGGTCAGACCCATGGATCAACAATGACATACTACACCATCTGGAACACAGAGACAATCTGTTAAAAAGTCTAGCGAAACATAGACAGGATCAAGGTCTGAAACATGAGTTCAACAGGGCCAGGAATAAACTAAGTAGGAAAATAAAATCAGCGAAAACTAATTATTTTCACAATAAGGCAGAGGAATATCAGAATAACCCAAAGAAACTATGGAGGCACCTAAAAACAACAGGCTACAGCAACAAGACAAGGGATTCGTCTAACACTAATATTGCTCTCACCATTAATGATCAGGTTTGCCACGATAAACGACAAATTTCAACCTACATCAACTCCTTCACCTCCATAGCAAACACACTTGCACAGAACCTACCTCAACCTCTCAATAAATACACAACAACAACGGCCACCTTTCGAAATTTCTACAGAGATAAAGACATACACCCGAACACATTTGGATTGCAAAATGTTACACCAAAATATACTTTTGACGAGCTGTCTAACCTAAATGTACATAAAAGCACAGGACCAGACAAAATTCCTGCCAAATTTCTACGAGATGGAGCCATTGGTATAGCAGGCCCCCTAACCCACATCATCAACTTGTCAATTAACACCAACACTGTACCTGCTGAACTGAAGGAAGCTATTGTAACCCCTCTATTCAAGAAAGGAAATAAACTAGAAGTTGGTAACTACAGACCAGTCAGCATATTATGTATTGTATCTAAAATCCTTGAAAGAGCGGTATACACCCAAATTGAACACTACCTCAAACAAAATTATCTATTCTATAAGTTTCAATCAGGTTTCAGATGCATGTACTCGACAGACTCCTGTCTCATCCACTTAACGGATCACATTTGTAAAGAAATGTCTAAAGGTAACTACACCAGTATGGTTCTTCTTGATCTACAAAAAGCGTTTGACACAGTAGACCATGATATCCTATGTAATAAACTACAAGCAATGGCATAGGGTCTGTGAACTGGTTTAAATCTTATCTTAGTGGTAGAACCCAAAGAGTCAAAATTGATGATAATATATTTGATCCTATGCCAATTAACTGTGGGGTCCCACAGGGAAGCATCCTTGGTCCCTTACTCTTTCTCTGTTATGTGAACGACATGGAACTGAGCGTATCATGTAAATTATTACTGTATGCAGACGACAGCGTGCTTCTGGTTTCAGGAAAAGACCCAATAAGTATTGCCGCTTCACTTTCCAAAGAACTAGAATCATGTAGTGAATGGCTAGTGGACAATAGACTATCTCTTCACCTGGGCAAGACGGAAGCCATCTTATGTGGAACAAAACGCAAACTGAAAGACATTGTGGGCTTCTCGGTCAACTGTAATGATATTCCTATAACAACAGTGTCACAAGTTAAATATCTCGGACTAAAACTGGACGCGAGTTTGTCAGGTGAAACAATTTTGGAATCTATCCTGAGTGAGTGTAGAGCACGTATAAAATACCTGTATAGACAGGTGGGATGCTTGCCCGCGGCGACCAAAAAGACCCTCTGCCAAGCGCTTGTACAATGTCATTTTGACTATTCTGTGTCATCCTGGTACTCTGCATCATCTAAATCAGCACAGCACAAACTTCAGGTCACTCAAAATAAAATGGTTAGGTTCATGCTGAACCTAGGACCCAGATCACATGTTGGCCAGGAACAACTTCAGTCACTAGGTATGCTCAATGTCTCTGACAGGGCCAAACAAATCAGGCTCACTAATGCCTTCAAAATTTTCTATGACAGAGCTCCAGAGTATCTAAAGAATGATTTTGTTAAAGCAAATGAGAGGAGTGGACATAATACAAGAAACAGGATGTTTAATTTTAAGGTCCCGAGGTTCCAAGGACAGGGTAAGCAAACATTCTTCTTCACCGCCATCAAAGACTGGAACGACCTACCCCAGTCAGTCCGTGAAAAGAGAACACTTTATTCCTTCAGACGTAGCCTGAAGGAACGCCTGAACCGGACAGCTGCGAGAAGGGAGCACCAAGCTTATGTCTACTACTAAATGCGACATAAGAGATAGACAAACCAAACTGAAATGATTACTGATTACGGATTACTGATATTTACTATAGGATGTAAGGTATCTTAAAATAACCCCCTAGAAAAATAATTTCTCTAAAGTATCTATTTCTTTATCCTCCCCATTTTCCCCAGCTAACCTAATCCCACAAGGACCCCAATGGAAATACGCCTATAACGGCCTTATTGGGCTATCCTTAGTTGGAATTATGCAAGGCTGGTACATGTCATATTTGTAACTTACTATGTGGTACCAACTCTGTAAATTGCTAACTGAATAAATATTATTATTATTATTATTATTAATGTTAATTGAGATTAACATTAGCCCTTAAATTCCTAGAATGCATTCCTAAGATGAAAACAATATTTTAATTTAGTCGGAATGTAGGTGAAAGAGCGTCATAATATTAAAATTATTATAACTTTATTTGCGATACATTTTATTTACTGCATTATTATGTTACCCTCACCAACCGACTTTACTCCTAAACTAAATTAATGAAATCAACAAATACATGTGGCAGTCCATTTCCGATATCTAATGATAATTCAGGAAACACTGCTACATAAATGTAGCAGCTGGTAGAGAGAGAGAGAGAGAGAGAGAGAGAGAGAGAGAGAGAGAGAGAGAGAGAGAGAGAGAGAGAGAGAGAGAGAGAGAGAGAGAGAGAGAGAGAGAGAGAGAGATCATAGTTTCTGGCCACTTAACACAACACTCTCGAAACAAGGGTTCTCAAATTTTCCTCTCCTCTCCCGAGGACTGGGGTGGAACAGGCACTTTACTTTGGTAAACAATGTTTTTTTTTAGATTTTCCTTAGGAAACTGCGATCTCTGATGAGGTGCACCAAGTGTGATAATTAATTAAAATATATTTGCGTGCATCATTATGTTGAAAAAGGTAGTATCACTATCTCGCAATTAAAAACATACTACATGTCTTCAGGAATGTTGAGAAGAAATGTTCACCAATGAGTCAAAAAAATTAATTGTATTTGTGTGGATAACCTGAGGCTAGTACAGTACTCTTGAAGACACGTATCCACTGGCACACATATTAACAAAATATATATATTGTCAATCTTTTAAATTGCATTATCATCTTAATAGACTCATTCCTTTATGTTTAACAAAATATCTTCAGTTAATAACTAACACAGTTTCATTTCAAGTCCCTCAAATAATTCCACCCTCTTCAACGAAAACCTTTCTTACTGATTACTCGAGCAATCTCAATTTGTTTGATGAAGAGTTTCCTTAAAATATGCAATAATTTAATTTTACCTACATGCTTTGAGGACGAGTTGTATCGTTATTCATTAATATTTCTATGTTCTTTATTTCAACCCGATTAATTCATAAGATCATGAACTATTATCATATTTTCTGAAGAAATGTATTGTAAGAGCAACGCATCTACTGCAATATTGATAAGCTGAATCATCCATTACAAATCAAGTACCGATCATTAACGCTTTCAGACATAATTATTAACTAAGGTACATAATAACATATTATTAATGTATGACAACCTTACACAAAGAGGTAGGGATAACACAACACAGGATTTCAATATGGCTTACGTAACACCAAGGTAGAGAGACTGATACACTAGCTGTGTATAAAGGTTACGGTAACATAGGGAGATACACAGAACGTAGCACCAAGTTTACAATATGGCGTCCGTTTAGCCGTCTCCCAATCAACATGAACAGTTGCCCACATAAGTTGTGTTCCTTTCCGTGATATTATGCATAGAAATATAATGCGCATGATTGAATTACGAGTGTAGTTTCTTATGCAGTGGTTAACTCAATTACGAGTGTAGTTTCTTATGCAGTGGTTAACTCAATTGATTAGCCAACTGATAAATAAAATAATCCATACTCGCAATTAATTCATGCTATTTTACTTTCATACACAAGATCACGACGAGGAACAGAACTTATGTGGGCAACTGTACATCATCAGTGACCGGATATAGGGCCGTCAGCCAACCCGACCATATCCTTCACAATCCAGACATTCTGGACCAAGGGGACGATCGAGGGAAGGGATAGGTGACGGTCTTCAGGTTAACCCCTACTGTACCGGCGATGTCATTTTGTTTTGTTTTTCAGCTGCATTTAGTCGATTTGATGAAGCTTAGGAAGGATATATGGTTGCTTAAAGCATTAATTGAGGTAGTCTGTATTCCTTTAACGGCAGACATCCTTCCTAAGCTGAATACAACCATCAAATAGTTGCCAGAATATAATGAAAGGGATGTCACCAACACTGAATTGGTTAACACTAATATTGGGTAATATAATGTAACTTACGACAAGGTTAACTGCAAGGTTGGGTAATACTGGCAGTAATATCGATTCTTTTTTACAGCTATGAACTAATGGTATGTAAGATTGAACCGGTATTACAGCTTGGAAGCAATAATATGGTATAGCAGTTCAGACGTTTCAATGGGTAATAGTTCTACGTTAGCTGTAAATTTAGTATAAATGTCTAATTTTGAAATAATGAAAGACAACTATCAAATCTAGCTGTAAGATTAGATAAGACAATGTAGCTCTGACGTTTATATTAGGACAAATTATAGATTAATTGTAATATTAAGCACAGATTTATAAATGTTAATTCATAATGTGAGGATGTAGCTACAGTATAAGGGTGGGTAACTTTATACGGCTCTGATTTCACGATGGGCAATGTTTTAGTTTAGCTATTAAGTTGGGTAAGGTATTGTATCTCTGAATTATTGATAGCTTTATTAACCCACTGAGCCCCAGCTAGTTTATAATAAATGTACCACCAGGGACCGGCTGTTTCTGAAATTTTTGTTTTTCCAGAAACAATAGCGAATGGGTTAGGAATGAAGGAAAAACCACAACAAAACTATCAAAAAGGTCAAAAATTGGTCCTACGGAGCCCCCGAAAGTCGATTTTACAAGAGTAAAATATTGAAGGCAATAACACCCAAAACAAATTTTTTGCGCGCTCACGTGCACGCAGTTGGACTTTGAGAGTTTTCAACCCTCGGCATGGTTGCGTGGGATACTTAGACAGTTCCCATACAAATCTGAGCCCTCTAAGTGCCATAGGACCGGAGTAATTGGGACCGGACCGGCCAGGAAGCATGGTTTGCGTCGCTGGGGTTTAACGTTACATACATTGTGGACGCAAACCCTGCGTCGCTGGGGCTCACTGGGTTAAGGGAAGCTTTGGGTGTGGAGGAAAATAGTGTGAGAGTTGGACCAGGTGTTAGTAGAGCACAGGTGAACTTTAATTAACGCTCCCTCGTTATTTTGGTCAACCCTGCCAACTTAAGGCACTCCGAACGTTAAGTTGTGTGGCAGAAATTTACAAGGAGTTACAGATAACAGTTATTTTCTCAAAGATCTGTGTACTCCACCTCTGAAAGGTAATATGTAGTTTGTTATAGTTTATATTTGCTAAATATAATTTACGCAAATATTGTAATATTATGTTCTATTTTTCTTTCACACAATCCTCATCTCGTGCGGTTCATATATTAACTACACTCCCATAATACGATGGCGATGTTGTGATTTTATGAAGGTTAATGTCTGACAACTGTATTCAACTTAGGAGAAACCTCTCTGAAAAGGGAAGCACAATCTGAATTCATGTTTCGACTCCCACAGGTCTTTCCTAAGTTGATGAAGACAGTCTAATGTAATCAAAAGTAATAGGAAATATTGCAACATTGTACTGAAAGGGTTAATCACTTGGTTAGTGTCCTGGGTCTTGGTAATTGTTCATTAGGTTAACAATACAAACTTGCATCATGAGTTTCGTTATACATATAAATGTTGTGAAAAGAACAGGACACACCACAGTATAGTATTGTTCCTGCAGAGGTTAACATTCTCTCTCTCTCTCTCTCTCTCTCTCTCTCTCTCTCTCTCTCTCTCTCTCTCTCATATTATTACATTATGGTTCCATACCTACACATAATTGTGCTACTACTACAACAACTACTGCTACTACTACTACTACTACTACTACCAATAATAATAATGATACTACTATTAATAATAACTATACTACTACCATTGTTCCTGCCTTACATACTACAAAATTACTTACATTATTCCTACTACTCCTCTTCCCTTTACTACCATCCCCACTTTTACTTCTCCTCTTACCATAATACAAACTTTCTCCCTCCTTAACCATGAAAAGTAGGTCACAGAGTGGGTCACATACTCTCCTTCTCTTCTCCAGGGTCTTGTAACTCCTTTCTTCTCTCTTGCAGGCAGCTCGTCACGTCTTGGTGGTGGCCGTGCGTGGGGTCTGTTCCGCAACAATCAATGTCACCTAGTAATTTCACTTGGTAGTAACTTTGTGTGCTTGTATCTTGGTTCACTAGAAATTGTGCAGGCCAGTAAGTTCGTCTGCTAATAAGTTCGACTAGTTATATTATCTACTAGTAGATTTACTTTCTAGTTATTTCGTTTTCTAGTTAATTCGATAGCTAGTAATTTCGTCAGCAAGCAGTTTTACTTAGTTAACCCACACATACAGGTATTTTAGAGTCAACATACTATATCTAAAAGGTAATAATTAAACATGACAAACAATAAAAGTAAATTAGTATAATATTATTATGCTGAAGGACCAATAGGGCAAGCAGCAAAGCAAATACAAACATAGACAAAACAATTTCCAAGATAAAAGATAAACAATAAGAGTGTAAAATCGTCAAACAAGCGGGTCAAATTGATGCAAATGAGTTTTTAAGCGTTATCAGGTTTTACGATCATATTGACGCACGAGTTGGAAAGGAGACGAGGACAGAAAAAACGGTGAGAATATTGTGATGGAAAGAGGAGGAAGAGGAGAGAGGCATGAATATGGTTGGAAACTTGAATGGGAAAGGAGAGAGAGAGAGAGAGAGAGAGAGAGAGAGGGAGTCTCAAAAACCTCGCGGTTCGTTTATGTTGCAATGACTAATGTTAGAATGTGTAGCACTATTCTATTAGCTAATTGCTAATATGAGGAAATATTATAAACCTTTTGAGGGAAGTATGTTCCATTCCATATATGCAAACATATTCCATATAAACTAGTGATAAATCTATCTCCAGATCTAAGTTACAGCCATTGTTATGTGTATTATCCGCATTGAAGTTATTCTATTTCAACTACATTTCCAAACCAGTCAATGTTCTAAATACTTGAATGAGTTGGCCTCACAGTCTACTATTTCCCAACAAATGGAGACCTAAGCTTCTCAACCGTGTCTCATAGTCTCCTAATCCATGGAGTAAGCATAGTAGCCCTGCTTGGTCTCTCTCAAATTATTCAATACCATTCCTGTTTACTGGAGACCTGAACAACACAATATATTCTAGAAGTGACCGATTACAGACATGATAACTATAAATATCTATAAATATTTTACATCATGTAGGTATTCTTAACCCACTGAGCCCCAGCGACACAAACGGTTGCGTCAGCAATGTATGTAACGCTAAATCCCAGCGACGCAACAGTTGCGTCAGTGTTACTCCGGTCCCAATTACTTCGGTCCTATGGCACCTAGAGGGCTCAGATTTGTATGGGAACTGTATAAGTATCCCACGCACCCATGCCAATGGTTGAAAACTCTCAAAGTCCAACTGCGTGCGCATGAGCGCACAAAAACATATTTTTTTGGGGAAATTGCCTTCAATTTTTTACTCTTGTAAAATCCCTTTTCGGGGGCTCCGTAGGACCATTTTTTTAGCTTTTTGATAGTTTTTTCGTGGTTTTTCCTTCATTCCTAACCTATTCACTATTGTTTCTGGAGAAAAAAAAATATCAAAACCGGCTGGTCCCTGGTGGTACATTTATTAACACCTTACGAGCGGCCTATGCAGTTTATTTATGTGTACCGCACAGCGGGGTGTTTTTAGCCAAAATAGGGCTGTTTACGTGATCATTTTCATGCCTAAATAAGACCCAGAACGTAAAACAAGTACCTATCCCTGAAAGGGCATAAACAGAGCTTTCGAATGACACCATAACGATCCTTGTATGATGGATAGTTTTCTTGCAATAACCGTGCAACGCGAGTGCAAAAAGCAGGTAATTCGGTACTTTCAGTACATAATTGAGTATGTAGCGAGTGAGAGAGGGAGGAGGGAGCTGAGATTTGTGTCAGTAGGTTCGCCGCGGTGGTCTGGAGCAGTCATACGCTCGCTAGTCTCCTGCCACCACTTGTCTCTCTCTCTCAGCCACATTACGTGCTGAAATTGCCACTCGAGTTATGTCGAGCGCCGCCACATAGTCCAGCTTTATTTAACTCGACTTATGTTGCTCGCCGCTAAATAAGGGTTAATAACTAGCTGAGGCTCAGTGGGTTAACCATTCTAGGTACAATTTTTTGGGGGGCTATATCACAGAGTTTTTGGTGCTTATCTTGGGTTTTCGATTTCCAGTTTCCTATCAGATCTAAACATCACTTACACACTGGATTCCTTGCCCCCGAAAACATATACAGTATATAGGCACCAAAATCTAGGAGTCTACTGTGCTTAGAATGGAAGTTACGGTGAAATCTATCTTTATGGCTTTGCTAAGCAGCCATATTGGTAGCCATCATGGATTTTGAAATAAGCCAAGCGGGTGGACAGTGGCCAACCAGGCAACATTTTATCTAGACCTTGAGAACTATACAAAAATGCAATAATACAAATGTAAACAGACATTGTAAACTGTTCTAGAAATATGGGGAGCTGCCAACCATTAGGTTAGGTTGACTATTAGAGCTGTTCCGACCACGTACAGCCAAGACGTTAACACTAACACATATAACCAGGCTCTCACAAAATATCCCACCTAGGAAACAACACCTTCACGTTCCGTCCGTACATTATAACTCTGAGAGCCATTTTTTCGAGCATATTTTGTTGTTTATGAAATTACACACACAGGCAAGGAAGCCCGCACCGTGCGTGGAAACAAGAATGCAAACTATAATTGCTTGATAAACTTCTCAAGAAGCAGGATATAACATGGACATTGTTTTGGTATATTAATCTGAGTTATATAAAACGCAAAGTTTGACAAAAAATATGCAAATAATTATACTGCAAAATCACTGGAATGGATCGGAAGGTTTTGAGCATCACAAAATAAGATTAAGGCCCAGTGTTGAGGGTATATGTTGAGGGAAAAATCGCTCGTGTGATACCATACCGGTTTTATGCTGGTTTTTCGCTACATTTATATACTTGCCATATTCTGTTTCAGAGTCTGAAGAAAATGGTCTCAATTGCAAATATTTGTTAGATAAACTCTGATATTAAAGGTAGAGCCAGCAAACTTGACAATAATCTTGACCCCTTATCTTCTTATAACTCGAAATTTATGAAAGCAATCGGGCTGACGTTTCTATAAATTGGGAAGAGACCATCAGGAAATCAGTGTGGATATTTACCGCCAGTTTGTTCCAGGACCTTATGAGTTACAGAAAAGTCAGGGATCAAGATTATTGTCAAGTTCGTTGGCGCTACCTATAATAGACAATCCAACAAACAAATAAACAGTCAGACATAATACACAACGCCGGTCATATAAACTTTGCAATCCTTCGGTAAGGGGAGACTGCTCATTTTTCTGCATCCCCCCTCCCCTCTCTCCCTCGTGTTTACACCATTAGTTTTGATATTTAAGACGTTTGGCCGATTAGTTTGGCGATTTTGACCCTTTCGCCCCATTTCGTTGTTAATTTTAACACCTTTTTGGCCATTTAGGTGTCGACTTTTTCCTGGCGACCAATAGCGAGCCTGTTATATTATAAGGAACCGGCCTTCGGCCAGGACATTTGTCTACCAACAAATGTACACATTTATCTTTATGATGGAAGTAAAAAATATAAGAATACATGAATAAATAAACCAACAAACGAGCCACGGCCCCTTAAAGGTAGGGGCTCATGGGTTTGAGATAAACATGGAATGATAATCGCCAAGCTGTACATAATTATCTTGCAAATGCAATGGCACTGAAATAATTATTAACAATGGTATAAATGATTTTGTGGATCGTCTATACCGGGCCTGTGACGTCACAAGAGTGTAAGTCCACCATCCAGTCTAGGATAAGGATACTGGTGTGACGTCACTATGACGTCACAGGCCCGGTATAGACGATCCACAAAATCCTTTATACCATTGTTAATAATTATTTCAGTGCCATTGCATTTTGAAAGATAATTATGTACAGCTTGGCGATTATCATTCCATGTTTATCTCAACCCATAAGCCCCCACCTTTAAGATGTACACAAATAGTTTAACATAGCTGCTAATTTTACAAGTGAGGTAATTATTGTAATGCAGAGTTGTATTTTAGGAGATTTAATGATAATAGGTAGCTAATGTCAGCTAAGGTAGTTCTTCCTTTTGCCTCCCTCAATCACATAGAAAAAAAAAATATATATGATTATTGTCACTTGAACGGTGTACATCTTTGTGATCTTATATGCAAGAACCAAAACGAGACATTTAAGCTGCTCATGACGCTGTAATCCTCATTGGTTTTATCACATTAAGGGGAGATGGGTCGTTTTTCTGGTCTTTATTGTTTCTCATGTTATACCCCATTAGTTCTCAGATTTTATGACGTTTGCCTCATTAGCTTGGCGATTTCAAGACCTTTCGTCCCATTTGTTGTCAATATTAAGACTTCTCGTGTCATTTAGGTGTCAATTTTTTCCAGGCGAGCGAAATCGAGCCTGTGATTTAAGAGAACCCGGCCTTTGGCTGGGACATATTTATATCGAAACATTTACAATTCTATCTTGAAGGAGGGCTTTGGGGGATGTTTTTTGAAGCTTGATGGAGGTCTAGGGAGAAAACAAAATATGATGAAAATATAATTATACAAATGAGCCAATAAATACGGTCATCCCCCCTTAACAACGCCCTCTCAGCTCCCTTCCTAATTAGTGATCCCTCTGTGGTATACGGAATCATGTTATAGTATATTATTTAATCGGTACAATCGTGAACACTAATATGTATACAACCATATTTATTTGTAAAGCTTTATGGAGGTAGTGCTTGTTTGTTGGTCTATATATTTATTTATTTATTTATTCTTGAGTTTCCTCACTAAATCTCCATCAAATCTTGAAAAAAATACCCCCTAGAGCCCCTTTCAAACTAAATGTGTAAATTTTTTTGGCAGAAAAATGTCGCCGCCAAAGGCCGATTCCATCTAAAATTACAGGCTCGCTATCGCTTGCCAGGATAAAATTGACACGTAAATAGCACGATAAGTCCTAACATTGAAAAAGGAATGAGGTGAGAGGTCTCAAAATCGTCAAACTAGCGGAACGAACGTCTTAAAATCTAAAAACCAATACGCTAATTATAAGGGAGAAGGGGGTACAGAACAAATGACTACCTCCCCCTTAGAAGCATCTGGGATATAAGGACAAATAATGTGGTCTCGCTTGGGTTCGTTGCAGAATCTAGTGCGTACATACACATTAGTGCTTAAAATTGTGCATATTGCCAACTATTAATGTATTTGTTATTAACCTTTGTTGATGGTTTGGCTTATTCCAGTGGGACTTAAGGGGAGGTTTTTAGTTTCCTCCCAAGATAGCCATCGAACTTTAAAAAAATACTCCCAAGATTCCCTTTCGAGAGAAATGTGTACATTTTTCGGTTGAACATTCTCGGCTGAACATTCTCGGCTGAAGGCCGGTTCCTCTTAAACTACAGGCTCGCTATCGCTCGCCAGGAAATTATCGACACCTAAATGGCACAAAAAGTCTTCAAATTGACAGATATGGGGCCAAAAGTGTTTAAATCTCCAAACTAATGGGGCGAACGTCTTTAAATCTCAGAATTAGTTGGGTTAAATATGTGGGAGAAGGGGGTCCATAAAAAAAAAACCCTAAGTGCAAGTCTCCCCTTAAAGAAGCGAATGTAAAGTTTGGAACACTGGTAACTAAAGGAACCAATTTTGTTAGCAGTCTTTTGGCTATATGTTATAATATATAGAAGCGTCATATTACACTGTAGCCTTAACCATTGTTCTGGATAGATACATTCTATTTGAACCTTTCATTTTGCATTATGATAGACACTAGACAGTTATAAAACATATATAACGTTAGTTATATTATCCGCTATCAGTGTTTTCAACTCTACCTCACCACAGTGGCTTATTCCGGCTTAGTAGAGTTGTGCTTGTGTGTGGTGAGGTGTGCGTATGGAATGTTATTGTTATGTGTGTGATCATTTACAACACCTCTATTGTCTGCTCCTGCAATGCCAATGTTTTTGTTAGCAGCGTGCACTCTGCCCTCGGGGGGGATCAAACACGGATATATTGTATAATACTGAAGTAACTGTATATGTCTAAGATTAATTACATAATGCTGAAGATTCCATAGTATTTTATATTTTGTAACTTTAAGCATTTAGGATTTTTAGCTAAAGCATAGACAACTGTGGAGTGGAGGAGAAAAACTATGAAAGATGAGTTGACTGCAGTTTACCATGTTACCAGGATTACGGTACTCCGAGGAAATTAACTTGATAGCCAGTATAATATGTCAAACTGCGTCATCGTATTTGTTTGTGTGATTCCAACTTTCTATTCCACACTCTTTTACATATCGCCTACCATACCTTTGGTCTAGTACAGTGGTCAGCAACCCTTAACGCTAGAAAAACAATTTTGTTGTTTAACTTTCATAAACATGTACTGTCGGAGCCGCAATATAACAAGAATTGGTCTCATAAGCCGAAATTTCAGAAATAAGAGAATATACCCTATTTCTGAACTAATCAAATTATAGTGATATTGTTCAATATACTTGTATTCACAAAGCTTAGGAAAGACATATGTGTCATATTTCTAGAAATCATAACAATTGATACCTATAGATCTTTTCGAAGTTGAATAAACATATCTAATGTTGCCTTGAATTTGATATACGTTGCCTTCGTTTTAAAGGAATAATAATTTTTTCCGAACCTTCTGGAGCCACACAAGTGTCCTGAAAGAGCCGCATGCGGCTCCTGAGCCGCAGGTTGCCGACCCCTGGTCTAGTACCTATACTCGTAAACTTGTGGCAATTCCCGCTTCAAACAAAATGTAAGAAACTGAATACTGCAATATGAAAGAGAACTTGGTATTCTTCTATTTCTTAAAACTAACAGTATAATACTAATTGTATTGAGTATTGTTCACATGTGTGGGGAGGTTCCTCTCACACCGCTCTCCTAGACAAGGTTGAAAGGAAGGCCTTTCGTATCATTAACTCCCGTCCACTCACCAACTCTCTGCAATCTCTCTCTCTCCGCCGCAATGTTGCATCTCTCTCGCTATTCTATCGCTACTATAATAATCAGTGTTCCTCAGAGCTATCCCAGTGCATACCACCTCCTTTACGTAGGGCACGTGGTACCCGTCTTGCAACTCAATCCCACCCCTACTCTGTGCAACTCTCCAACCCAAGAGTGAAACGTTACTCTCAAACTTTCTTCTACTCAACAGCTGAGCTCTGGAACTCTCTCCCAGAATCAGTTTTTCCCGCTTCCTATGACTTAAATTGCTTCAAACTCCGTGTGTCCAGGCATTTTGGCTCGAACGTCCCTTGATTTTGGCCCTGTCACTCTTTCAACTATGGGGAAGGCACTCGCTATGCCTTTTGCCTCCCTCAATCACAGAGAAAACAAAAAAACAAAAAATAATATTAAAGCTAAACAAATGTATTTCAGTGAAGCGAAGATATGTTGGTACTGTTCTGGGTCATGGTCGTAAATTTGTAATCCAATCCTGCTACTACAAATAATGGACCGTACACTAATCTACGTAAATTTTGGTTCAACATTTATTTATCGTCTTCGCAGGTATCTCCCTCTCTCTCACTCTCTCATCCTTTGTCTGTAAATCCTCTTAGCTCAATTAAACCACAAGTAATATTTATCGTTCGCCATTCCCGGAAAATTTAATGAGGAAGAGGGACCTGAACATGGACAATTGGGTCTTTTCGTTCATTGTCATTTCTTCCATAATCATCACACCTTAATCCAGAACAGATGCCACCACTTCTAGCTTAACCTAACACGATCAAAATTAAGTTAAGCAAATCTTATATCTAGCTTACGATACATTAACACCTTACGAGCGGCCTATGCGGTTTATTTATGTGTACCGCCCAGCGTGGTGTTTTTAGTCAAAATAGGGCTGTTTACGTGATCATTTTCATGCCTAAATAAGACCCAGAACGTAAAACAAGTACCTATCCCTGAAAGGGCATAAACAGAGCTTTCGAATGACACCATAACGATCCTTGTATGATGGATAGTTTTCTTGCAATAACCGTGCAACGCGAGTGCAAAAAGCAGGTAATTCGGTACTTTCGGTACATAATTGAGTATGTAGCGAGTGAGAGAGGGAGGAGGGAGCTGAGATTTGTGTCAGTAGGTTCGCCGCGGTGGTCTGGAGCAGTCATACGCTCGCTAGTCTCCTGCCACCACTTGTCTCTCTCTCTCAGCCACATTACGTGCTGAAATTGCCACTCGAGTTATGTCGAGCACCGCCACATAGTCCAGCTTTATTTAACTCGACTTAAGTGGTGGGCCGCTTTTTAAGGGTTAACCTAGTCTAATCTATCGTAACCTAATTGTTTAGCTCCCCTAAAGTTACCAAATATTTATCGAGTATAACCTACCCTATGATTTGATCAAACCTTCGATCTAACACAGCCTAGCATATCACACATATGACAGTTCTTTATCAAACTTGACTTAAACATTACCCTACATTAACCCTTCATTAGCGGGGCCCGACTTAAGTCCGTATAGAGAACACCTGCCCAAAGAGCGGGGCCCGACTTAAGTCTGTGTGCAATTTTGGAGCAATATTGCCTCTGAGAGAGAGACGAGCGGTGGGCGGAGCATAGGTCGGGCTCTGACCGTTCGCCACGGATCCAGCGGGCCTACTGACGTTTACTCCACACACATCCACCCTCCCTCCCTCACTACACAGGGTTTTATTTCAAGAAATTACCGTATTTTAGGGATTTTTCCTTCGTCTTGCACGATCTTTTGCAAGAGGACGCGTGGTCGTAGGAGGATGGTTCTGATGTCATTGGAAAGCTGAAGTAAACGCCCTTTCAGGGATACATAATTATATTACGCTCTGGCTCTTGTTTATGCATGAAAAAGAGCACGGAAACAAGGCCATTTAGGGTAAAATCCCCCGCTTGGCGGGTAGTAGAAATTCCTTACGGGCCCGCTCGTAAGGCGTTAAGCTAATCGAACCTTATCTAGCGCACCCCAACTACGTTTAATTTAACCAAACCTAATTTTACCTAACCTAACCTTACTATACTTATTACTATTACTAACATACTATAATCACACATAGGCAAACCGTACCAACTAATCTAATATTGTCGCTCTCAACACCAAACACCTCCCAATTAATGAAAGCATGTGATCCTACTCGGATTCAATCCTGGATTACCACATACAGATCCTAAACACTCTAACCATTACACCATCAAAACAGAGACGAACATAGATGTGGGCAAAACGACTGACGACCAACGGAAACATTTCGAAGAGTATACCTGATTGAAGGGCTTCGCTTGTTGGATTAATAAAGCTGGGCCTCATGAAAGGGGTTATGTCGGCATCACATGCTTGGATTACATTACTATTCTTATTATTTAATTTAATTTGTTTAAATTAATTAATTAATTAATTATTATTATTACCATTATTATTAATGTTATGATTTTTGTTCTTGTTATTTTCTGTTTTGCCAATTACTGGGAAGGGGTGGCCATGAACATTAGGCGTTTGTCACAAATCGCTAGGTCAAGTTGCCCGGGCTTGACATCTACCAATAACATTTTGACAGTGCGGCTTCGATCTGCCGACCCTTTGATCAGCACCTACCACTCTACTGAATAGAGACGCGGCGGTCGAGTGGAGAACACGCTCATGTGTGAGTCTGCTAGACCGGGGTTCGATCCCAGCCGTGGCGGACATTTAGTGGGTGTGGTAGTACGTCCTAGCATGTATATCATGTTAGCACCCATATATTATACATGTTCTCACCCAGTTGGGGGACACCTCGACGACGTTTATAGACTATTAACACACATACCAAAGCCATTCCAACAGCTTCCTCTATCTACAACACCCCTTCTCTGCTATCTACACTCTCGCAGCCGTATGGTCCTAGTGTACTGTCTGATGGCGTTAATGGGTTTCCAAATGTAATATGCCATGGAATAATAGGTGATTTTCGCTACTAACATACTGAAAAATATATAATATGGAAGGAGAATTATAACGCTTTTTGGTAGGTTTTTCTGCCTGACCAGACCAGATGGCTGGAGTAAAGTAGGAAAGAAGGGCAATTGGACAGAAGAAGAACAGGCGGAGAACAGTACAGTAGAAGACTGAAAGTTCTCGGGCTCAACCAAGTTGCTTCGTTTTTCTGCCTATCATTAGAGGATTGTATTTATATTAACCCACTGAGCCCCAGCTAGTTATAAATAAATGTACCACCAGGGACCAGCAGGATTTGATTTTTTTTTCCAGAAACAATAGCGAATGGGTTAGGAATGAAGGAATAACCAAAAAAAAACAAGATCAAAAAGGTCAAAATTGGTCCTACGGAGCCCCAGATAACGGATTTTAGAAGAGTAAAAAATTGAAGGCAAAAACACCCAAAAAACATGTTTTTGCGCGCTCACGCGCACACGGTTGGACTTTGAGAGTTTTCAACCATCGCCAAGGTTGCGTGGGATACTTACACAGTTCCCATACAAATCTGAGCCCTCTAGGTGCCATAGGACCGGAGTAATTGGGACCGGAGTACCAGTGACGACACGTTGTCGTCGCTGGGGTTTAGCGTTACATACATTGATGACGACACATTGTCGTCGCTGGGGTTCAGTGGGTTAAAAAGGGTATCTGGAAGGCGGAGGATTAATTGAGACAGTCTTTACCCTTTTAATTCCCACAGATCCTTCCTAAGCTGTATACAATCGCCTAATAATAGCCAAGATAAACTGTCAACCGCGTCATGATCCTCACGGGTTTAAACAAAGAAAAACAAAAACATTGATCCACCAAATTATTCTAATAACTAAATATCGGGAGTCGAATTCGCTTACTCATAACTACAAGTTTACTACCATCACCAGTTTCCGAGGTAAGTGATATATAAATTATCTCGGTGAGGTATGAAACGATTAACTATTATTTTAGTTAAACTGTGAACTGTGGCTAAGTGCGTTAAATTACAAATCGAAAATGTATTATAATTGAAATGCCCATAGCGGTTCATGAGGAAAGAAAAAAAAATATATACCGGTATATATATATATATACATATATTTTCTTTAATACATACGAGGTTGAAAGAAATGGCAATTTCTGCGTTGGAAATTTTATTATTCAAAGTTTCCAGGTCTCTGATGAGTTTTCGCTGGGTGGCAGGAAGTAGATGAATGAGATGAGCAAAATTCATGGTGGTACAGGGTTACATAAATGTACATGATGATACAGGATATACGACGCGTTTCACTGGACAACCAGCATTATCAAGTAAGGAAGGAATGATATAAAAGGTATACAGGAAGGGTATATATAGAGGGTGGAGGATCAGAGGAGGCGGAAAACAGGGGGCAAAAGTCTGCTATTGGTGGAAGCGTAAACTAGGAGAGAGAAGGGGTTAACCGCTTCACGCATGCGCACTGGATGCGGGATGGTGGTCAGTAGGTGGGGTCGAAGCTGATTGGCTGCGTGTCGAGGGGCGTGGCCTAAGTTGTGTGGCGCCTGCAGAAGACGAAGCTGAAGGAGGTAGCGCGGGGGGCTGCGTCAAGGGCACCGGGGGGCGAGGAGGGGTGTTAGGTCCTGTAGGGTAGTGCCTTTTGGCAGAAGGAAGGATCTGAAGGTCCAGAGTTTGGTTGTTGATGTTGGGATGTAAGGCTTGGATATATAAAGCTTCGAGTATAGGTAATCTCCTTGGGTCACTTTCTTTATCGAGTATGGTGGTGTGTTTCTCTAACTCGTTGCGTGTGAGGTGAGGGTGGTTAGGGGTGAGATAGTGGTCTTTGATGGCTCCAGCCTGAAGGTGAAGAGTTAACCGACGTGAATGACGAGTCTGCGTCATACCAATATAGGAATGAGGTCCACAGTCCTCATAATTACAGGTATGTTGGTAAATGACGTGATCGTCGGTCATCGGGCTCTTTATCTTGGTGGAGGCTGGTTTGTTGCGGAGAACGAGGTTGGAGGTCTTGGGGGATTTGTAATAAATTATTAATTTGATTTTGTTTTCCGGGTTGGTTGGGTGGACATGCTTGGAGATTATTTCTTTTAAGACGGCCTCGTCATTTTTGTGTTCAGAGGACATGTAATTGCGGTAGAAGATCTTAATTTCATTGGGGGGGTCAATGTTGGGAGGGCTTTGGGTGTACCATTTTTCAAGATGGTGGTTGATGGTGCTGGAGATGTCGGAGTTGGAGTATCCGTTATTTACTAAAACTTGGGATAGTCTTTCTAGTTCCTGGTGGGTGTCGGCCCAGGTAGAGCAGTGCGTGAGGGCTCTCCTAACATAGGCGGAGATGGAGGATAGAAGATAACGGCGGGGCGGGGGCATTCACTATCGCCGTTGAGGCATTGTCCTGTGTTAGTAGGTTTAATGTAGACGGTGGTTTTGAACCCATGGTCGTTCAGAGCTACGAGGATGTCGAGGAAGGGGAGTTGTCCATTGTTAGATTTTTCAAAGGTGAAGTTAAGTCCGGAGGAGGTCATGAAGCGACGCTGGAGTTCCTGTAGTTCGTGTAGGTCCTTGATTTGCACGAAGATGTCATCCACGTATCTACAGTAGACGGCTGGTCGTTGGGCAGCTAGGAGCTCTTCCTCGATGGTACCCATGAAAAAGTTCGCAAAAAGAACTCCTAGGGGGCTGCCCATCGCCACACCGTCTATCTGCTTGTACATGTTGCCCCGGGGGCAAAGGAAGGGGGCCTCCTTGGTACATAGCTCCAGTAGTGTTTTCAGGGCCTTCTCCGGGATGTCCAGTGTAGGTGTATCAGGGCAATGATAAATTCGACGTAGAATCATGTCAATGGTCCTATCCACTGGCACGTTGGTGAACAGGCTTTCTACGTCGAGAGAGGCGATAGTGTAGTTGTTGTTACGGGGGGCGTCTCGTAAAATTTCCAAGAAATCGTGGGCTGAGTTAAGGTTGAATTGGCTGGGCACGTAGGGGGTGAGGAGGTTGTTCAGGGCCTTGGCGATCTGGTAGGTGGCAGTGGGGATCTGGGCCCTGAATCGCCAAGGCCCTGAACAACCTCCTCACCCCCTACGTGCCCAGCCAATTCAACCTTAACTCAGCCCACGATCAGACTTGTGAAACTTCCACCTCTCTCTCTCTTTCTAATTATCTCTCTCTCTCTCCCTCTCTCTTTCTCTCTCTCTCTCTCTCTCTCTCTCTCTCTCTCTCTCTCTCTCTCTCTCTCTCTCTCTCTCTCTCTCTCCACCATTAGTCTCTAGAAGGTTAGAGGACATCCCCATTATATCCAATAGCCTCTTTCCTCAATCCATCTTCTGGCCTCCAAGCTCTGTAAAAAAAAAAAAAAAAAAAAAAAAAAAAAAAAAAAATCTTCTAATCTTGGCCAGACAAAAAACGAAGCTATATTGAACTGAAGGGGTTATGTGTGGTAGCTTTAAGCCCCTTGGAAAATGAATGTTTCCAATTTAAATAAGCTCGGGTTAAACAAAATGGAAAAAAAGAGACCTCACCCGTACTGAACATGTTAGCCAAGCTTTTACCGAACTGTCCCAGCGGGAATACAGGTTCGTTCAAATGGCGGCGGATTATGTTTCTGAATGCAAAACTCAGTTCCAATGCCATCTCCCTAAGCAGTTGGAAATTCAGTTCTTTTAAAGATTTATGCTATTGGTTAGTGAATTACTTTCATGTTTGGCCTCTTTTGAACTTTCCTTGTATTGAAAATTCATTCCAACGACCGTGTGGACGAACCTTTTTATGTCTGTCTGTATATCTGTGTCTCTCTTACACACACAAACACACACACACACTCAGCCTTTTGTCTGAATTTTCCTAACTAAACATGTGTTAATAAAATATCTTTCATAATGAAGAGAATACTGAGTAACTAAATAATGAGTAACAAACAGCTAACATGGAAGTCTACCCACAGTAAATTTTTCTACCTGAGCACAACACACACCTGAATTCAGGTTATGACTTTCAGTTATATACAAGTACCTGCATATTAAATAGCTTCAAAAAATAGTTTCTTTGACATCACTATTCATAAAATGTTCAATGTGAATCATATGCAGTTGCATCCTATTTTTAGTTACACCTCTCCTTATACATATATTTAAAATGTGTCTTTTACTTCCACATTTCACTGAATAAGACATGTGGATAGATAGGTGATGCGAAATTTGCTAGGAAATGTATTATGACAAAACACACTCAAATGTACTAGGAACAATACTATCAAGTGTGTGTGAGAAACTGCAAATTTCTGTATAATTATATCAACAACATTACTGTAACGAAGCTTACATACAATGACGTGCGTCTTTGAATATATATGCCTGTGTCGGTTATAAAAAAGCTTGCCCATTCATTCTTGTTATGAAATGTATGAAGGATGCACAATGTACAGGAAAAATAAAGTTCGAGGCAATTCACAGAAGAGTTTGCCACTTCATTCAGGTTATCCATATTGAGTATTGTGCTGTTATGTCTCAATTTGACCAACTGTACGAGTACATAATTATACTTGGCCAAGACGAGACCCTCACTCCGACATTACAAGTGAGACGTTTTATTGATCTGGGATGATGGAGAGTTATTGAGTCGTGTAGCTCACACGGTGCCCAATTCTACAACTGCTCCGGAAACTCTTATGTGTTGTTTATGGCCGAAGTGAGACGGGTGGCGAAGTGGTAGTGGAGGAGGCGGAGACAAATATTGACACTGTCACGCTTATGACGCGATTTTGAGCCTATTAGGGATACTTTAAAGCCTTTGTTACCATCAGGAGTATTTAGAAACCTTTAGTGTATTTACTTCAACCTCTGCAGTTGTCTTTGAGTTAGCTGTGGGCAGAAAACTAATTTTGGAGGTAATTATAAGAGTGAGAGAACTATTTCTTATTGCTAATCTGGCAGCCTCTGCGTCATAAATGCATGAAAGGGTTAAGGGGAGATTTCCACTTGAGAGACTTTTGTCTATACCTCGACGTTCTCCATCACCTTTAGCCCCATTGCTTTTGAGATTTTAAAACATTCGCCCCATTAGTTTGGCGATGTTAAGAATGTTCGCCCTATCTATGTCAATATTAAGACCTGTGGTGCCAGTTAATTTAGGTGTCATTTATTTTGTTCATGGCGAGCGATAGCGAGCCCGTAATTTAAGAAGAGGGGACATTTTTCTACTGCAAAATGTACACATTTATCTTGAAATGGGATCTAGGGGGTGTAATTATATGTTTGATGGAGGTCGAGGAAATAAACTAAAAACCTCCCTTTTAGGGATAGCAGGGAGGGAGGGATGGAGGATAGGATCTGTGGAAGGGAGAAACCAGAGACGTAAACATTAACAGAGAGAGAGAGAAAGATAAATGACTCTCTCTCTCTCTGTCTCTCTCTCTCTGCATACCCACAATAAAACAAAGTGACGCACCATGCTGAAAAGGCTTTCCTTAACAAAATGAACACATAATGTTCAGCTCTTTCAAAAACAAGGTGGGTAAAGAAGAAGTGAAGCCCCCCCCCCCCCCCTCTACTACCCGTGTTTTATATTTTGAAGCTATAATCTAATCATAATTCAAATTGCCAAATCTACAACATTTTACAATAATATGTTTAAATTAATAAAGGGAAGTGCAAGCCAAAGTGATTAAGAAATAACATAAGGTGTGAAAGACAGGAGAAAGGCTTGTACGAGGAGGAAGGTGTACGAGGAAAGGGGAGAGAGAGCAAGATGGTGCGAGAGAGAGGAAACAAAGAGTGTGAGAGGGGAGAGTCTAGATTAACACCGGAGGGAAACAGAACAAGACAAGACATTTTAGGACTGGATGGCACAGATTGAGAGAGAGGGGAATTCTATAGGGTTAGTGTTAGGAAAGTGAACAATTCTGTTTGGCTGCGAATGAACAGACAGAGGGACTGATAATAGGATAGTTAGTGACAAACGGAACTAAGAAATAATGATCCGACTGGACGAATTAGTTTGGAAAGGGGATGAGTAATATTAGGCTATGTCAGGAGAGTAAAATACAGTTGGAAGCGAAATGAAGTGATTGCAAGAAGGAGGATGGTTTTGGAATAATGCAAGGAGGAAAACAAAACTTCCGTTACTATTACTATAAAAAAAAAAATTGAAGAGAACGCAATAGTAAACAAAGGGGTAATGGCAAGAGAGTTACAATTTGGTTTGCCGTGGAATGAACATAATGTCATAGATGGAGTTATGGTAGGTAAAGCCAAAGGTACTTGAAAGGAATGTTTGTAGTGAAAGCAATATCATTACATGGTAAAGGATATGGTAATGTTAACAGATATCTTTGGTTTGAAATGAAAAGATTGCCAAAGAAAGAAGAATGGAATAGGTAGAGTCGAAGAAACGGAAAATTGATGATACGACCATATGGAACAGATTGAGAGAGGGGAGAGTAGTGCAGGTTTATGTCAGGGAAGATAAAACTACTATTTAACATGGAATGAACAGATTGTAAGTAAGTAAACCTTTTAGCGTATGGAGGGAAAGTGATGAGCAGTGTCAGGAGAAATCTAAATTACTAGCATGACTGAACTGAAAAGCTTCGAAGAGGGAGAATTATAATATAACAGTGTAATATACTAATACAAATACAAGTATAAATACGACCAGACATATAGATATGGCCAAGGGGAAGAACATGGAGGCAAACAAAAATAAAGAACAACAAAAACAGTAAAGGCTATCAGAACAGTTTGGAATAGAGGGGATTAATCTAGGATTATGTCGGGAAAGATAGACGTTCTATTCATCGTGGAAGGAACAGCTTACATTTTATGAGGAGAGTGTTGAATAGTGTCGGAGGAAAAATGGAATATTGTAACGGCTTGAATGTACACATTGAAGGAGGGGAAGAGCACATAGTAGGGTCATGTTCGAAAAGTTAACCCCTTCTGTACCGGCAACGCCTTTTTAACGTTATTCTGGCTGCTATTAAATGATTATATTCAGCACTTACACTGAGAGTAGTCCAGCCTGTTCTCACAAACACCTCCTCCTCCTATCCACTTCATTACACTTAGGATGCACACCACACTTCCTCCTTGCACAAAAAAAAAACAAAAAACAAAAACAAACAAATATATATATATATATATATATATTATATATATTAGGTTAGGTTAGGTTAGGTTAGGTTAGGTAAGGTGGCCCCTTCATCATTGACGATATTACCTATTAGTATAATAGTCTCCATTCAACATCCCGTGTCAGCATTTTGAATCTACCGCGCGGAAGGATCATGGAGGACTCATCATAAGTGCACGCTTAATTCCCTTATGGGATCGTCATTATGATTGGGTACCCTACAGAAAAAACTCTGTAAAAAATAAAAAAATAAAAAACAACTTAATATCTGTTATCATATGACTTTCCATATGTGGATTTCTTGTGTTGTGATACCTCGACACCAGGCCCTCTAGCGGCCATCTCGACCTTCCTCCTTCCGCGTCCATCCTAGCAACGAAGAATAAAGCCAAGTACGGCGAATCCCCTATTCGCCGTACTTGGCTTTATTCTTCGTTCCAGCATTTTCTAGTGAGTCCTTACTCATTTGTATACACCTGTGTTGTAGTAACAAGATTCAGATTAGCTAGCAACGGTTACCCTATTGGTATGGCCGCAGGAAGAGTGTAAATTAGGGTACTATTGTAACAGGCGCTTATGCATCCCAGAATCGTCGCACCATGTTTGTTATTGTTATTGTTTTGACGCCTTTAGCTTTTGTTATATAGCTAGGAGGCTACCATTCTACAAGTTTATGCTACAGACCGTCAATAGTGAGGCAGTGGCATAGTTAATTATGAGTTTTAGCAAATGCTCTGGTCTAAGGGTGCCTGCACGTTGTGCTCCACCTTCCAGAGTTCGTAATTTGCTTTTAGGCCCCTATCGTGGGCCTCCCCTCGTCTGTGTGCTGTGGCTGGGTCTTCGGAGCGTCGTCGGCTGGGATATCGCTTCGAACCTCATGGTTAGCCTGGTTAGGGGTCTCCGGTCTAGGCTACAGGCAATTTAGGATTCTGAATTCTCTGTATTTATTTTGCATTTATGTACCCCTAGTGATGAACATGTGTGCTTGCATGTTTTGGGGGTTTGGGAGATGTCCCTATATTTATATATATTATAAATTATGTAATGTGGGTTTTGGAGGAGGGAGCTGTGCTTTTGTCTCCCCTCTCTAAAAATGTTGTTGTTTTTCCGGCGGCCTCTTGCAGCAGGGCCCAGGTTATTCGTCTTCCAAACGGGTAGGGAGCAACCAAATGTCCCGGCGTGGTATAACTGAACCACATCCCTTCCGGTGGAAGTGTAAATTCCTACGGGAGCTTATAACTAGGTCCGCCGAGTTAACTCGCCCTGACCATATTAGTTACACGACCAATCGCCCGGCGGCGCCATAGTCAAGTGTACAATTGTTAAGATTCGTTATCCAAACTCCTTTCATTATCTACTAGTGCTTTAGTAAGGGATAATCATACACTATTAGACAATGGGCCTGTGGCTTTTGCCATAGGTAAGCAGTTTCAATCAGCTTATACGAGAAAACCCCAGGTTTTTTCACGGCGGGTCCAGCGAAAGGTTAGAGTAGTTGTGAACTATAGCTAACTTTCCGGCAGACTCGAGGTAGGATGTATTAACACCTCGCAGGTTATCCTTATGAGCATTGATTCCTGGAAATTGTCTATTTCCAGAATCTCTTTTATCCATCATGCCTCGCTTGGAGTTATGCGCTACTCCTACCTGTTCCATGTTGCCCATTTTCACTCATAAGTTATGTTTGAAATGCGTTAAATGTTTAGACCGCTTTAGAGGCTTGTGGGTATCGCGGCGTAGTTTTGTTTGATCTGAGCTCAAAGACGCCTTATTCTCCAAGAAAGACTTCTCGTGCTTGGCAGCACTGCAAGAGATTAAAACTATTTTTAATTCTTATGCTAAAGATACAGCCCATAAGGCACTTCATTGTGATGACGAAGCTCTTTGGGAAAAGTTGATTATCAAGTCTCCTCTAACTAAACTCGCCTCATGTAAATCTGTTAAGCCTAAAGTCAAGTCGAAAGCCCTCACAAAGAGGTAGTGAGTAGCAGTAGTGGCACTGACAACGAACTGGCTGAGGTTCCACCCCCCCACCCCCCGACCGCTCGAAAAGGAGACGATCACCCTCTCCGAAGCGGAAATCTAAGTCCAGGTCTAGGTCCCCTCGAAGGCAGTCTCGGCACTCTTCAACTGACTCTTCCCGGTCCCTCAAGCGCCGGAAAGAGGACTCTGAGTCATCGGCTGGTACGCCGCGTAGTGGGAGCCGGAAGGGGACCCCGCAACCGCCTCCCTCTACCCCTGCGTCTGACATGCCTCAGGTTGATTCTGGCAACTCGGAAGTGGGGATAGAGGCTACAGGTTCCACTCCTAGTCATGAACAATCATTAAGTGTCTCATCTCAGGTTACCTTTGCGATCCCCAAATTAAACTATGTGCCACGTAGTGTCCAGTCCGCCGGCCAAAGACGGGTCCCGTCTGACCAATACAGTGGTTTTCCGTCAGGTTCACAAACAGATGACAGCCCTCAAATAATTCAAGACTCTCAGCCACCCGCGGCAGGTGGGTGCTGGCGGCAGTCAGAACCGTCTCTGAGGCACAGAAGGGAGTTCAATGAACTAAGGGATGAGGAGAGTATGGACATGTTACCCTCCTCAGTCCCAGATTTAATGTGGCCTCCAGTGGAACAGGTACCGGAGCCACAACTGGATGGCTCTTTAGGGAGCCGGAGGAAGTGCCCTTAGCCCCGGCTCAACAGACTATTACAGGTGAGGAGTCTGAAGTAAGCTCACAATCCTCGAGAAACTCTCATATTAAGTGTGTTACTTCGGATGAAATCAGTGATATATTACATAGGGTTATGCAACAGTATAAGCGCCCTGTCTCTTCTGATCCTCCTGCTTGTCAGCCAATAGTTGCCCCCAGTCAATCAATGATAAGACCTCTAGTCTCTCCAGGCTTTCTGCCTTCTCTGATCCCGGCGGTGTCCGCGGTTCCAGGCAGTACAGTGCCGGCCACGATGACAACCACCAATGTGAGGGTCATTGCTGATATCACTCCTCCCCCACTAGACAAGGCACCACAGAAGAACGGCCCTATGCCTCTCCTCTATGGCCCCGACTGCTCTTGGGTTCCGGCGACGCCACTGAACCCACAATCTGCACAACCCACCATTTCAGGAGACCTACCGGTCCCCACTGAATGGAATAGTGAGATAAACAAGAGCAGGACATTTAGAGCTAAAGATGAGGCAGGGAGGTTACTGGATGTATTGATTAGAGGTATACCCAGTTCATATAATCCAGACTTTTTTGTGTATACTGCGGCCCCGGCAGTCCCTTCCGCCGCTTCTGCACGGCTCTTTGCTGACTGGTCAAAAGCTGATGGCGTGAATGATGTCAAGGCTTTAAATGCTCTTACGCAGGAAATGGATACACTTCCGGTTCTAGACCAAACGCATACACCAGTCCTGCAGATGGGGCGGATAGAGACAGGTCCCTGGGTAGACTGGGAATTAGAGGCTCAATTATTTGCTGCAACAATCACTTCCAAGTCCTCACATCAGGTTCCACAGGAAATGCATCAGTATTTTTCATTGCCTGTCTCTATGGCTGATGGGGTGTCGCCGGCTCTGTTTGCTTTCCTGGCGGCACCCAAAGTAGCCCTTAACTCATTAGATGAACCTTTTTGTACCCCTCCGGCGGCTCACCTTGAAAGGGATTTTAAATTAAGGAACAAAGCTTACCGGCAGTTCTCTCAATATCTAGTTAATCGCCAGATTGCTGTCTCCCTTAACAGAACCATATCGGTCATTGCTGACCCACAGGATAGGAAGGCCACTGATTTATCTAGAAGACTCTTATTGCAAAACTCTATTCAGACCTTGGGTGACATCAGAATTGCAATCATGGAAGCAGTTCGAGCCCGCCAGGATTTGAGAGTGCATCTAGTGAAGAAGTTACCGGAGGACATTGGCTGCCGGGTAACTCTTTCACCGGTTCTTACGGCCTCCCTACTTACCGCAGAAACTTGGAGTGTAGTGTTCAATCTGGTAAATGGGTGGAAGCAGGGTACCTCCCAAGATAAGAAGGTCCCTGTTAAGAAACCTTTTCACAAGCCTAAGGGTGGAGGTAAGTCTCACCAGCAACAGGCTAAACAATCCTTTTGTGATCCCAGAACCCCTCCTCAGCCGGGAGGTGCTCTGCCCACACCCAGACAAGGTAAATACTCAGGGTATAAAGGTAAGCCCCATCAGAAGCCAAATCAGGGGCAGACGTCAGCCAAGACTAGGCAGGCGTCTGATACCAACCCACCACCCCCTCCAAAAAATAGCCACCCAGCCTCTCAATCTCCCAGTGCCATGCTTAAGGTTACCGGATTCGAGAGTAGCTTTACCGAACCGCCCCGGTCTGCAGCCGGGGTCGTTCCGGTCATTCCGCTTAGCCTGGCCCAAGAAGGCAGTAAGCAAAGGAATCACCTGGGGGTGGCTCCGGCGGCTTCGACTGCGTCGGGCGCTGGAATACAACTATATTTCACAGGAGGTGGAGGCCCTAGTCCACGAAATGATCTCAAAAGAAGTCCTTGTCTCAGTCAAACCAACTTGCCCAGTATTCACCTCCAGAATTTTCTTAGTGCCGAAAAGGGACAGTGTGCAAATGCGACCAGTAGTAGATCTCTCGCATCTGAACACATTTATCATAAATTCACCCTTCAGGATGCTTACAGTCAATCCGATCAGGCTCTCTCTTCCGCCGCAAGGCTGGATGTGCTCAGTAGACCTCAAAGACGCCTATTGGCATGTCCCTATAAACAAAAGGTTCCAAAAATTCCTCGCTCTGAGGATCAGGCAAAAGACTTATGTCTTTCAAAGAATGCCTTTCGGGTTGAACCTGGCACCGAGAATTTTCACAAAATTTGTCCGGTATGCCCTTTAGCCATTGTTAGCCCAGGGTATTCAGGTGTTTTGGTATCTAGACGACTGGCTGGTGGTGGCAAAGTCAGAGGAGTTATGTCACAACCATGTAAACCAAGTATTTAATCCTGTGCACAACCTAGGGTTCAAAGTCAATTTGGCGAAGTCTCTCCTTGTCCCCACAAGGAACATTCAGTGGATAGGGCTGGTCAGGGACACCACCAATCTGACTCTTACTCAGAGTGTGACAACCGGAACAGATTTCGCCGGAAACTGTTCCGTTTTCTCCACAGTCTGAATACAACCAGGAAAACGTGGGATTCCCGGGTCGGATCTCTCAACTGGATCCAATTAACTGTGAAGTTGGGCCGGTTGAAATTGAGAAGGTTAATCTTGGAAGGCAACAAAGTTTTTCCTCTCTCGCCGGAGAAGAAATTATGGCCAATTCCTCCATTAATCCACAGCTTGCTATCGGTCTGAGCGAAGCCGGAAATGCTTTACTCAATAATGACATGGGTTTCTCCCCCGCCTACGGTATGGGTAGACACAAACGCTTCAGGGGCTCTAGGTTGGGGTTATCAATCGAATCTAGGCCATCAAGGGCAAGGCACTTGGCAACACACCAACTTTTGTCATAACAAGCAAGAGCTTTTAGTTCCTCTCTTTTTCCTACAAGATCATGGGATGTCCTTGCAAGACAAGTCAATAGCGTTCCGTATGGACAACCTCACCGCAGTCCATTGTATTCAGAAGCAGGGCTCAGTGAGGTCTAGAGAGTTGCTAATATTGTCAGAACAGATGTTTGCCCTAGCCGAATCGCTGGGCATCCATATGCATGCAGCATACCTTCCCGGCGTGTCGAACGTCTGCCTCTTGGAGGCAGGGCAACCTAGTAGAATGGGCTATCAAACAAACTGTGTTCGACAAAATTATTGCAAAGCCTTACCGTCCACAAGTGGATCTGTTCGCATCCGAGGAGAATCACAGATTCCCTCTCTTCCTAACTCGCCACGAGGTAACCCCGGCGGGGGGCCAGATGCATTACTGGAGGATTGGAACAAGTGGACTTCAATTTATCTTTTTCCTCTACCAGATTCTGTACTAATGTGCAGAGTGATTCACAAACTGAGGGGTTACCGGGGCTTAGTCTCGATGATCGCGCCGTTATGGCCGGCCCAGGCATGGTGGCATGGTACCACCAATTGCAGGATTGGTGCAAGACCCCGGTGTCGCTCCCGGTCTCCGCCTTCCACTTATAGATGATTGGAAACCTTCAGACCTTGCTCAGTTTTGCCTTATGGACATTTACAAGGGAAAATGGTTAGCTAAATTTGGGGACAGAGTCACAAACAAGCTTTTGATCCCAGTATACTATGTCTACCAGGAGACAATACCAGTCACATTGGAAAACTTTTATGACCTGGATTGTTGAGTCAGGGCAAACAGATGCCTCGGGAGCCTTGATTTTCAAATACCTAGATTAATCATTTGAGCACAACAAATTTTCAGTAATCACGTTAAAAAATCACTTGTCTGCCAGCAGAACTCCCTTTTTTTATCTCATGGGCCTTTCCATACCGCAGGCGGAGGAGAAAGGTTTTATGAGGGCGTGTTTCAAGCTGCGCCCACCACCCCGTCAGCTCATGCCCACCTGGTCACTTGACAAAGCCTTATCATTACTTCAGTCCCGTAAATATAATAATGCGCCGGATTTTGATTCACTCTTAAAGAAGGCTGTATTCCTGATGGCTCTCACCACTGGAAATAGGGTGTCTGAGCTGGCGGCGATGAGCAACGAACCTAACTGCCTTAGGTTTGGGAGACTACACGATCATGTGCAAATCGCTCCGTCTCCCACATTTATTGCAAAGAACGAGCATTCCAATCATGTATTTTCTGAGTTTTCTGTTCCGGCATTGAAACGCGGACATACTCATCATATTTTATGCCCTGTGCAGGCCTTATCTAATTTTATGAGGGCTGCTCACCCTCGCCAACTAGGTGCTCTGTGGGTGAATCAGGCAGGTAATCGTGTTATAAGAAGAAAGTTAGCTTCCTTGCTTGTAGACGTAATTAAAGAAAGTAACCCCGGCGTCGTGGGCAGGGCTCACGACATCAGGAAATGGGCAGTCTCCCTTAGATTCCTCCAGAATGTTTCTATAGAAGACATTGCTAATACTCAACTTTGGGCTTCCAATAATACTTTCTTAACACATTACCTCTCAGTCGCTCTCGCTAAACCAAAGCGTACCTGTGTAGCTTTACGACAACGGGTCCAGTAGGTTATGTTCTATTATGGATGTTGTGTTTTAAAAAGGGGAGGGGGGGGGGGGGTGCGGAATAGCCCATACCTCACTAAGTCCCCGTCCGCCGGAGACTGTGATAAATCACGAGCTGTGATCATAACTGGTTATACAGTCAAAGATATTTTATTTATGTTTAGATTAAGCGGAAATCTAGCATAAGTTGCAACTATGCAGTTTTACCAAATCGTACAAATAGATTATATTGTACAAATAGTATTAAGGTGAGAACGAAATTCTGCAGAATTATAATTCAATCTAGGGGAACACATGCGTGTCCCCACAAAGTATCATGCATAAGATCTTGAAGTGTGATCTGGTCATGAGTAAGCAGATTTTCTTGATGCCACGCACTGCTTGCAATCTTTTATAATTTTATAAGAAATATCTATCTATTTATCTATCTATCTATCTATCTATCTATCTATCTATATGCTCAGGCCCAATCCCCATTTTGGGGGTAGCCAACTCAAGACAGCAAGAACAGGGAAAACACAAAAACAACATAAAACAACGAATAAACACAGATAAAAAAAACACAAATTCACACACATCTAGGTCACCCAAGAGAAGACCCAGAGACCAGGGTCACCAAGGTCGCTCCAGCACTCCCCCGGCCCCCGACCACCCGGAGAGGTTCCGATCTCGGCAGGCAGACATGCAGCGGAACCAAAGCCACAAGCCCTCCCACCACACTTCCAGGCGCACCCTTCATATTAATCATCTCCCCGGGCCAGGCGCCTGATGGACTATTATCTAGTCCAACTTGCACCCGACCCCTTACTCCAAATGACCACGTGTTCACTCAACTATTCACAAGCATTCTCCATTCACTCCTGTCCACCACCACTTCCCTTGCCTGATCTATAGTCATTCCTCTATCATCCAAAGCTTTTCTTACACAGTCTCTCCATCTCAATGGGGGTTTTCCTGCCCTTCTATCCCCCCTTGTACCTGACTCACATATTCTCTTTGTAAGCCTTTCATCTCCCATTCGTTCAACATGACCATACCAGCTCAGCACCCTTCTGTCCACTCTGGCTGACAAATGTTCCTGCTGCCCCACTCTCCTACGTATCTCTTAATTCCTCAATCCGTCTCTACGAGTAACTCCACACATACTCCTCATGCAGCTCATCTCCATCACATCCAGCCCTCTTTTCTCCTTTCTCTTCAGAGCCCATGTCTCAGCCCCATACATCACTGTTGGCACAACAATTCCTTGATACAGTGCACATTTTACTTTCACTCCTTGATTTCTCGTCTTCCACATACTTCCCATTGCTCCGAAAACATTCCTTCCTTCACACACTCTCTGTTTTACCTCCATTTCCATACCTCCACTCCTGCTTATCGTTCCTCCTAGATATTTAAAACACTCTACTTGTTTCAATATTTCCCCATCCAGCCTCACATCTAGATTCACCGTATGCTCTCCCCTATTACACACCATTACTTTACTTTTATTGACGTTCACCTTCAGTTTCCTCCTTCCACAAACCACACCAAACTCTTTGACTACCCGCTGCAGTTTCTCATCAGAATCCGCCACCAATGCTGTGTCATCAGCGAACACCAACTGATTCAACTCCCAATCTCTACCATTCTTTCCTACTAAACCCAATCCTCTTGTAACGGGAAGAAATTGTACTTTCCCTTTTGGTATTATGTTGTAAGGTTTGACTTAACTGTAAGACTTTTTCCCCTTCATTCACTCTTCCCTATATTTAAGGGAAATGTATCGTTTAAGAAGGGTTAAGTAACCCTTGTCTATGTAAAGAGGGAATTAGCCTAGATCAGGAGGAGAACTAATATTCTCAAATCTATCTAAAATACTTTCAAGCCTAATTTTCCTTTCACCCCTTTTGGTATTCCATGTAAAAATCCTTCCTTTTCGAATTTAGAGTAATGCCCCCTTGTGTAAAAAGACCGCCAATTCCTACCCATGCGACGCCACCCTTTGTGGTCATCCTCCCCTTTTTTGGCGGGATCTCTGGCACTGGCCCTCGGCCCCTCACTGTCGTGATCCCAGGCCTACGAGAGAGACACCTACCCACCCCCCAGTCTCTGTCATCATTCCCCGCTTCTTCCCCGGACTTAGGCTTCCTTTTCCTCCATTCAGAGGTTCGTAATTAAGGTTTATAGTGTTATAAGGTATTGCTTATTCAGTTAAGTAAGTACTAGGTGTGTAATGTAGGAGGTATTGCTGTGATTGACAAATTTGTGAACTCGAGCCTACCATCGGGTTGGTCGACAGGCACCCCTCACCTGCCAAGTGCCTACAACCATACAAATTCCCCCATTATCATTGTGTTCAGTAAAACTTAGTCTGTGCACCTTTGCTAAGTGTTATTCTGATATTTTAGACTTTGTTATTCCAAATTAACGTCAAATTAACTTCGTGTGTAATAATTTCAGTCAGAGGGACGCCATTTGATAGCCTTCCAATTCTTGTGTTTTTCCATAATTCCCGACCAAACTTAGGCTAGCCTATTTTGCTAGTTTGTCTTTCACCGTTTTACATAATCCTGAGGTAGTGCGAGAACACCAGTTAAGAGTAGAATTGAGGACGAAGTTGATTAAAATGCTTTTGAAGCTTGACCGCCATTTTAGGATTTAGACCATCTCGCATTTCGGAGAGACGACCAGGTTGAGTGAATTACTAATGTAACAGTTGTATTGTATGTTTAGAACTTGTTCATTACTTTGAGTTTATAAAACCATGCATTTTGGTAAATATGATTGTATTTTAACGTGTAAATCAGGAAAGGACATTCGTTTGAGATAGTATCCTTGAGTTTTGTTTACCTTCCGTGTCTCCGACGTTCCCAAGTTAGGCCTATTCAGATAAGTATTTATAACTAACGTCTCCTAGGCCTGGTTATTGTTCATTTTAAATGTGTTTACTGGGTTATAGTGTAAAGAGTTACTTGTTATCTTGATTTAGATGGTCCTCATTTCCCAACCCCAGTACTGTCAAATTTCGGACCCCCATTGGGTCGGGTTTATTTCAGATGATTATTTGTTCTTACCTATTGTTACTTAAAGTTAACTTGTGAAAAGGCCGTTTAGGTATGGGTACTTGCTGAATTATTATGGTAGGTTATATGATTTTACATTTTTAATTAGGCTACCTAACTTTCACCTAATTGGAAGTACAGTAGGCTATTATTAATTATTGTGCATTTAGAGTGTATTATGAATATTGATTGTTATGATATAATTATGTTTGACATGGTCTAATGAACAGAGTTGCCTTGCAAGGGATGGAACGCTGTAGTGAGATTCTGGGCAGCTGATTTCATGGGATAAGTTACTCGAGTTACAGTAGGAATAACGTTTAGCTTTGTTTGAGCCTTGTATAGCACCCTCCGCATTGAGCAGTCCAACCTGTTAAGTTTGACCATGACAATTACCTTTGATTTATGTTGTTATTGTATTGATTTGACTCCATAGATATGCTGTGTAATTATGTATTCCCAATTGTGTGTAGAGTACTGCTGAGTAACATATGTACCTGTACTTAATGAGAGGATCTTTGGATGCCTTAAGAGATTATTTCGGTACAGTACTGTAATGTCATAATTTGATCTGTCATTGTATTTATGTACTTATATTAGCTCATCTATTTTTATACGTTAATAGGAATCCATGTATTTTTATATGTTTATATTAGCCTATTTGTTTTATATGTATTTGTTTTAGTATTACTGTGTACCGTAATTAGGATATTGATTAACCCCATTATTAACACCTTACGAGCGGCCTATGCGGTTTATTTATGTGTACCGCACAGCGGGGTGTTTTTAGCCAAAATAGGGCTGTTTACGTGATCATTTTCATGCCTAAATAAGACCCAGAACGTAAAACAAGTACCTATCCCTGAAAGGGCATAAACAGAGCTTTCGAATGACACCATAACGATCCTTGTATGATGGATAGTTTTCTTGCAATAACCGTGCAACGCGAGTGCAAAAAGCAGGTAATTCGGTACTTTCAGTACATAATTGAGTATGTAGCGAGTGAGAGAGGGAGGAGGGAGCTGAGATTTGTGTCAGTAGGTTCGCCGCGGTGGTCTGGAGCAGTCATACGCTCGCTAGTCTCCTGCCACCACTTGTCTCTCTCTCTCAGCCACATTACGTGCTGAAATTGCCACTCGACCTATGTCGAGCGCCGCCACATAGTCCAGCTTTATTTAACTCGACTTATGTTGCTCGCCGCTAATTAAGGGTTAAGGGTTAGCTATATGTCAACCGTGGGTAAAGAATGTATTCGACTTACCAGGGAACCAGTTTGGGACGGAGTCGATGTGATGCTGAATTGCTGATGGCGGAGAATCGGAGATTCACCCCTCCCATTGGCTGAGTGCAGGATGCTGAACTCGTGTACTGTACGAGGGTTCAAGGACCGCAGGAAGACGTATGATTACCCCCTATACCCCAGGATACGGTAGGCCGAAGAAACCTACAGGCAAGCCTGGCCGATACCGGTATCTAGTGGAATTGGGATGTATAATACTGAGAGGAATGGGGTGGATACAGACAGCAATATTCGAGTCCTACTCCTAGTTAAGAGACTGTCCCAGTACGGAAATGGATTGGTCCCAGCTTAATGGTATAGAGATAATTAGATACGGACCCTACGGTACCAATGTTAAGAGTTGTAAACGGTAAATGTTCCTTAAATAATATCAAGCTTAAGATTACTGCAATATGTTTGTATCTATCCTCCCGTACCTATTTGGATCTAAATGTTTGTCAGGATGGTAAATCGGAGCCGTCAGTATTAAATTGGTCTAAGAGTAGTACCAGAAGCCTAACCGAGAGTTAAAGTCTTGTCAGCCAACATTGGAGGTGAAGTTCTTGATTGGTCTTTGCTAGCCTCCGATTTATCCTACTGTCCTAATGTACCTGAATAATGAGCATGAGTCACGATTGCATAAAGAATAAGAAAACCATGGGGACGGCCAGTTCACCTGAAGGTGAGCGATCAAATAATTTGAATGAATTACCGTTCCCAAAAACATCCTTATGTGATATCTAGAAAGTAGAGAATATGCTAGGTCTCAGTGGGGTTTTTGTGGTTCTTTGGTCTTATCATCGTGTCTGAGTTGCAGTCTTTCCCCTTCCTCGAAGGATGTTGGATGTGGGTCAACCAAACAGGTTTGTCCTCTCGTTAATTAGAATGCAATAACGGGTTTGTCGTCATCTCTTCCTTTCTATCCTTGAGTACCTATTTTCCACCTTCGCAGCTTAATCTATCTTTTTCTGTCTCTCCCTCTGCCTCTCTCTCTTGTTCGCAGCAGAAGAAGGAAGTTGATGAAGAAAGAGAGATACTCCTCCCCCCCCCCCCCCCCCCCCATTACAGTGGTGTGCAGCGATGCGATTTCTCTAGGAGTCCATGGTTTGACATGCTCATGTTCCGTTCAGGGCTCCTGAATTAATCCCGTACCCCCCGTAGAAGAGACTGTACAGTACTGGTTCTTACACTTCCAACACAGCCCCCGCCGGCTCGAACACAGCCCCCGCCGGCTTTAGCACCGCCTACAGGTCCGCATCGCCACTGAGAAAACTCTATCCTAATTTGAGTATTTCATATCCCAATTCCCTTTATTCATTGCATGAACAGTAGTTAAGTGCTTGTTTAACCTCCACATAGTTCTGTAGTTGCCGTGCATGTTATTTTATTGCTTTTCTGACTGATAAACATTGTTGTTTACATTTGTTATCCTAGCTTGTAGCAGACGACGCACGCGCACCTCTAATCGACCTAGCTTTGTATTTTCGTATTAACTCTAGTAGTTATCGTATTCAGTGTCCTACTGTAGCTATATATATCTGTAATTTTAGTTGTTGCTTGCATGATCTTGTACTGTAGTAACCTTTGACTGATAACTTTGTTTATCTAAATATAATCCTGCTTGACTAGCCTACAGTGACACCAGCGCCATCTGTTGATACAGTATATTAACCCCTTGTGTGCAGTTACACTTTATTTTTATATAATCTCTATTTGGTGAATTGTATATTTAGTCACATATTCTATTATATATATATATATATTTGTTTTGCTTTTTTAGGTAGGTTATCACCCCTGGTAGCCTACTTCTGCATATTTCATAATTTTTTGTTTGTGGTTATTTTTGTTTTCGGTTAGT
The DNA here is from genome assembly GCA_032716605.1 of Paralithodes platypus. NCBI lineage: Eukaryota > Metazoa > Arthropoda > Malacostraca > Decapoda > Lithodidae > Paralithodes > Paralithodes platypus. The sequence goes on from CM064524.1 coordinate 20,703,677, forward strand.
CTAGGCTATCATCCCTGGTGGCCTATTTCTGCGTACTTCAATTTTTAAATTTGCAGTTAGGCTATCACCGCTGGTGGCCTATTTCTGCGTACCGGTATTTCATAATTTTTTTTTTCGGTTAATTTTGTTTTCGGTTAGTCTAGGCTATCATCCCTGGTGGCCTATTTCTGCGTACTTCAATTTTTAAATTTTCAGTTAGGCTATCACCGCTGGTGGCCTATTTCTGCATACCAGTATTTCATAATTTTTGTTTTCGGTTATTTTTGTTTTCGGTTAGTCTAGGCTATCACCGCTGGTGGCCTATTTCTGCGTACCGGTATTTCATAATTTTTGTTTTCGGTTATTTTTGTTTTCGGTTAGTCTAGGCTATCATCCCTGGTGGCCAATTTCTGCGTACTTAAATTTTTAAATTTTCAGTTAGGCTATCACCGCTGGTGACCTATTTCTGCGTACCGGTATTTCATAATTTTTGTTTTCGGTTAGGATAGGCTATAACCCCTGGTGGCCTATTTCTGTCTAAATAAACATAAAATTGTTTTCGGTTCGGCTATCACTGCGTATTCAAATTTAATTTTGTTTTGTTTTAATTTTTGGTTAGGCTATCACCGCTGATAACCTATTTGTGTGTATTTCAACATTTTTGTTTTCGGTTAGGCCTATTTAAGTAAGTGAAGCGACCTGAAGGGAGTGAAGTGTTTTTAAAGTGAGTGAAGTGTTTTTAAAGTGAGTTAAGTGTTTTTAAGTGAGTGAAGTGAACTGAAGAAAGTGATCGTCACCATGCCTCGTGCCTGTACGAACTGCGCCGGTAGGTTTGGTGCTTCCATGTTTGCTCCTGCCGATCCACAAGTCTGCCGACTCTGCCAGCAACGAGAGGATTTGACAGCAAAATTGGATGAAGCCCTCAACAAGATCAACGCCCTCACCAGGAAGCTGGAATCACTCCAAGAGTTTGTAACACTCAACGTTGGAATATCACTAACTCAAATTGTTTCAACTCCAGCATCCACCACCGCCCCAACGTCATCTGCCAACAATCCAACACCTGCAGTAGACACTGCAGCAGATGCTTCTGACGAACCTGAGCCGACATCAAACCAGGACAGCCGCCCTGTTCACCTTAGTCTCTCCCTCACTCCTCGTGCAAGAAGCCCGCTAGCACGAACAGTACCAACCCCTCGCCCCCGTTCTAACCACTCCTCTCCCCGACCTGTACGTAGAGTCCCGCCACCACAGGTTTCCGGATTTACACCAGTGAGGAACGGTGCACGGCCAACGCAGAAAATGTCTCATCTACCAGTCACAATGTCAAACAGATTTGAGATATTGGTAGAGATGGAAGACGAACCAGAAGAGACCAGGCTCGTTGGGGATTCCATCCTACGAGGACAGGTCGAAGAGTTCTGCGACAGAGTCCCAAATCAACGAAAAAGATTTTGCATCCCAGGAGCTGGACTGGACGACATTGTGGAAGCCTTCGAAGATACCACAAAGGATGCAAATGAAAATACCCTTTTTGTCATCCATGCTGGTTCAAATGACGTCATGCGCACCAGATCCGAAGAGTTGATGGAGAAATATCGCAAGATGATCCAGCACTACAAAAACAAGTCAAGGAATATCATCATCTCAGGCATTCTCCCCAAGATCGACGCACCTGACAAATTCTACGACAAGGCCTTCAGCACAAATAGCCGACTAAAAAATTTGTGTCTGAGGGAAGAAGTTGAATTCATCAACCTCTGGGACAACTTCTACAACCAGCCTACTCTGTTCCGCAAGGATGGCACTCATCTAAACCCTGTGGGTTCAGCACGCATGGGTTGTCTCCTACACGAAGCAGTCCGCAGCCATGGATCAAAAAACGCCATCCGAGAAGAAGCAGCAGTGACAAAAATCATCCAACGCCAAGAAAAAAACAGAGGCAACCGAGGACCACCAGCGATAAGGACCGAAGACAGCGAGGACCGAGGACAGCCATGAACATAAATGTAGATCCGACAAGAACCAAAAATATTATTAAAGAGCGTTCCGTGAGTTCTAAAATAACAAATTTAAAGGTTTTCTATGCAAACGCTCGTAGCATACGCAATACATTTTCAGATTTAGAGGAGCTAGTGTTTACAGAAAATTATGATGTGATTGGCATAACAGAATCTTGGCTCAATACAGAAGATAGAGACTTTTTAGCAGAGTATTCACTTCCCGGTTATGTAATGTTTGAGAAAAGCCGAATAAATCGAAATGGAGGTGGCGTTTTACTTTATATCAAAGAAAGTCTTAACCCTACCCTCTTGTCAAAACCTCAAATTGTGAACGTCGACGCATCTTTTGTGCTAATAAAAAATAATAAAGGTACCAAAATAATACTTGCATTAATATACAGACCTCCAGCTCAATCAGTGCAAACTGACCGAGAAATTTACGAACAAATTGCAGATGTAAGTAACTCACAAGATACCGTAATTTTTGGTGACTTTAATTTACCTGTGACCAAGTGGGGCGATACTCTTACTTCACACTCCGGACATGACTTGTATACGAACTTGCAAGAGAGTTCGCTTTATCAATTTGTTGGAATGCCGACCCGTGGTAATAACGTTCTTGACATTGTACTTGCAACAAAAGAAGAATTAATAGAGAATTTGAATGTTGGTGATGAATTCAGTAACAGCGACCATCGTACGATAACTTTCACTTTAAAGTTTACTAGTAACGAACCAAATAGTAGCATCGAAAAAGTCCCTAATTTCAAGAAAGCAAACTTCCATAAACTTAGAGCTATGTTTAAAGAAACTGACTGGAGCTTTTTAATTCACAATAACGACATAAATACATCTTGGAAGTTATTCGAAGCCACTTACCTAAAAGCAGTGCAAGACTGCATACCATCGAAAACTCGGCGTCCAGGCCATAATAATAAGCCCAAATGGTGGAATAAAGATATTTCAAACTGCCTGCTTGCTAAAAAATGTGCTAATGATAGATTAAAATCCTCACAAAATGACGAAGAACGGCTGAAATTTGTAGAGCTACGACGCAAAGCCAAAAAGTTAATTAAGCAAAGTAAAAAGACCTTAGAGTTACATATTGCGAATCAAAGTAAAACAAACCCGAAAGAATTCTATAGTTATATCAGAAAGAAAAAAGTCGTTACTTCAACTGTTGGACCGTTAGTCGATGCAAATGGAGAATACACCAAAGACGAAGAACAAATGAGTAATGCCCTCAATACCTTCTTTGCATCAGTTTTAACAACAGAAGACCTCAGTGATATCCCTACACCATCGCCGATTCAGATTGATAATTCAGATGTTCTAAGCAATATCACCGTTACAGAGAGAGAAGTATTGAATTGTTTAGATAAACTCAAGGTAAATAAAACGCCTGGACCTGATACAATCTCGCCTAGAGTTCTAAAGGAAGCTAAGGATGAGCTCTCTAAACCACTGACATTACTATTCAATAAATCCTTGCAGTCTGGAACTATGCCCGATCAGTGGAAGCTAGCCAACGTAACACCGATATTAAAAAAAGGCAGCAAATCCCTACCCAGTAACTATCGTCCAATTAGCTTAACCTCAGTTGTATGTAAAATGCTAGAAACGGTCATACGAGACAGACTCGTAAATCACTTAGAGGAAAATAACATACTTAAAGATACTCAACACGGCTTTCGTAAAAAACGTTCCTGTTTAACAAACCTCTTAGACTTCTTCCACGATATCCTCAACCTCTACGATGAGTAAAGCTGTAGATATTATATACCTTGATTTTCAAAAGGCCTTTGACAAAGTTCCCCACAAACGTTTACTGCTAAAACTAAAAGCGCATGGAATACAAGACGGTGTGTTGAAATGGATTGAAAATTGGCTCAGCGACAGAAAGCAAAGAGTAGTCATAAACGGTAAGGCATCAAAATGGACCAATGTAAGTAGCAGGGTACCCCAGGGATCGGTACTAGGACCAATTTTCTTTCTAATTTACATCAACGACATAGATGAGGGTCTCACCTGTACAATCTCAAAATTTGCTGACGATACAAAAATTGCAAATAGCGTACTCTCAAAAGAACAAGTTGACGATATGCAACACAATCTAGATAAATTGTCATGTTGGGCCCAAATTTGGCAAATTAGTTTCAATGCGGATAAATGTAAAGTACTACATATCAGATACCTAAATGAGAAAGCAAACTATTCGATGAATGGCACTCAGCTTAAGAATGTAAACAGAGAAACCGATCTGGGAGTAACAATATCGAGTCACCTAAAACCGAGTCAACAATGTTCAGAAGTTGTTAAGAAGGCAAACAAAATAATTGTGTTTATAGGCAGGTCATTTGAGCATAAATCCAAAGAAGTTATCCTAACCCTTTACAATTCATTAGTCCGCCCTCTCCTGGAATACTGCGTTCAATCCTGGTGCCCTTATTACCAAAAAGATATAAACAAACTAGAACGAGTTCAACGTAGAGTTACCAAAATGATACCTAGCCTAAAGAACAAACCATACGAAGAGCGTCTTAGAGAATTAAATCTATTTCCTTTAACCCAGCGCAGATTAAGAGGTGACTTAACCCGTACAGCCCCAGCGACGCGTCTGACGCGTCGGCGATGTATGTAACGCACAGCCCCAGAGACGCGCCTGACGCGTCACCCTAATTGCGCCGACCGTAACCTCAGGTGTAGCCACTCAAGAGGGCTCAGATATGTAAGGGAACTGTGTACGTATCCCACGCAACCGTGCCGATGGTTGAAAACTCTCAAAGTCCACGTGCGTGCGCGCGAGCGCGCAATAACCTGTTTTTTTTTGGGATAATTGCCTTCAATTTTTTACTCTTGTAAAATCCGTTTTCGGGGGCTCTGTAGGACCATTTTTTAAGCTTTTTGAGCGATTTTTCGTGGTTTTTCCTTCATTCCTAACCCATTCGCTATTGTTTCTGGAATAAAACCATTTTTTGAAAACCGGCCGGGTTCTGGTGCGCAAACATTACAAAACTAGCCGGGGCTCCACGGGTTAATTCAAGTGTTCAAAATCATCAAAGGCATCGACAATATGAACTGTAGTAAGTACTTCACTATCGACCAATCTAATTACACGCGGGGAAACGGTTGCAAAATTATTGGTAAATCTTTTAACTCACACGAATCTAAGAATTTCTTCTTCAATCGAGTTGTCAACTTGTGGAATGGGCTTCCCCGAAACGTTATAGACTGCATCACCGTTGATTCATTTAAACTCCGCATAGACAAATATCTCGCATCAAACCCGCGACTGACTGCGTTTGTAAATGAATAACTTTATTTTATCCCCCCCTCAGTTACTAACCCATCTGTCCCCTACTAACTTCCTAATCCTGCCACGGACATTAGTTCCAGGGCAGTAATTCCCTTTCCAATGTCCCCTTACCCACTCTAAACCACTGTTTGGACACTTGATCCTCAGTGTTTTGGAGGACAAGCAACCTAGAAGGGTCACTAGATCTGTTGTTGCTTGATTTCCTTTGTACTCCTTTGTACTTCCTTTGTACTTTCGCTCGGGTGTTTAGAATCAGTGCGTTGCAGTTGTCATTTTTCACGCTACCAACCCGTGAAATAGTTACCACAAACAGTATTGGCCATGCTACCACATTTCAATACGGTTAGTGTAATATTTCAGGGAATCTTTTAGTGCAGCAGATACCAGCAAGAGTCACAATGATTGTGAAGGAACCGCAAAGTTGAGATAGCGGTGGTTAGTGTTTTCCGGTTATTAGTTGTCTATCAATTATCCTTCTGTCCTGTCCAAGATGGAGAATCCTGATCCAGAACCAAGGCACAAGGTGCAAGACGTTTTAGTCAGGAGGAATGAGGAACGCCAAGAGGCTATGTCCGTCGCGAAAGAGGTCCTGGAAAAGACCTCACTGACCATGGCCAGGAAGTTTAGAGACGTGGCTAATCGGAACCGCCGGAATGAAAAGATCAATGTGGACGACATGGTATGGATCAGGAACGAGAATCCACTACCAGGGACTAGCCAAAAGTTGAACGCAAAGTGGGTGGGTCCCTTTAGGGTTACGGAAGTAGTCCGAGACGGGGCTGCGTATAAGCTAGTAAATCCCTATACGGGTGTGTTTATGAAAAGGGCCGCTGAGAAAGTGAAACCGTTCGTGGGTGAGGAGTATTGACAGGTAGAGCAAGTTGAAATGCCGGTTGAGGAAGACTATCAACCTGAGATTTTAGCACCCAGAGCCCGTCAGCCGGCCCGGCGTTATATAGAATCTTGTTAAGAGTGTACAGTAGAGTCCCTGTTGTGGTCGTCTGGTTGTGTACTCCCATGTGGCCCCCGCATGGTTAATTAATCTTTCCGGTCAAACCCCCGTGCAGCGAAACTTTAAGAGACGTAGGTGCCTAGGTTATGTAGAACGTCATACAGGTGATTGGGACTAGGGTGGTGGCGTTCCCATCAGGACGTGCTGTTGGCTCTGAGTACCTTTATGGTTGACTGGGGTTATACTCCTTTCGGCCCGAGGCTCAGCCAGCGCACAGAGTGTGAAGGGACTCCCACGATACGGGCGTCCACGCTGCTCTCTAGTCTGGTCTCCTGGGGTTTTCCAAGCAATAAAGGGGTGGAGAGAGGTTGTCTCTACGGGGACAAGATAGTGCCTGGTTGGCACTCTCCTGAAAAGGAGGGACACTTTATAGAGTGGTATAGTGATTTGTTGATGAAGGAAGGGGCGCCCCACAGGCAGAGTACAGTACAGTAATGATGTGTCAGATTCTAAGACGTTGGGTATAGACTGCGAGCTCTGGGCATGGTAAGATGCCAGGCGGATCAGAAATTCTGCTGTAATAAGTTAAGGCTGGATTAATTGGTAACTGTATAATGTTTATGTTGATGAAAGAGTGAATGAGGTAAAAAGTCTTCAAAGGAAAGGTAGAGCTGTGTAACGGGAAGAAATTGTACTTTCCCTTTTGGTATATGTTGTAAGGTTTGACTTAACTGTAAGACTTTTTCCCCTTCATTCACTCTTCCCTATATTTAAGGGAAATGTATCGTTTAAGAAGGGTTAAGTAACCCTTGTCTATGTAAAGAGGGAATTAGCCTAGATCAGGAGGAGAACTAATATTCTCAAATCTATCTAAAATACTTTCAAGCCTAGTTTTCCTTTCACCCCTTTTGGTATTCCATGTAAAAATCCTTCCTTTTCGAATTTAGAGTAATGCCCCCTTGTGTAAAAAGACCGCCAATTCCTACCCAAGCGATGCCACCCTTTGTGGTCACCCTCCCCTTTTTTGGCGGGATCTCTGGCACTGGCCCTCGGCCCCTCACTGTCGTGATCCCAGGCCTACGAGAGAGACACCTACCCACCCCCCAGTCTCTGTCATCATTCCCCGCTTCTTCTCCGAACTTAGGCTTCCTTTCCCTCCATTCAGAGGTTCGTAATTAAGGTTTATAGTGTTATAAGGTATTGCTTATTCAGTTAAGTAAGTACTAGGTGTGTAATGTAGGAGGTATTGCTGTGATTGACAAATTTGTGAACTCGAGCCTACCATCGGGTTGGTCGACAGGCACCCCTCACCTGCCAAGTGCCTACAACCATACAAATTCCCCCATTATCATTGTGTTCAGTAAAACTTAGTCTGTGCACCTTTGCTAAGTGTTATTCTGATATTTTAGACTTTGTTATTCCAAATTAACGTCAAATTAACTTCGTGTGTAATAATTTCAGTCAGAGGGACGCCATTTGATGGCCTTCCAATTCTTGTGTTTTTCCTTAATTCCCGACCAAACTTAGGCTAGCCTATTTTGCTAGTTTGCCATTCACCGTTTTACATAATCCTGAGGTAGTGCGTGAAGACCAGTTAAGAGTAGAATTGAAGACGAAGTTGATTAAAATGCTTTTGAAGCTTGACCGCCATTTTAGGATTTAGACCATCTCGCATTTCGGAGAGACGACCAGGTTGAGTGAATTACTAATGTAACAGTTGTATTGTATGTTTAGAACTTGTTCATTACTTTGAGTTTATAAAACCATGCATTTTGGTAAATATGATTGTATTTTAACGTGTAAATCAGGAAATGACATTCGTTTGAGATAGTATCCTTGAGTTTTGTTTAACTTCCGTGTCTCCGACGTTCCCAAGTTAGGCCTATTCAGATAAGTATTTATAACTAACGTCTCCTAGGCCTGGTTATTGTTCATTTTAAATGTGTTTACTGGGTTATAGTGTAAAGAGTTACTTGTTATCTTGATTTAGATGGTCCTCATTTCCCAACCCCAGTACTGTCAAATTTCGGACCCCCATTGGGTCGGGTTTATTTCAGATGATTATTTGTTCTTACCTATTGTTACTTAAAGTTAACTTGTGAAAAGGCCGTTTAGGTATGGGTACTTGCTGAATTATTATGGTAGGTTATATGATTTTACATTTTTAATTAGGCTACCTAACTTTCACCTAATTGGAAGTACAGTAGGCTATTATTAATTATTGTGCATTTAGAGTGTATTATGAATATTGATTGTTATGATATAATTATGTTTGACATGGTCTAATGAACAGAGTTGCCTTGCAAGGGATGGAACGCTGTAGTGAGATTCTGGGCAGCTGATTTCATGGGATAAGTTACTCGAGTTACAGTAGGAATAACGTTTAGCTTTGTTTGAGCCTTGTATAGCACCCTCCGCATTGAGCAGTCCAACCTGTTAAGTTTGACCATGACAATTACCTTTGATTTATGCCATTATTGTATTGATTTGACTCCATAGATATGCTGTGTAATTATGTATTCCCAATTGTGTGTAGAGTACTGCTGAGTAACATATGTACCTGTACTTAATGAGAGGATCTTTGGATGCCTTAAGAGATTATTTCGGTACAGTACTGTAATGTCATAATTTGATCTGTCATTGTATTTCTGTACTTATATTAGCTCATCTATTTGTATACGTTAATAGGGATCCATGTATTTTTATATGTTTATATTAGCCTATTTGTTTTATATGTATTTGTTTTAGTATTACTGTGTACCGTAATTAGGATATTGATTAACCCCATTATTAAGGGTTAGCTATATGTCAACCGTGGGTAAAGAATGTATTCGACTTACCAGGGAACCAGTTTGGGACAGAGTCGATGTGATGCTGAATTGCTGATGGCGGAGAATCGGAGATTCACCCCTCCCATTGGCTGAGTGAAGGATGCTGAACTCGTGTACTGTACGAGGGTTCAAGGACCGCAGGAAGACGTATGATTACCCCCTATACCCCAGGATACGGTAGGCCGAAGAAACCTACAGGCAAGCCTGGCCGATACTGGTATCTAGTGGAATGGGGATGTATAATACTGAGAGGAATGGGGTGGATACAGACAGCAATATTCGAGTCCTACTCCTAGGTTAAGAGACTGTCCCAGTACGGAAATGGATTGGTCCCAGGTTAATGGTATAGAGATAATTAGATACGGACCCTACGGTACCAATGTTAAGAGTTGTAAACGGTAAAATGTTCCTTAAATATTAATATCAAGCTTAAGATTACTGCAATATGTTTGTATCTATCCTCCCGTACCTATTTGGATCTAAATGTGTTGTCAGGATGGTAAATCGGAGCCGTCAGTATTAAATTGGTCTAAGAGTAGTACCAGAAGCCTAACCGAGAGTTAAAGTCTTGTCAGCCAACATTGGAGGTGAAGTTCTTGATTGGTCTTTGCTAGCCTCCGATTTATCCTACTGTCCTAATGTACCTGAATAATGAGCATGAGTCACGATTGCATAAAGAATAAGAAAACCATGGGGACGGCCAGTTCACCTGAAGGTGAGCGATCAAATAATTCGAATGAATTACCGTTCCCAAAAACATCCTTATGTGATATCTAGAAAGTAGAGAATATGCTAGGTCTCAGTCGGTTTTTTGTGGTTCTTTGGTCTTATCATCGTGTCGGAGTTGCAGTCTTTCCCCTTCCTCGAAGGATGTTGGATGTGGGTCAATCAAACAGGGTTGTCCTCTCGTTAATTAGAATGCAATAACGGGTTTGTCGTCATCTCTTCCTTTCTATCCTTGAGTACCTATTTTCCACCTTCGCAGCTTAATCTATCTTTTTCTGTCTCTCCCTCTCCCTCTCTCTCTTGTTCGCAGCAGAAGAAGGAAGTTGATGAAGAAAGAGAGATACTCCTCCCCCCCCCCCCCCGTTACACTCTTCCCATAGTTCTCCTTTTCACCTCCCTCAGCACACCATCCATAAACATATTAAACAGCCATGGTGACATTACACAACCCTGTCGCAAACCTACTTTTACCTCAAACCATTCACTCAACTCACCATTTCCTACTCTCACACATGCTCTGCTCCCTTCATAAAAACTCTTAACCTGACAAGCGCGATATAGACGTAGGTGCTAGGGTAGTTATTTGTGCATTTTTAGCCCTGGATTCTGACAGAATTCGTTATATTTACAATATAAACCATTATTTGTTTTCGGTATGCTTTTATTTTACATATATGATGTATATATGAACCTTCAAGAGTGCTAAAATAAGTGGGAAAAGCATTTGGGTGGTGAAAAACGAAGATATTGGCCACCCGGTCATAATCTCAGGCGAGAGAGAGAGACAGGCAGCCTTCCCCTCTCGCTGTCTGGGAGTCAACTGAGAAGAGCGGGGCGGTGTGTGCCGGTGTCTGGGTGTTGCATAACGATCTTTTATGCAACCCACTTGTGCTACATTATCGCGGGAGAGAAAAATAACCGATAAATGATGATAATAAGAGGAAAAATAGGTGATAATTGAGGAGGGAGGGAGGGGGGAATAAGGTGGGGAAGGAGGGGAGGGGGGTGGGTGAGATTTACATGGATGAGTACTGGAGGGGAATTATCTCACCTAGAGACAAATTCCTTTGTTTTGATAGGCCCTTTTTTTTTATGGAAGGCTTTTTTTATGGTCCTGCTTCCGTGAGGCCTATCGCGTTCCCTATAGGAAGCCTTCCGTGAGGCCTATCGCGCTTGCCGGGTTAACTGCTTCTAACAAATTTCCTCCTATTTCATAAATCCTTAACACTTTCCACATTGCTTCACGGTCCACACGATCATACGCTTTTTCCAAGTCCATAAAAGCCCAAAATATCTCCTTATGCTTCTCTAAATACTTCTCGCATAACTGTCTTACTGCAAACATCTGATCCACGCACCCTCTTCCCCTCCTAAAACCGCACTGTTCTTCTCCTATTGCAACTTCCGTACACTTTATTATCCTCTCTATCAACACCCTGCCATACAGCTTTCCAACCACTGACAATAAACTAATACCTCTATAACTTGAACACTCCTGCCGATCTCCCTTCTCCTTGTACAACGGCACAATACATGCACTCTTCCAGTCTATTGGTACCATTGACACAGCAAAGCACACATTGGAAAGTCTCACCAACCAATCTATTATCACATCTCCACCCTTCTTTATACACTCCACAGCAATACCATCCAAACCTTCTGCTTTTCCCGCTCTCATTTGTTTCATTGCTTCTTTCACCTCATTTTCCTCAATCCTTTCATTCATTCCCTGCCACCTGGGTGGCCTGGGTAACCTATCTCCATCCACCTCTGCTTCAATCACTGCTTCTCTTCTAGCTCTTGCATTTAACAAAGATTCAAAATACTCGGCATATCTTTTCCTCACTTCAACTGGTTCCACTAGTAATTCTCCATTTGCATCTTTCACTGACTCTTCTCTCTATTGTCCTCCTTTCCTTACTTTATTTACCTCCTTCCAGAACATCTTCTTTCGTTCTTCAAAATTCTCACTCAACCTTTGACCCCACCTTTCGTTTGCATCTTTTTTCGCTTCTCTAATTTTCCGTTTTGCCTCTCTCCTTTTCTCCTTGTACCTCTCCCATACCTCAACACTACCATCCTGTAAAACCCTCTCAAAACACTGTCTCTTCTCCTCAACTGCCTTTCTCACCGTATCATTCCACCACTCGCTTCCCTTCCTGATACCTCTGCCTCCTACTTTCCTTTTGCCGCATACTACCTCTGCACTTGCTTTCACTCCTTCCTTAAACTGTTGCCATTCAACCTCTACTTCTCTCTCTTCCATCTCTCTCACTTCCATCCACTTTTCATTTAGTCTTTCCTTGTACTCCCTCTCTTTTTCACTCTTCTCTAACTCACTAACTTTTATTACCTCTCTTACTTCACACTTGTCTCTTATTCTCCTGTAACTCATAACTCTTAGCTTTCCCTCCACCAGGTAATGATCTGACATACCCTCCGCCTCACTTCTCATCACATTCACATCCAGCAGTCTACACAATCTTTCCCTTGTCACCAGCACATAATCCATCAATGCCCTCTCTACAATCTCTCCCCTCACAAGTCTATGCGAGGTGTACTTGTGTATACGCCTTTTTTTGAAGAACGTATTACCTACACTCAATCTGCACTCTTCACATACATTTTTCAGTCTTTCTCCACTCTCGTTTACACCATCCACACCAAAACTACCGATGACTCCCTCAACAGGCTCATTTCCTACCCTAGCATTTAGGTCCCCTAAAACTATAACATTTTAATTTTCATCAAACCCTTGTAGACAATCTCTCAAATCCTCCCAGAAACCCTCTACCTCGTCTAACTCTCTTTCACTTCCTGGCCCATACGCACTTACAAAAACCCACCTTTCACCCTTAAACCGCATTCGCACCCACATTAGCCTTGATGACACCTCTTTCCACTCTTTTATAAACTCTCTCAACTCCTCCTTCACAATAATAGCCACTCCTTCTTTCCCCCTGACTCCCTCGTCTACTCCAGACTTTCTACCTATCACGTTTCCAAAATTCATTTCTCCCTCTCCTTTCATCTTTGTTTCATTCAGTGCAAGCACATCATACTTCCTTCTTTCAAATAACCTTCCAATATCCTCTCGCTTCTCATTCGTACTACATCCACGCACATTCAAAGCTCCTATTCTTAGGGTCCGGGACCACAAACGCGTTCCCTCGCCCCTATCTCTGTCTCGTTTTTTTGGTAGATTTATTTAGGGGAGAAGGATACCAGGCCCCCCTCCCCCGATCCCCTTTACCCGACTTCTACGTCTTGCCGGAGAAAAGCGGTGGTGGAAATTTCTCACTCCTCCACCACAGAGGAGGCTACCTGCACCAGAAAGTGGTGGGCGTTTGGGTCGCCGCATCCCTACGCCATTTGAAAAAATTAGAGATGCAGAGGGAGAAAAATATAGAAGGGGCTACGGGAAGTAGAGGACACCAACCCTCACTCTGACAAAGGGTCAGCCCACCACCAAATATATTGTTTGCATACAATAAAACTTAAAAATTTTATATTGATTTTTCTTCCCTGAGGTTAAGGATATTGGCACGAATGTCCCCCTCCAGTCTTGGTATTCTGGCAATATCGTCAATACTGAAGGGGCCACTATTAAATTATAGGTTTGATTCCCGAAGGGAAGTACAGAAAACCTAATATTTAGTAGGGCCCCGTAATCATTGACGATAAACGTTCCTCCCAACCATCCCACTTCCCATTCGTTGATTTCTATAGTTTGATCTTGGTATTTCAATGAAGGTCGAGATGGCCGCTAGAGGGCCTTGTGTCGAGGTAGCACAACACAAGAAATCCACATATAGAAATTCATATGAAAACAGATATTAAGTTATTTTTTCTTTTTTCTTTTTTACAGATTTTTTTCTGTAGGGTACCCAATCATAATGACGATCCCATAAGGGAATTAAGCGTGCACTTATGATGAGTCCTCCATGATCCTTCCGTGCGGTAGATTAAAAATGCTGACACGAAATGTTGAATGGAGACTATTATACAAATAGGCAATATCATCAATGATTACGGGGCCCAACTAAATATTAGGATTTCTTTACTTCCCTTCGGGAAGCAAACCTATTATTGTTACGAGGGGAGCCTGGGGAAAGCAGACGCTCTAATAGCCTAGCCCACAGCACTGTCAAAAAGGAAATGCTGTAGCAAAAAGATGACAATGCTGTAGACCTGCACCCAACACTGCCCACCGTACTACACTACCCTGCAACAGACACGCTCTTAATATCTGACTCAACCACCAAGACACGCAGGTTCTCTAGGAAAAGAGGTTATCTTCCTCTTTGCTCTATTAAAGCAGTAATACAAGGAGACACAAAAATATCTACTGTCTCCGAGTCTGGTCGATAGTGCTGTTAGTATGTCAAGAGAACATCTACGGTTATTCTAAGCTGCACAAAACAATGGTTACTAACATGCTGTTAGACTCTCAGAACAAACCACATAATGACCAATCGCTTAGGAATTGAGATTCATATGAACAAAAACCATCGGAAAGTCCAATGCAATAACCTCTATGCCAAGCCTATTATCCTTACCTAATGCCCTAATAATACACCGGTTCTCTTCAGCACAGCACGGCGGTGTTGTTGTAAGGGATAAATAACTTAAATAACTTATCTCTTACAACACCATCTGGGGTTAGCTCAATACACCTGAGTGCAATGGGGACACCACACCTGTTAACAGTCTCCACCCCATTGTCCCAAACTGCACCAGATGTATTGTTGCTAAAACTACACAAGGCACAAGGGTTGATATCTTGGGAGGTTGGAGACTGGCTGCCACCCATAAAGGGTTGGATAAGACCCGAGTTAGAGGATGCTGTGTGGTGGAAAAATGGGCTTAGCCTACCAGGGCACACACCCAGCAATCTCGGTCCTCAAAGACCTGACAACAAATAGATATAAAGTGTCCAGTCACCCAATCCCCAAGAGATATCAACCATGAATAATATGCACAATTAATAATGATAAACAATGCAGCAGAATAAAGGAAAGAAATAGTGTGAAGATTATAAATGAGAATGCCAGGGAAAAAGAGTGCAGTACATTTCCTAAGACAAACGAAATAAACTCTAGTACTCAAACTAATAAGGTTAAGACAAAGATAATATGCTTAAAATGACTCCAGCCTTGCTATGCTTCGATCTGATAAGGAACAAAAGATATATATGCGGTAAGGGGAGACTCCAGTTTTTTTTTTGGCTCTGGTCAAAATTTCAAGTTTTTTGTTCTCTCTGTAAACTGCTTCTTTCAACATATGAGAATAGCATAGGAAGGAACAAAAACACATATTGCATCCATAACCCCCAGGGGCGGGGGTTCGCCCAGGACCCCCCCAAAACTGAATAAAATTCAGTCAATCACAAAAAAAAAAAAAATGTGTCTGTAGTCTAAAGGGCTTCTCTTAGCAATATAAATGATCATATGAGGGCATAAACACCCTTATTACATCCTTAAGGTACCCCTTTGGGGTGCCCAATATCAAGGATTTTTGTCCAATTCGAGTGAATATATTCTTCTATTCCTCACTGAAACCCAGGTGTCTGAGACAACTTCTAGCAGCCCTTTCTCTGTATCCTCCAAGCAGCCCCTTCTCTGTATCCTCCTACTTTCTCTATCCTAGTTTCAAAGCCAAAGGCAGATGTTGTGCATGCATGCACAACAAACTCTCTTGCTCTCGTATTCCCGATTTCGACTCCTCTGAATTCTCAACTTTATGGCTCAAACTATCCTGTCATTCTAATACTAAATATTTCTGTGCTCTCTATCTTTCCCCTATCTCTACCGACTTTTCCAAATTATTTGACTATCTAAACTCCAAAGTGGATCAAATTCTATCCATCTCTCCCTTCTCGGAAATCTCCATCTTAGGAGATTTCAACGTTACCACCGCCAATGGTTCTCCTCTCATACTACTGACCAACCTGGTGAATAAGCCTTCGTCTTTTCTATCCTCAATGACCTAGAGCAGCTAGTTTAGCAACCCACCCATATCCTGGATCGCTTCGGAGATCGGGCCAACATTCTTGACTTATTTCTTACTTCTAACCCTTCTTCTTATACTGTCAATCTTGTCTCTCCTTTGGGCTCCTCCGACCATAAGCTTATCTCCGTTACCTGTCCTATCTCTCCAGTACGGCAACCCGATCCTCCTAGCAGGCGACGCTTATGGCACTTTGGCGCTGCCAACTCTTCGGCTCTTCGGCAGTACTTCTTGATTTTCCATGGAATTATTTCCGCTTCCATGGCCGAGGACCCTCGGAGAGTGCTGAACGCATTACCGAGGTAATACTCTCGGGATTGGAAGCATACATTCCACTTTCTTTCTCTCAATCTAATGCAAACAAATCTTGGTTTATTCACGCTTATTCTACTGCTGTCCGCAACAAGGAGGAAGCATTCAAATGGTACCTTCCTATGTTTCTGCCGGGAAACAAGCCAAACCTGTTCTCCAACTTGCCAACCACTGTTTCATTAACAATATATGCACTGACCTATCCAACTCTAGCTCTTCCCAAGCTTTCTGGCATCTAGCCAAAAACCTCTCCAAAAAAAATTCTTCCTCGTCTTTCCCTCCCCTTTTCCACTCTGATGGCACAACGACCACTTCTTATCTGACAAAGCTGAACTCTTCACTCAAACTTTTGCTAGAAACTCAACTTGGGATGATTCCGGTTCTATTCCTCTCTCTCCACTCCCCTCTCTCCTACTTATGCCCAATATCCTAATCTCTTCTAAAGATGTACTTGCCACCTTCTCTGGGCTTAATACTAACAAGGCATACAGTCCGGACGGTGTTCCGCCTGTTGTACTAAAAAACTGTGCTTCCGTGCTGACCCCCTGCCTAGGCAAACTCTTTTGTCTCTGTCTCTCCTCTAACGTCTTCCCTTCATGCAGGAAGTTTGCTATCATTCAACTGTGGCCTCTCCTGCCATTTTAGCCACATTGCTTGGGATTGCTGGGGACTTTTATTACTGTATCATACGGTACAGTACGGGTTAAGGATCGCTCTACTGGTGATCTTCTTTCATATCTTGCTAACTCTTGGTCATCCTCCTTACTGGACTTCGGTGAGACTTTTTCTATTGCACTAGACATATCGAACGCTTTCGATAGAGTCTGGTACAAATCTTTAATTTCTAAACTACCCTCCTTCTATTCCTATCCTTCCATCTGTGCCTTCATCTCTAATTTCCTTTCCGTCCGTTCCATAGCTGTGGTTGTGGACGGCCATCGCTATCTTCCTCATCCTATCAACTCCGGTGAATTTCCTGCCGTCAACTTTCGAATAATATTCAAGAATGATTTCACTATAGGTTCATTTTTCAATTTTAAAGACCGTATTCCTAACCTGATGTGTTCAAATATTGTATATAAATGTTCGTGTCCCAGCTGTAATGCTAGGTATGTCGGATGTACTTCCAGACATTTCAAAATTAGAATATCTGAACATTTGGGTAGGAGCTATAGAACGGGTCAATATCTTAATAAAATGCCCTTTTCGGCCATAAGAAATCATTCACATGAGAATGACCATCTTTTCTCAGAGAATGATTTTGAAATAATAGGTAAATTCAATAATGAACAAGATACTTTTTTAGGGGAAAAAATATTAATTCAACAACTCAAGCCGGAACTAAATACTATGAACTGATTCAATTGTTTAGTCAGTTTTCAAATGGTTTAGTTTTAATTGTTTCATATTTGTTTTGTTTAATTTCAAATTCATTAGGAGTATTTCACATTGTACGCCCAGTCAGAATATATCATTTTCAGATGTTCTTTTGTTTTGTGTCTTTGGGGTTGTCGGTGGTAGTGTTAAATGATCAAATAATGGTCTTCAGTTGTACTCGAGGTGGGCTTGGGGTTGGATCTAGGTGGATAGGGATTGGTCTTTATTATTTAGTCATATCGCATTAGTTTTCCTTTTATTCATGCGGTACTGGTGTTTTTTAACGAATTAATTTCATTTAGGTGTTTTATACCCTTATTTACTTTGTATTTAAACTATTTTACGGGTCCTTCTATTTACGAAATTTTATGTATGGTAATTTAATTTTATAGGATCGTGTACTGACGCAGAGTCCGAAATATTGCAATAAATATGAAGATGGGGATCTTCCTTGTTTTGGCTACCCTTTTCCTTTTGAAAATACGTTATCCTGGAGGACAACTCACTGATATCATCATTAATATATATATATATATATATATATATATATATATATATATATATATATATATACTGTATATATAATTATGTAGCGGTTGCTTTATGGTTAAAGTTGTTACTTGATTACCTTATAATTCCTTGATTATGTCTGTTGATCAGGTTCTAACTGGAAACATGTAGAATAGGAATTCTATCTATCTATCTATTGCCTGACGCCGTGATCCCCGAAGGGGTGGCCACGAACGAACCGCCCCCATGCACCTCTGTCCCCAGTCAGTCGACGCCCCTCCCCCCAACCAGCACCGCCTTCGTTCATGTAGTTCCTCACTCCATCCTTCCACCTCATATTCGGTCTACCTCTCCCCCTCTGTCCCTCCACCTCGCTCTCGTACACCCTCTTAGTCATTCTCTCGCTTTCCATACGTTCCATATGGCCGAACCATCTCAAGTTGTTCCTTTTCACACATTCCAGCACATCTACCTCCACACCACACCTCCTTCTTACTTCCTCATTAGTCTGTCTATCCCTCCATGTAACTCCGCACGCACTCCTTAAGTAATTCATTTCCACTGCTCTCACTCTTGGTCTGAGTCTCTCAACCAACGTCCATGCTTCGCTTCCGTAAGTCAGTGTCGGGATTACCACACTGTCATGCAAGGACTTCTTCACTTCCATACTGACCACCCTATTTCTTGTTACTGCTTAGAATAGGAATTGATAAGGTTTATTGGTTTGAAGTAAAGTTATTGGGATTTTTATATTTTATTAACAGCAAAATATAACTATGAAAACGTGGCTGGTTTTATTTATGGATTGTCTTTGTAGGTATTATATCTGCCCGACTGGGAAACATCTACAATTTGTATTAAGCTTAAAAAGCAACTAGATTGAGCTATATTCCTGTAAATCTGTATTCCTTCCTGTAAAAGAATAAAAGATTATGAATAGTGATAATAGATAAACAGTACACACACTAATATCGCACAGTATCGCAATTGTCACTGTATACGTCACTGTAATAATTTACCTCAGCCGGTCAAGGGTTCGACCCTCCTTATGGCTGGGTGTGACATTTGCTACTGGCTGTCAGCCTTTCCACAGTGGGCGCCGGCTTCTTACTAGAGTGGTGTTACACGTTACTAGTTGCAAGCAATAATTTTGGTGTTGCTGCAATTCTCTGAAGGGAGCGTGAGAACCCATGCTGAGCTTGCAGTAAATATACCAAGGTGGTGGATATGATCTATCTATAGGGAAGATCATTCCCAACTAGATATGTACAGTTGTCTACTTAAGTAAGTGAATAACTGTTATAATGGTGTGAGTAATATAAGTGATTATATGAATTACCCTAGAGTGTACAGTCGCTCAAAATGCGCTGTTACACCGCTCGGCCACAACAGCTGAGGCCCACCGAAGTGTATAATAAGAATAGCTAACTTATATATACAGTAGATACACATTTTAATCATCCCTATGATTTACAAAACCCTGTTCCCAGTGTATAGCAATGCCAAAGAAAGTGTGAAAAAGGTGAAGACCAACTTACACAGATGCATCGGCAGTTGCCAGCTTAGCCTTACGTCTACGAGTCAGGCAATCAACCCTGAATGATAGGCGAAGGAAGAAGCCTACAATGGTTAGAATTAGTACTGAGAGAGCCAAGGTAGGGGTTAGTACTGTAGGATAGATAATGTCCGGGCTGATGGACATGGGTAGAGATGAACTAAGTAGATTAGTTAATCAGAAGAATTCAAAGCATTTAACATCTTAATGCTACGTGACTTGATGATTAGGTCTGAAGAGTTGAAAGAAATTGAGAAATGAAGAAAGAAATGTTAATTGGAATGAACTCAGATGAGAGGTTAGTAATCAGGGCAACGTGCTGATAAGAAGGTAGAGTATGAATGAGTGAACTCCTTACTTCACAGTGATCAGGGGCCTGATACATCCCTTGTGCATGAAATACATTTCTAGAATCTTGACAAATGAGAGACACCTGGGTCTGGTTAGGGAAGTAAAATTACTGTAAATCTAGCAAGTGCTTATGAAACTCGGGGAGCTGAGGAGCCGGGGCGTAAGTACAGTCTTTCATAGCTCCAGAGTGTCAGTTACAGTGGCTTGAGTCAAGGTAAGTTCGCATGTATTTTTGTCTGGGGACATAAAGGAAAACACATACGCTGGACACACATATAGATGAAGATACGAGGACCTAAATAAGTTAAGTGCGTCATTGTCAGTCACAGTCACAAGTTGAAGGTCGTCGGAGACGAGCATCATGTCCGCTGTGTCAGTCATGGTTAGTAATCTTCCGTCTAAGAGAAACAGGAACGGAATAATTCTCCAAGCATTGAACATGTGTGAGGACTTGAACGGGGTGTGGACTAAAATTGATGAGTGCGTAAGAACTGCTTCCAGTAGAGGGTAGTAGAACTCGCATTCATCTGCTTCAAATAGCGGCATCAGGGAATACTGGTCTTTCGCTATATCTATTGCCGTACTGAGATGTTCTACAGGTACTAGGTCACTGGTGACTCGGCTTAGGGCAGCATCAACGAGATTTGCTTGAACCCTTTTCGTACCCAGAAAGAATTTGCTAACATCTTCCTCAGTAGCTTGCAGGATCTCGGACAGGTATATGACTTTATCTGTGGAATGTCCATCAGAAACTAGGGAATTAACTACTTGTGCTAAGTTATTCATTGTCGAAATTACCGAGTTAACTGTCATGAATATATTCTTCATTGCTATTGAGTCGTAACTCAAGACTCTATTCATGGCTCTTGCTGCTGTCTCCAGTACACTAAGTCTCTTTCCCAGCTTATCAACATCAGAAGCTTGTGCTGTTCCAAAGAGCTCATGGGAGATTAGGCCAACAAAATTGAAAAGTCATCTCTTTGTACGCCGTGAGTGAGCGTGTTTGGCTACCTGGGTAGGGTCTTCAGGCAGGGCCAATTGGATCTTCCGTAATTTACGATTTATACGAGCTACACGAGAGCGTTGGAGTATAACTGTAAGTCGTAAGTCACGGGGCATTGTCTGATTAGTCAGTAGGAAGGTGAAAGTAGGGTGTAATCTGTCTAGGCGACGTTGGAGAGTTTCAACCTCACTGGAGATGTCAAGAAAGTCTCCGAAATCATACTGAACTGCTACTACATCTTCCGCAATTAGCACTCTTCCAGCTTGGGCTACAAGGGCGCCGGGTTTCAGAAACGAGGGTGTTGTAGAATCAACCACAATTAGTGTTCCAAGTGGAAGAAGGGCTTTCATTAACTAGGTCATCTTTCTCGGGAGAAAGGGCAATATTCTACTTGTAGGGTTACTAATAGAATACTTCACTCGCCCAGTAGGATGTACGTGGGGAATGGCTTGCTCTGTCAGTTATGTGACGTTAACAGAACGATGATTTGTATAGAATACTTCACTCTCTAACTAGAGTGGTCTTACTTGCGCAATTTATTACAACTGTATTTGTAAGTTGTCTTAGAACGCTCTGCTAGCAGAACGAAGCTTCCGCCTATACTCGTTTGTCTGTGCGGAGTCAGTTATGGTAGGTGCATTTGGCTGCACCGCCGCAGGTGATGGATCAGGTATAATATGGCCATCTACGGAGAGTGCTGGGCTCACCCGTTTTAACCTGTCACCATGAATTACTTCTACCCTGTTGATAGTAGGATCTACAACCTCATACTTGTTTCCGGAGTCATGTCCCGTAACAATATAGGGTCTTCTGAACTTCTGTGAAAGCTTTGACCCTCTCACAGGATCTAGGCACATTACTTTGTCATCTACTACAAGAACAGTTTGGTGTGCTCTTTTATGCTGTTTCCTTATCATTTCTACCCGGGATGCCTGTAAATGATCTCGGACCTGCTGGTGGATCTTGATAAAGACCTGCAGTTGTCTCTTAGCATAGTCCTCTTGATTATAGACTGGTGTGTAAGGTTTGGATAGCAGTTCGTATGGCAGAATCTTGTTTTGTCCGTACACGATGTAATGTGGCATCTTATCCGTTGAAGAGTTTACAGAGCCATTTACACAAGCTGCTACCTGTGGAAGCCAGGCTTCCCACGCTTCTTGGAGCGGGTTTACTAAATGCCTTAGGATTTCTAGGAGTGTCCTATTCATGCGTTCTACCATCCCATTTGAGGCTGGGTGGTATGCTGCAATGTAAGATTGCTTGATACCATAGATATCACAGATACCTGCAATCACCTGGTTCTTAAATTCCAACCCGTTGTCCGAGAGGAGCGTCTTAGGGCAGGAGAAAGGACAGATGAGATGCGTTACTAGTGCATGAGCAACTTCATCCACTGTATTAGTTTTAAGCGGGGCTAGGACTACGAATCTTGAGAAGAAATCAACACATACTAGAAGATACTGTGAATCCTGGTGACTCCTTGGCAACTTCAGCAAATACACCGAAACAGTGTCGAATGGCAGTGAAGGCGTTGGATATTCCAAGATTGGAGCAGGTCCATCACAGGTTCCCTTATGCTGGGCACAGGAGAGACATCTCGCTATGTGTTGTTCAATATCTTTTCTCATCGTTTTCCAGTAGTACTTCCTTCTGGTAGCTTCAAGTGTTCCGTCCCGTCCTGGGTGACCAGCTTGGGGAGCATCATGTTGCTGTTGAAGTACTGCTTCAGTAAGCGTGTCTGGAATCACTACACGAGGGCGTGCGTCAAGGTCTGTGGGAATAACTCTAACTAGTAGTCCGTCCAGTAGCCGGAATTGCGTGTGAGGTACGGGTAGTTCTGGGAGAGTTGTGTTATCCCCTGATTCTAAGGAATAGATTACTTTGGACCACAGCGGATCCTTGTGTGACGTCTACCAGCGTTGGCAGAATCGCCTCTCGTTAGCCACTAGCGCTCGCCAGGGCAGTGAAATGGGCTAGAGTTATCAGAGAATGTTGTTCTTTCTTACATAATACTTGCATTGTCACAGACAGTCCAGTGGTGGTCTTTATTTTCGTCTGTGACAACGGGAAGTATTTAATATAATTAGTAGAATATAAGATGCATTGTGGAGGGAGAGAGAGAGAGGCGAGAGCGTGGTGGCAATATGTGCGTGCGTATGTATGTGTTGCCTCGCTCGGAGGAGTTTTCCCACCCGCGCGGGCTTTCTCTCGCCTTTGATTGGCTGGTGGCTCCTGGCGCAGCCTAGGGGCCTGCTGCCTTGTGACGTCTCGGCTCGTGATTGGCCGACCATCGCGCCCTTGCGAGCTCCTGTGTAACTAACCTCCTGCGTGAGGGTCCCGAGGAGCTACCCTCCTCAGGACAGGCTTGGTGTGCATGCTTCTAACATCCCTTTGCATACTCTCTCCTGATCACCCCCTATACCACTATCTCTCTCTCTGACCTTCTTTTCCATTGCTCCTCACCTTTATTCAATTACTTATCCCCTTGGGTTCTGCATACGGTTTCCATAGCCTTGTATTGTATTGCATGCGCCATCCTCTGACATATTTACATGTACTTAGAATAGGTTTGAGGGTTCTTAGTTAGCAGAGGTTAAGAACTCGGTGTGTGTCTCCATTATTGATTTAGTGTTCTGCTCCTTTATTTAATGCTAGACTCAGATAAGGTCACTGTAGTCGTCGTCCCCGATGTGTGTATGGTTTGCTTATACCTACACGACTTCGACCGGTCCTGTGGTAGCCTGTGTTGTCTTTTCGCTTGCGTTCTTTACGAGTGCAGCATTGTGTTGACTGAGGGCTTTGGCCTGTTCCAGTTCCACACTTTGCTGCCTCTTTGCTAATCTTTTGAGGGTCGCCAGGATAGAACCAGATACTTGTGATCTGGATCTATCAAGAGAGCACCCCAGTCAATTAACGTAACTTAACCCTTGAAGAGCGGCTCGCAACATAAGTCGAGTTGAAAAAACTGGCAAAAAACGGGTGAAAAAAGGGTTGAAATCGAGTGAAAATGGGTGGGATAGTAATGATCCATACGTCCGACATCTGTGGCCTCCCAGCCCACACTAACTCCAGTTCCCCCACCGCGCGTGAGGATGACAGTGTAACCAATAGTTCGCTAAAAGTGAGCAAGGTAGCAAAATCAGCTAAACTTCCATCTTCGAGGTAACACTGTCAGTGCTCCACGAGTGCTACGTAGCTGTATGTGGCGTCATTGTGTAGCGATTTCCACCTAGTTTTCGGCGCAATACAGTTCCTTTCATACTGATGGTTGATATAGCAGTCAGAACGGCCCGGAAAGACCCAAAACGGCCACAGAGCACCCGCTAGAGGAGGGTTAAAGGATGCAGTCTTAAGGACATCGCTAGGCTGCGAGCCTGTCTTGCTCAACCACAGTTCCTTACCTAGTGTATTCCAGCTAGACATTATTAATTGAGTAGACACTTGTTAGTATTTAATATAAGCTCTTTGATATGTACGCATTATTATTCACAGCATTTATTAGTCTAGGTTGTTGCTGAGCCGCACAACCATAACAGACTGTTTCGTTGATGAGGAAGTACTTCTTTTAGTGTCGAGCATTACTACCGTTGCGCATTTATAGTATTCTCGTGTCAGTTAACATTATATGTTCTATCTTTTAGTGTATTCAGTCAACACGTGTGGTGTCCTGCCTCCTGCCTTTATATAATTTAAGATACGAGCATCTTATGAGCATCAGACTTTCTTCAGAAGTTTCCAGGTCTATGCTGTAGGACTATACTTCACTTTCTTTCAGATAGGAGGGAAGAGTTTATTGTTGTTTAGAGTAACTATATTGAAGCATCTTTTTATTGTATTAAATCTTGCAGTGATTTAATTGATCTTTCCATAGCTTCCCTTTTATGCATTTTAACGTAACTTGCATCTTGTTTGTTATCAGGCTATACCAGTGTGGGTTAGCCAGAAGTAGAGTACATTTATGCTCAGTTAAGGATACCCCGTTATCGCAGATTAACTCTGGAGGGTATAGGTGTTTTTGGTCGCCGGCATATAAGTTTGAGGGTTTGGATCTAGCATACCATTGTTGCATAGTGCCCTATTACTAGTCCAATCATTAAGTGCCCTTGTTTTTTTCGTAGCCCCGGTCGTAACACTTGCATTGCTCTTCTTTCACTTGGGCTTCTGTTAGCGTCGGTAGTGAAATCACCGGGCCTACTTGCACATTTCTGGATAGTGCATCTGCTGCTACGTTTGCTTTATCTTTGATATGATACAGAGTCGGATCAAACTGCAATACCGTCTCGTACCACCACACTAGTCTGCCAGTGAGGTTCTTACCACCCTTGAATATCTTTGTGACCACCTCATTGTTTGTGTAGAGGTCGATTTTGTAACCAAGGATGATGTCTCTGAAATGTTTCAATGCCCAAGCTACTGCAAGGGTTTCCCATTCCGTCGTGTGATACCTAGTCTCAGCATCATTTAACACCCGACTTGCATATCCAATGACTTGCATCTTACTTCATTCATCAGGTTGCATTAGAACAGCTCCTAGCCCTTTGAGAGAGGCGTCGGTGCAGAGTGTAAATGGTCTATCATGGTCAGGGAAAACTAGGACAGGCATTTTGGTGAATGCTTCTTTGAGGTTTGTGAATGCTTCCTCTTGCTCTTGACCGCATATGAATGGTGCGTCCTTCCAGAGAAGTTGTGTCAGAGGTCTCACTAGACTCGCATAGTTCTTCACGAAAGACCGGTAGTAGCCAGAAAGCCCGATAAAGCTTCTGACATTCTCTACCGACTTTGGGCGTGGAAAATTTTGTACCGCGACAATCTTGTCGTTCATAGTGTGAATTCCTGCTGCGTCCACCTGATGACCTAGGAATTTGATTTTCCCCTTTAGGAAATCACACTTGCTGATCTTGATACGTAAACCTGCCGTTTGGAGTCTTTTCAATACTTGTTGGAGTTTGCTGAAATGAGAGCTGACGTCTTTGCTACAGACTATGATGTCGTCCAGGTAGGCGATGACTGAGTCACCCAATAGGCCAGTAAAAAGATTGTTTACTAACCTTTGAAAGGTGAGGGGTGCATTTCTTAGTCCGAATGGCATGCGTAACCATTCGTAGTGTCCACTGGGGGTAGAGAATGCAGTGACTTCTGTTGATTTCTCATCCATTCCAACTTGCCAGTACCCACTGAGGAGGTCTAGAGTACTGAATACCTTGTTCCCTTTTCCTATGCCTTGTAGTAGCTCGGACAGTACAGGCATGAGAAACCTGTCAGGTATAGTTACTTGATTGACTTTGCAATAATCAATCACCGGACGCCATCCTCCCATCCTCAGAGCCCTCATCTCATCCTCAGAGCCCCTGACTTTGATAAGCCATTAATTGTCCAGACGGACCCCTCTTCTTATGCACTTGGAGCTGTTCTTCTTCAGGAGTTTGATGGTTGCCTCCTTCCTGTGTGCTATGCCAGTCGGAAGATGCAGCCAAGAGAGACTAAGTACTCCAGTATTGAGAGAGAGGGTCTAGCAATCATCTTTGCCCTTAGGAAATTTGATCAGTACTTATATAGGAAACAGTTCAGTTTACATACAGATCATTCTGCATTAGAATATCTCAATAAGAAAAAAACAGAAAACTCTAGGTTACTGAGATGGTCTCTTGTGATTCAAAACTATAACTTTATAATACAAGCTATAAGAGGTAAAGATAACCTGCTTGCTGATTTGTTTAGCAGAATGTGAGGTACTGTCTTGTGGTACTAAGAGTTTGTGTGGGGGCATTGTCACATTCGCAACTTTGTATAGCTTTAGTATCTGATATTATTTGTATTATCTTCACTAGTTTACATTAACCCTTTCATGGTAATGGTTTAAGTGCTTTATTCTAGTTTCACTGGGGTTTGTTTTGAATACATTCCTTTTATGAAAAATTTAAAATATCTGTGCTTCACGATTTCTATATATATTTCATATAAGTAAATATAGTAGTAAAGATTCTGTCACATTGAGTCGGATTATTGAAGTGTTTAATTATTGTTTAGTAGGTTTTGTTTATTTTCCTGTATATTAGTTGGTCCATATGATCCTTTTGAATCCCATAGATTTTGTTTCATTTCATGGGTATTATTTGGTTCACACGGTACTTTTGAATCCTGTATAAAGAATAAGGGTTCAAAAGATTAATTTGAGTATTAGGAAATTTTCTATAATTGGGGTTCAAATCAGTTCATTATATTCTGTTCATTAGTTACTTATTCATAATGTATGTTAGTTTTTTTCAATATGCAAGGCGAACATTAATAATGGAACAGGGTATAAATAGAGCCAGATTGCCGTGGTAAGGCAGATTACTGATAGACACAGAGCTATTAAGACCTCCTGGATACTCTTACATCGAAGAAGCCCTGTGAAGAAACTTTGTGAATTCCAAGATTGGTGACTATTGTGTCTTAAGAACTATTGAAGAAGGACTGCTGTGCTATATAGCAGTTCTAATGAGAATATGTGTTTACTCAAGTACTGTAAATATTGTAAATACAACCTAGTTAAGGATAATATATTGTACATAAAATTATGTTAAGTGAATTGTTTTACTCAATCCGTTCCTTCAACATATGAACGTCCGTGTGACACTTCTGTTGATTTCTCATCCATGCCAACTTGCCATTACCCACTGAGGAGGTCTAGAGTACTGAATACCTTGTTCCCTTTTCCTATGCCTTGTAGTAGCTCGGACAGTACAGGCATGAGGAACCTGTCAGGTATAATTACTTGATTGACTTTGCGATAATCAATCACCGGACGCCATCCTCCATCCTTCTTAGGTACCAGGAAAAGAGGTGAATTCCATGGCGAGGATGAATGGCGAATAACCTTTTGCTCCAGTATTTCGTCTACCATCCCTTTTACTACTTCCCTTTGACAGTATGGCAATCTGTATGCCGCTGTGTAAACGGGATTGGTGCCTGGTTTGAGGGGTATGGTATGCGTTGTTAGATCCGTTTTACTTAGACGTTCTCCTGGGAGTGCAACTACATCTCTGAAAGACTGTAGCAACTTCAGAAGGGATTCTGCCTCTTCTGGATAGTCTGTCTTTTTTACAGTGCATTCATTCGACATATATCGACAGGCCCCGCCCGCTTCCACCAGCGCCGTAGACGAAGTAGAGCTTATCATACCGCAATCTCAGACAAGTCACTTGTCACCTTACCACGGAGCTGATAAGAGCTCCAAGTAAAATTAATTATACGATGTAAGAGCGCTTTAATACATGCATATTTGCAGTACTCTTTACTATACAATATTACCATATACCATTGTACAGAAAAGTAAACTCCATTACCATTGTTTTACCTCATCTACTTGGGCAGAGCAGAGGTAGACAATTATTAAGCTAGGCCTAGCGAGCGACTGCTTTTAGTTGTATAGGGTACCGTAATGCCTCCCCCTCCGTTGTCTGTGTGCCTCAGTCTCCCTCCCTCTCTCTCTCTCTCTCTCTCTCTCTCTCTCTCTCGTATTGTGAAGTGATTACATTTTGACTGATCAGTCAACTTGTGTAAATCATAATTTTGTGATTCATTTAGCCGCCAATAATGACGTTTCCAGGGTGTACCACGAGGAGCACCACCACATCAACTGGCTCAGTTTTCTCCTTATCAAAATACTTGAATACATTTAATACAATATTCCTGGCTTGACTGACAAGTCGGGGAGAACCAGCAGGTCTGCCAGGGGTATGGGCAGGAGACGCCATCTTCCCCCTTCAGAAGACGGGAGGGAACTGAACTGACGTTTGAATGACAGCGCATTGACAGTTGAGAGAGAAGATCCCGGCGTTGCCAATGTAGCTACCTTACCGCTAGATCTAAAAGTATTTACTTGAACAAGGGAATGGAGCTGTTAAAGACAGGCTCCAGTCTTAACATTTTTTTCTCACTCGTTGATGTAGAAAGGTAGATGGCTTTGTAGGCCATTTTTAATAATATAAATTGATAAATAAATATTGACTTGATATAGCGGCAATATTTTACACCTAGCAATAAGAATGCTGGCTGTACTCCGAATCTTTTAGCACATGTTATCAATATTGGAGTAATATTCTAGCAATATTAGGTAGGCATTTACTAGTTTGTGTTCTTCTAGTTACTTCTGCAAATAGATTAAATAATATTTTTGTGCTGATTTGGTAACCCTGTACCTCGCACAGTCATGCCAGCCGTATGATAACGGTTGGGGAAGTGGGCGGGGCCTGTCGATATATGTCGAATGAATGCACTGTAGGTTTTGCCTGAGAGGATCTTCTTCTTGCATCTTGGAAGATGCTGTCATTGCTGCAATTGGTGCTTCTGCTTCTGCGGAGGGCCACTCCGGAGGTTCAGGATCTACTGGATAGTCGTACACAAGAGCTTTTCCGATCTTGCAGCCGGACTTCAGTGTGATTGGACTGTTAGACCTGTTATAAACTAGTATCTCTGTCCTTGCTTTACCCTGAAGCTTGTAAAAGGTTGACTCTAGAGCTAGTCCTTTAACACATGCACTTTCACTTAGACATACTGAATCCGTGCCTTTTTTTAGCTTGGGTAACCTAACTTGAAGGTGTGCACCCTCTCTAGCACGAATCCTTTGCTTTCCGATTACCACTAAGGGATACAACCGTGAACCTTGATCCGTTGATCCATCACTCTGGTTACTTGGAGTAGGGAACACCAAGGGCCGCACATGCGAACTGTCCATGCTTGTTGAAACAGTCGCTGCAATGGTCGAGTGCAGGAAAGGATGCGGATTCTGCATTGTAGAATACTTGTGTCGGTTGTAGATCATCTTCTGTTCGGAAGGATTTAAGGCGATGCGATTGTCTTTCATTGTTCCGATGCCTATGAGGCCATCTGCTGGGAGTGGAAAATCCTTGATCACGTAAAACCTCGTCTTGATGTTTGGATCTCCACGACAGGAGTTGCACAGGATACCCTACAACATACTAGTTGGTATGGTAGACATTCTAAACGGAATGTCTACCATACCAACTAGTATGTTGTAGGGTATCCTGTGCAACTCCTTTAACACCTTACGAGCGGCCTATGCGGTTTATTTATGTGTACCGCACAGCGGGGTGTTTTTAGCCAAAATAGGGCTGTTTACGTGATCATTTTCATGCCTAAATAAGACCCAGAACGTAAAACAAGTACCTATCCCTGAAAGGGCATAAACAGAGCTTTCGAATGACACCATAACGATCCTTGTATGATGGATAGTTTTCCTGCAATAACCGTGCAACGCGAGTGCAAAAAGCAGGTAATTCGGTACTTTCAGTACATAATTGAGTATGTAGCGAGTGAGAGAGGGAGGAGGGAGCTGAGATTTGTGTCAGTAGGTTCGCCGCGGTGGTCTGGAGCAGTCATACGCTCGCTAGTCTCCTGCCACCACTTGTCTCTCTCTCTCAGCCACATTACGTGCTGAAATTGCCACTCGAGTTATGTCGAGCGCCGCCACATAGTCCAGCTTTATTTAACTCGACTTATGTTGCTCGCCGCTAAATAAGGGTTAAGTTGCATGTCTGGGAGATTAAGTTTCCAGTTGCACTTAAGCTGATTTTGAAGATTTATCAATGACTCGTAGGACAAGACGTTGGCACATGCACCTGAGTCAAGAGCCAGAGATATCTTCACGTCACCTACCTTTACTGGAATTGACATAATATTCACTTGTGTTACTGCCGCAACGAGCGAGGGCACGTGTAAGGGCGACGAGTGGACATTGGTAGGTAACGGTGTAGGTTTGTCTATGTTTGATCGTTGGGTCTTGCGCGCAAGTCTTCCCCCGACGATCCTTGTTGGTGCTTTGCAGCTAAGTCTTTGATTGTACGGCATTTATCTGTGAAGTGTCCTTTCTCACCATGGAACAGGTAAGTCTTTTACTGTTTTCCTTGTGTTTGGCCTGTCTGGTGTTTTTGAGCTTGTCCACTTTTGTATGATGTCCCACTGGAGGGTGTGAATGTCGTCTTCTTCTTGTACTTGTCTGGGATTAGCTGCGGGTGCAGTCTCCAACAGGCTGTCTTGTCATGTCCCTTCTTGTGGCAATGATCACAGCTGCTGTCTTTCCTTGAGCTGCTACTCTACGCTTGTTTGGGTCTGCTCCCTGAGGCGTCTACTGGGCTTACAAAGGCTTTTGGTACTAAGTCTGTGGTAATCTTGTATGATCGTTTGCTCACTAACTTCTGAAGATTAGTGGTGGGTTTGAACTCTGTTTTCGTTATTTCTTTCCTCAGACGAGGATCCAGCATGATCATGTATACTAAGTATTCCAAAACTTTGCCTAAGTTTTCCAGCATCATGCAATTACGGGTAGCATTGTTGATCCATACTGAAGAGGGAGCTAGAAACCTTTCTTTGGCATCTTCATATACATTCCCGGCAATTGCCATTGCCATGTATTGATCATGTTTTCCGCCATCTGTGTCGATTTTGTCAGCCAATCTATGGATGAAGGCTAGTTCTCCTCCTTGGTTACCATCTCCAAAGACATCGATCATGTAGTTTCTCCATTCTTCGTAATCTTTGGTCTGGAAGGCTAGTATGGACTGGAGGATTTTAGGTTTCGAGCCGTCCTTCAGATATGATCTAACAAACTCAATTTTTTCTTCATCAGTCATAATGTTGCTGTTTCTCATGAGTCCTACGATGTTCCTGAGAAATGTGAGAACTCCTCCCGGGTAATTAGGGCAGTCCTTCCCGGAGTAATATGCAACACTTTGCCCTGTTTGCATAAGGTTTACCCTCGGTGGTGGGACGTGTCCTGACATGGTGGTTGTTGAAGTAGTCGTACTCGTAGTTGTAATAGTAGTCGTCGGCGGAGTAGTTGTACTCGTAGTTGACGTAGTAGTCGTCGGCGGAGTAGTCGACATGTTCAAATTACCTGTCTGATAATGCTTACCTGATCGATGTTGACGACCGTCTAAAACTGTAGGGCGTAACTGGAACGGCTTGGTTATTGTAGATTCTGGAGGCGCGTAAATTACCTTTTTCTCCTCGCTTGCGCTTAGGTTTACTCTAGACGCTGTGTCGGTGAGGTCCGATGTAACCTTTTGTGTACCGTAGGCGCTAGAGGATGTATCAACCTCTGGTGGATAACTATTTATCCTTGAAGGAGTCGGACAATTGTTTAGTAAGTTTGTCAAGGTCAGCGTCAAAAGAAGTGTCTACCTTTTTCTCTAACTCTGTGACCGACTGTGGTGCAACTTCCCCTCCTTCTACTTCTTCTTCTAAAGAGTTCTCTGACTTTGCATCATATTGACTATCAGAGGATATGAGGTCTTCCTCTAAGTCATCCCCTTTCTTAAAAGATTAAAGGACATGGAGGCAAATGACACTTTTGGTAAAGATACCTGGGCTGAATGTCATTGACAAATAATCCCACAAAAATTTTAGCCCTGGTACAACAATTTTGGTAGTAGGAATTTCTCTTAACCACACACCCGTACCCAAGTTTGTATGGGTGATAATGGTGGTTAGTCTGATGAGTGAGCAGTTAGTTTGTTAATACAGGAAAATTCTGGGAAATTCAAGTTAGTAAGGCACTGTATAAGAATAATCTCTTACTTAGAACTGATAACAAAAACAAATGTTAACACAGAGTGTAACAGAAGTAAGTCTTTGAACCTCTGCTAAGGTATTACTTGAGAAACTGTTACAGCAATTATATTTCACTGTAAATCCGCGTCATATGGAACTTATAACCAAAAACTCATATGACGCGATCGCGTCATATGGACTTATCTCTATACCTCTCCAATAAGTTTATGACGCGATTTTGCGTCATATGAGCTCAGTAAGTCCGATAAGTTACCATACGATAAAACCGTTGGTGGCAACCTCAGCCTGCTGCGATAATTCTAACAGCCGCAGTGTTATTGTGAGTGTAGTGCGAGGCAGTGGCAATGATCCTGGGGCTCCCGCCTCCTCGGACTTACTGGAACATAATATGGCTGAAGGAGTTAATAAGACTTATTCACGGAAGTAAAAATATAACCAAGTAGACCACTTAAATTCTTTGAACTAACTTGAATTCATAGATTGAATTTATTTAATGAGGAACGTTCAGTCCCATCTAAAATATTCTATACACATGAATAAGTTGAGAGAATTGTTAAGATACTTTGGCATTGCTTGTTAGTGTTGACAGGATATTTACTAGTACTAATTACAAGTATATTTAGTTTGTATTGTTGTGTTTTGACCAACCTATACAAAGCTGAATTATCGTTGCGATGTCTTGAAGGTCTTCTGAACTTATTGGTGAAAATCCTCTGGATTTTATTCTATGCCTGCACTTTCTCTCTCTTTCTCTCTCTGCTGGCTACTGCTGTGACGTTACCACCACGTTAGACCTGGGTAGCGCGCGGGGCTGTGGTCTGAGGGGTGATGGGTGACTCAAGGGGCTGAGCCAGTGGGGTGAGTCGGGTGAAGGGTTGCCTGGGCGAGAACTGCTGAGCTGAGCGCTGAGTGGAGAGTTACTGATGTTTGTTCACCGAGAGTACCAGTTCACTTCTCCATACACTTTAGTTGTGTAACTTCACTGTATGTTTCTTTCCCAAGTTAGCTCTTAAATGTTAATGTTTTCTTGTTGCTTTACTTAATGTTTTTTGTTTATGTTTTTTGCTCTTCGGAGGTCTTTTAATTGTGTTTTCGATTAGGGGAACACGAATCCCTTTAACACCTTACGAGCGGCCTATGCGGTTTATTTATATGTACCGCCCAGCGGGGTGTTTTTAGCCAAAATAGGGCTGTTTACGTGATCATTTTCATGCCTAAATAAGACCCAGAACGTAAAACAAGTACCTATCCCTGAAAGGGCAAAAACAGAGCTTTCGAATGACACCATAACGATCCTTTTATGATGGCTAGTTTTCTTGCAATAACCGTGCAACGCGAGTGCAAAAAGCATGTAATTCGGTACTTTCCCCATATAATTCAGTATGAAGCGAGTGAGAGAGGGAGGAGGGAGCTGAGATTCGTGTCAGTAGGTTCGCCGCGGTGGTCTGGAACAGTCATACGCTCGCTAGTCTCCTGCCACCACTTGTCTCTCTCTCTCATCAACATTACGTGCTGAAATTGCCACTCGAGTTATGTCGAGCGCCGCCACATAGTCCAGCTTTATTTAACTCGACTTATGTGGTGAGCCGCTAATTAAGGGTTAAGCTGCCAACCATTATGTAGCGGTTGCTTTATGGTTAAAGTTGTTACTTGATTACCTTATAATTCCTTGATTATGTCTGTTGATCAGGTTCTAACTGGAACCATGTAGAATAGGAATTGATAAGGTTTATTGGTTTGAAGTAGAGTTATTGGGATTTTTATATTTTATTAACAGCAAAATATAACTATGAAAACGTGGCTGGTTTTATTTATGGATTGTCTTTGTAGGTATTATATCTGCCCGACTGGGAAACATCTACAATTTGTATTAAGCTTAAAAAGCAACTAGATTGAGCTATATTCCTGTAAATCTGTGTTCCTTCCTGTAAAAGAATAAAAGATTATGAATAGTGATAATAGATAAACGGTACACACACTAATATCGCACAGTATCGCAATTGTCACTGTATACGTCACTGTAATAGTTTACCTCAGCCGGTCAAGGGTTCGACCCTCCTTATGGCTGGGTGTGACATTTGCTACTGGCTGTCAGCCTTTCCACAGTGGGCGCCGGCTTCTTACTAGAGTGGTGTTACACGTTACTAGTTGCAAGCAATAATTTTGGTGTTGCTGCAATTCTCTGAAGGGAGCGTGAGAACCCATGCTGAGCTTGCAGTAAATATACCAAGGTGGTGGATATGATCTATCTATAGGGAAGATCATTCCCAACTAGAAATGTACAGTTGTCTACTTAAGTAAGTGAATAACTGTTATAATGGTGTGAGTAATATAAGTGATTTTATGAATTACCCTAGAGGGTACAGTCACTCAAAATGCGCTGTTACAATTATATATATATATATATATATATATATACTGTATTTTTGTTTTATTTTTCTATGTGAATGAGGGTGACAAAAGGCATAACCTCCTGCAGCGAGTGCCTCCCCCAGATTTCAAATATTGACAGGGCCGAAATCAAGGGATGTTCGAGCTAAAATGCCTGGACACACTGAGTTTGAAGCAATTTATGTCATAGGAAGAGGGAAAGACTGATTCTGGGAGATAGTTCCAGAGCTCAGCAGTTGAATAGAAGAAAGTTTGAGAATAACGTTTCACTCTTGGGTTTCAGATTGCACAGAGTAGGGGTGGGATTGTGTTGCAAGGCCGGTACTACATACCCTACGTAGAAGAACTGGTATACACTGGGAAAGCTCCGAAGAACACTGATTATTGTAGTAGCGATAGAATAGCAAGAGAGATGCAACATTGCGGCAAAGAGAGAGAGATTGCAGAGAGTTGGTGAGTGGACGGGAGTTAATAATACGAAAAGCTTTCCTTTCTACTTTATCTAGGAGTGTGGTGTGAGAGGATCCTCCCCAAACATGTGAACAATACTCAATACAAGGACGCACTGTGCCCCTGTACAGAGCAAGAAGCTGCACAGGGGTCAAGAACCCCTTGAGGCGGATGAGCACACCCAGCTTCTGGGAGGCTGCCTTCCTTAGCGAGTGTGGTAATATGGTCTTTCCTAGTGAGAGCAGAAGAAAAAGAGACACCAAGAACATTGAGGGAAGATGAAGGGCTGATTTTTGTATTGTTTAAGAATAAGGGATAGTCCTCTGGAGGTTCCTGACGGGTAGTAAGATGGATAAATTGAGTTTTGGAAGCATTAAATGCAACAAGGTTTTCTCTACCCCAATTGGAAATAGTAGCTAGATCAGAAGATAAACATTTTATGGCTTTATTACGTTTACTTTTGAGGGATTGCTGGCTGGGGCGTTCTGGAAAACTAATTGAGTGGTGTTAGGTAGAGTCGTCTGCATATGAATGGATGAGACTGGATGTACAGTTGAGAAGATCATTTATGAAAATTAGAAAGAGAATAGGAGATAGGACAGAACCCTGAGGAACACCGGAGTTGATAGGATGAGGAAATGAGCGATGGCCGTCCACAACCGCAGCTACGGAACGGCCGGAAAGGAGATTAGAGACTAAGGCACAGATGGAGGGTCAGAAACCGAAGGAGGGCAGTTTGGAAATTAGATTTTTGCCAGACTCTATCGAAGGCCTTCGATATGTATAGTGCAACAGAAAAAGTCTCACCGAAGTCCCGAAAGTTGGTTGACCATGAGTTAGTAAGATATGAAAGAACATCACCAGTAGAGCGACCCTTAACCCCTTATTGGCGGCGCGCAACATAAGTCGAGTGAAATAAATTTGGACAATGTGGCGGCGCGCGACATAGGTCGTGTGGCAATTTCAGCACGTAATGTTGCTGAGAGAGAGAGACAAGTGGAGGCAGGAGAGTAGCGAGCGTATGACTGCTCCAGACCACCGCGGCGGACCAACTGACATGAATCCCACCCTCCTCCACCCTCTCACACTCGCTACATAGTGAAATGTATGGGGAAAGTACCGAATTACATGGTTTTTGCACTCGTGTTGCGCGGTTGTTGCAAGAAAATTAGCGGTCATACAAGGATCGTTGTGGTGTCATTGGCAAGCTCTGTTTATGCCCTTTCAGGGATAAATACTTGTTTTACGCTCTGGGTCTTATTTAGGCATGAAAATAATCACGTAAACAGCCCTATTTTGGGTAAAAACACCCCGCTGGTGGCTACATATTATATACCGCCTAGGCCGCTCTTAAGGTGTTAATGCCCCTTTCCCACTGGTGAGACAAGTCACGATTTTCGTCGCCGACACCAATAAATTGGCACATTCGTGACATGTCTCAACACCTCTCATGAAAAATCGTTTGACTCTCAAGGCCTCTCAAGGCCTCGCAAGGGCCCTCGCGGGTCGTCGCAAATGTTCGGACCGTTCAAAATTTTGGGCGACGACTCACGAGGATTGGTTGCCCTCGCAAGCATCGTCGTGCATTGCCGAGGGATCTGCGAGGGCCTCTGCGATCATCTGCGACATCAGCGAGACATCGCGGAGGGTTTCGCACAAAAAAAACTTTGCAACGCTGCATGGATGCTCACCGATGCTCTCAGATGCTCTGCTCGCCGATGCTCTCAGATGTTCCGAGAACATCGATGATGCCAAAGAGCACCTTCGGCGAAGGGTAAACAAAAATTATTAGGCCTATAGTGAACCTGATGAACCCTTTTTTCTATGCACCTCTGGTGGGGGGTTCACCTGCTTTTTTTCTCTTTATCTCATTTTCTCTCTTTCTCTGGTTTGTATGCATTCAGCCCCATTCAGCCAACTGTTTTCAGACGTTTATCCCCATCCAAGTATCGATATCTTCCTGGCAAGCGATAGCGAACCAGCATTATGAGGAGAAATCCGGCTTCGCCGGAGAGATTTAAATATATAAATTTAGCTTGCTCTCAAAACAAAAATATATATATGTTGGCTCGCTACCGCTCACCAGGAAAATATTGAAACCTGGATGAGGGTAAACGTCTTAAAACAGTAGGCTGAACGGGGCCGAACGGATTATAGGCAAAGAGAGAGGGAGAGAAAGAGAAAAAAAAACGAGGAGGGAGAGATAGAGAAAACAGCTAAGTGGGCTCAATGTTTACGTTACGGCTTAGCCTAATTGAGCACACCTCGCTGTTTTACTTGCTCTGTCTCTCCCTCTCTCCTCGTTTTTTTTTTTTTTTTTCTCTCTCTCCCTCTCTCTTTGCCAACTCCGAATTAAGGGAAGATGGGTTGTTTTTCTGGTCCCCTTTCTTCCTCATGGTTAACCCCATTAGTTTTCATATTTCATGACGTTCGGCCCATTAGTTTGGCGATTTTAAGACATTTCACCCCATTTCGTTGTCAATATTAAGACTTTTCGTGTCATTTAGGCATCGAGTTTTTCCTGGCTAGGATAGTGAGCCTGTACTTATTGAGGAACCGGCCTTCGGCCAGGATATTTTTCTATCGACAAATGTACAAATTGATCTTGAAGGAGGGTGTTGGGGGTGCATTATATGCTTGATGGTGGTCTAGGGATGAAACTAGGGATGAAATAGAAAAAAGAAAAAAAAACGAGGAAAGAGGGAGAGAAAGAGAAAACAAAAAAAGGCGAGGTGGGCTCAATTTTTAAGCCGTAACGCAAACATTGAGCCCACCTCCCTGTTTTTTTGTTCTTTCTCTCCCTCTCTCCTCGTTTTTTTTTTTTTTTCTATTTCTCTCCCTCTCTCCTTGCTTATAATCCGTTCGGCCCCGTTTAGCCTACTGTTGTAAGACGTTTATCCCCATCCAGGTTTCAATACGCCGAACCATCGCTTGAATCGCAGAACATACGGCGAGTTTTCTTTCATCCTCGCATGATTTTGCAAGATATTTTTGAAAATGGACATGCCTCGCAGAGGTCATTGGCGAAACATCGCTCACTTCGCCGATAACGTCGCAGAAGGTACCATCTTCGCCGAGTATAATTGGTCATCTGTTTGAAACGGTCAAAATCGTGAACGTCGCACATATTTTTGCGAATTTGACAAAACTAAGTCATCGGCGATGAAAATCGTGACTTGTCTCACCAGTGGGAAAGGGGCATAAGGAAGCCATACTGGCGATCTGAGAGCAGATTATGAGAAGAGAAATGCTTAAGAAATTTGGAAGCAAGAATAGTTTCAAAACTTTAGAGATACAAGAGATGAGAGCAATTGGACGATAGTTGGAGGGTTGAGGGCGGTTACCCTTCTTTGGGACAGGTTGAATGAGAGCAAACTTCCAGCAAGAAGGAAAGACGTTAGAGGAGAGACAGAGACGAAAGAGTTTGCCTAGGCAGGGGTTCAGCACGGAAGCACAGTTATTAAGAACAACAGGAGGAACACCGTCCGGACCATATGCCTTCTTAGTATTAACACCTTACGAGCGGCCTAGGCGGTATATTTGACCGTGGCGACCAGCGTTTTTTTTTACCATAAATGGTGTTGTTTCCGTGCTCTTTTTCATGCATAAACAAGAGCCAGAGCGTAATACAAGTATGTATTCCTGAAAGGGCGTAAATTGAGCTCTCCAATGACACCCGAACCATCCTTCTACGATCACTGGTTGTCTTGCAACGATCGTGCAACCGAAGGGCAAAATCGCTAAAATACGGTAATTTCTTTATATAATTACGTATGTAGCGAGGGAGTGAGGGTGGATGTATGTTTTGTACATCTCAGTCGGTCCACGGCAGCCGTGGCCCATGGCGAACGGTCATTAGGTAACCCAGGCTCCTCCCGTCGCTCGTCTCTCTCTCAGAGCCAATATTGCGCCAAAATTGCACACAGACTTAAGTCGGGCCCCGCCACATTGTCCAGCTTTTTAGATACGAACTTAAGTCGGGCCCCAATAGACAAGGGTTAAGCCCAGAGAGGGTAGAGAGTACATCTTTAGAAGAGATTAGGATATTAGGCATACGTAGGAGAGAGGGGGGTGGAGAGGGAGGAATAGCACCGGAATCATCCAAGGTAGAGTTTCTGGTAAAAGTTTGAGCAAAGAGTTCAGCTTTGTCAGAGGAAGAAGTGATGGTTGTGCCATCAGAGTGGAAAAGGGGAGGGAAAGACGAGGAAGTAAAGTTGTTGGAGAGGTTTTTGGCTAGATGCCAGAAAGCTTGGGGAAGAGCTAGAGTGGGATAGTTCAGTGCATTTATTATTGATGAAAGAGTGCCTGGCAAGTCGAAGAACAGATTTGGCTTGATTCCGGGCAGAAACATAAGATGAATGAGATTCTTGAGTTTTAAGGCGTCGGTACCGTTTGAATACTTCCTTCTTGTTGCGGACAGCAGTAGAACAAGCCTGAGTAAACCAAGATTTTTTTGCATTAGACTGAGAGAAAGAAAATGGAATGTACGCTTCCATGCCCGAGAGGATTACCTCGGTAATGCGTTCAGCACTCTCCGAGGGTCCTCGGCCACGGAAGCAGAAGTCATTCCATTGGAAATCAAAGAAGTACTGCCTGAGAGCCTCCCAGCCGGCAGCGCCAAAGTGCCACAAGCGCCGCCGGCTGGGAGGATCGGATGGCCGTACTGAAGAGATAGGACAGGTGACGGAGATACGTTTATGGTCGGAGGAGCCCAAAGGAGAGAAAATATTGATAGTATAAGAAGAAGGATTAGAAGTTAGAAATAAGTCAAGAATGTTGGGCCGATCTCCGAAGAGATCCGGGATACGGGTGGGTTGCTGGACCAGCTGCTCTAGGTCATTTATGATAGAAAAGACGTAGGGTTGTTCACCAGGTGGGTCAGTAGAGTGAGAGGAGAGCCATTGGCGGTGATGAACGTTGAAACCTCCTAAGATGGAGATTTCAGAGAAATAAGAGATAAATAGAATGTGTTCCACTTTAGAGTTTTGATAGTCAAAGAATTTGGGAATGTCGGTAGAGTTAGGGGAAAGATAGACAGCACAGAAATATTTAGTATGAGATTGACAGGATAGTTTGAACCATCAAGTTGAAAATTCAGAGGAGTCGAAATCGAGAACACGAGAGCAAGTGAGTTTGTTGTGCATGTATGCACAACATCCGCCTTTGGCTCTGAAACTAGGATAGAGAAAGTAGGAAGATACAGAGAAGGGGCTGCTGGCAGTTGCTTCAGACACCTGAGTTTCGGTGGGGAAAAGAAAATCAGGTTTGGAGATGGTGTTCGATAGAGTGAAAATTAGAGGAAAGGCCGCGAATATTGCAGAAGCTGATAGTAAGATTGATAGGCCATGGTCCAGAGTCTTTAGAGGGGTCGTCAGGAGAAGGTCGGGCATGTGTGGTGGTATTTATGCCCCCCCCCCCCCCCCCCCCCCCCTTGGGGACTCCGAGGCTGGGCCAGTGTTCATATATACAGTATATATATATTATATATATATATATATATATATATATATATATATATATATATATATACATATACTATATTATATATATATATATTATATATATATATATATATATATATATATATATATAATATATATATATATATATATATATATATATATATATATATATATTATATATATATATATATAAATGCGCAGAATTTCGGTGCGAGAGTATCCTAGGTTTGAGTCCTTGGAGTGCCACATGTATTTGTTGATTTCATTAATTGAGTTTAAAAGTTAAGTTGGTTGGTGAAAAAATATAAACAAATCTATTTCAGGCTCGCTTTCACTCGCAAGGAAAAAATCAACACCTAAATAACGCGAACACTCTTAATATGGACAAAGACATTTGGTGAAAGGTCTTAAAATCGCCAAACTAATGGGGTGAATGTCTTAAAATCGGAAAAATAATGGGGCTAAAAAAAAGGAAGCATTCAATAATCCACAATCATAGTGGATATTAGGAAGGCGGGGGGGGGGGGGGGGGGGAGAGTCGTTGTAGTGTGTGGGAGGAGGGGGGGGGGGGGGGAGTGAAGACAAACTCAATAAGGCGGCAACAACATCTGGTCATGATAATAATACGTCTTCCTAGACCAAAGTTTCGTAACGATAAGCCCTGCAATATGGAACTAAGCATCCTCGCTGGCTGGGGCTCGTATTGGAATGATGCAACTGGAATAATATCGGAACAGGAAGGCCAGTTCATCTTCTGCACAACCCACCCAACCCCCCACTCCCAGAAGGCCTCATTGTATTTAGTAAACTCCATACTAATTGGTGCAGTAAATTATTAATGACCCTGTAATGTTGTAATATTTAATGAGGTGCAAGGGCTGCCGGGCGATGGTTAATATGAGAGAGAGAGAGAGAGAGAGAGAGAGAGAGAGAGAGAGAGAGAGAGAGAGAGAGAGAGAGAGAGCCGATATAAAGGGCAAATCTATCTCGATAAGAATGTAGGAGAATTTAAGATGTGAGATGAAAGATCATAATTATACAGTAGCTACTTAATAGTAAATATTGACATACAGAACAGAGGAATACAGGACCTCTCAGATGACATGGGATAAAATTGTGCTTTATCATAACATCGATAACCTCCTGTCATATCAAACAACCATTCAGATAATTTTGTATATTATCATTTCACGA
The DNA here is from genome assembly GCA_032716605.1 of Paralithodes platypus. Lineage (NCBI taxonomy): Eukaryota > Metazoa > Arthropoda > Malacostraca > Decapoda > Lithodidae > Paralithodes > Paralithodes platypus. Next base: position 20,745,672 of record CM064524.1, read on the forward strand.
GAATAAACCATGTAATGTGTGGACCAGTTGTGAGGTCTGAGGGTTCACTACACTCCAGAATGGATTTTCCTTTCACACAGCGATGCAATAATAGCGACCGGGATTCGTTTGATGTATTCCGATAGTGAAGAAGATAACAAAGAATGAATAAACCCACATATATGGTATTAGTTTAATTGTATATACAGGTTATTGACGATTGAGTGTTCCTGGATGATACAAAACGGCCCTGTTCATCAAACTAAAACTTGTCATCATATTGGCAAATATATATTTCGTGTAAGTAATTATTGTTAACACGCATTCCAATACAGGGATTCCAATGTTTTCGGCAATTTGTGAGTGACGAAATATAGGTTTATTAGTGATGAAAAGCAAATCAAATGTGTAATCAACTAAAGCAATACAAGTAGTATGTCGGTATGAAAACAGATAGAGAGATACAGATAGTATATATGTTGTACTTGGTGCGTACTACGTAGAAGGTAAGTATATAATAACCAACTCAAATAATTGCTCTTCCATTATTGATAACGTGAAACGGACAATAACTGTACATACAGATATGTATAGTATTATATATATATATATATATATATATATATATATATATATATATATATATAATATATATATATATAGTATATACAGTATATATAATATATATATATATATATATATATATATATATATACATATATATACTGTATATATATATATTTATATATATACAGCATATATATAGACGGTATATACTGTATATAATTTATATATATATATATATAATTATATAAATATATATATATACAGTATATATATATATATATATATATATATATATATATATATATATATATATATATGTATATATATATATACGCAGGAAATAAAGCTAGATTTTCTACTATATAGAAAGTATAGTTAATGATATATGACATTAAAGCAGACAAATGAGAAGGACTGGTATATAATTTGTGATATACAGTAATGTATGCCAAACACGACAAAAAAGAATAGTTCTGCTTCTGTGCCCGAAGTAAAATATCACATTTACATTCATTATTGCCACTTCTACTGACAGTCATGCCGGTTCATGCATAGTAATGTTCTCTCTCTCTCTCTCTCTCTCTCTCTCTCTCTCTCTCTCTCTCCCTCTCTCTCTCTCTCTCTCTCTCTCCCATTCTTTAATTTCTAAACTACCCTCCTTCGGTTTCTATCCCTCCATCTGTGCCTTTGTCTCTAATTTCCTATCCGGCAGCTCCATAGCTTCCGTTGTGGACGGCCAGCACTCACTTCCTCATCCTATCAACTCCGGTGTTTCTCAGGGCTATGTCCTATCTCCTATTCTCTTTCTAATTTTCATAAATGCTCTTCTCAACTGTACCTCAAGTATCATCCATTCATACGCCAGACGACTACCTTACACTACTCAATTAGCTTTCCACAAAGCCCCAGCCAGCAATCCCTCAAAACAATCTCTTTCTCTTCGCCGCAATGTTACATCTCTCTCGCTATTCCATCGCTACTACAATAATCAGTGCTGCTCAGAGCTCTCCCAGTTTATACCACCTCCTCTACATAGGGTACGTGGTACCCGGCTTGCAACACAATCCCACCCTTACTCTGTGTAACTCTCCAACCAAAGTGTGAAACATTACTCTCATTCTTTCTTCTATTCAACAGCTGAGGTCTGGAACTCTCTCCCAGAATCAGTCTTTTTCTCCTCCTATGAGTTAAATTTCTTCAAATTCCGTGTGTCCAGGCATTTTGACTCGAACGTCCCTTAATGTTGGCCCTTTCACTATTTCAACTACGGGGGAGGCACTCGCTACAGGCTGTTCTGCCATTTGTCTCCCACACTCACATAGACAAATACAAATATCTCTCTCTCAACGCTACATACTTATATACGGTACTTGTATACTTACTGAAGTCGTCCAAAGTTGAGTCCTGATCTCTTTGACAATCTGAAATGAGTAGAAATATCATAATTTGTAACATAATAGAAAAATAATAGTATTCTGTACATTAGCAATGTGGTGTTAAATATATTATTAGGAAAGATTGATGACTACTTTGATATGATCTATCTCAATTTAGAAAAGCAGGAATTTATGCTTCATATATGCTAGCATTTCCCTGAATATGACAATGGAAATGGTCATCTAATACATAACTTTGTAAACAAAATAAAAAATAACAAAGGAAAAACAACACACAGTAAAAGATAGACAAAACATACACATAAAACTAAACAAATATTTAGTACATTAACAACGCACAATTAGGAAATGTATGTTTACTTTGGTAGATTTAACTTTGAACTGGTATGGTAATATAATTCTAGTTGAATAGAATGGACTACTGGGTGAGGAAACAACAATAAAGTAAATAATGGACGTGGAGCAAAAACATTTTTTTTTTTTAAATTGGCAACGAATTGATATGAGCCAGTGAATTAAACCTCCAGTACAATTATTGGACGACACAGTTTATTTTGTATGTGTATGAAGGAGACGAAATGTAAAACTGCATGTAACAAGTGTCTCCTCCAAAAGTTGAACAAATGACAAAGAGCCAAAATGATGATACATTATAGGTATTTTAGATGTTTTGTAAATATGTCTCATGTGCTTGTTCAGTATAATGAAATGAATAGGAGTTGGGAGGATTCTGTACGGGAATAATAAACGTGTAGTATTCAATAACAAATAGATGCATGTCATTTTGGATTTTTGTTAAACTTATGATTGAATCAAGAACATGGAACATTCAGAGGGAATACCTGTTAAATATAATTATATGTTTTTCCGTCTCCCTCCTTTGCCTTCTTTCGTTATTCTCTTCCTGTTTTCATCATGATTACATTTCCTTTTACCTATTTAATTTATTTATTATATATAGTTTATTATTTGTTTCTATACTGCATATACAGTATATATATATATATATATATATATATATATATATATATATCTATATATATATATTTTCTTTAATACATACGAGGTTGAAAGAAATGGCAATTTCTGCGTTGGAAATTTTATTATTCAAAGTTTCCAGGTCTCTGATGAGTTTTCGCTGGGTGGCAGGAAGTAGATGAAGGAGATGAGCAAAATTCATGGTGGTACAGGGTTACATTAAAGTACATGATGATACAGGATATACGACGCGTTTCACTGGACAACCAGCATTATCAAGTAAGGAAGGAATGATATAAAAGGTAAACAGGAAGGGTATATATAGAGGGTGGAGGATCAGAGGAGGCGGAAAACAGGGGGCAAAAGTCTGCTATTGGTGGAAGGGGGAAAAGAAGGAGAGAAAGGGGGTAACCGCTTCACGCATGCGCACTGGATGCGGGATGGTGGTCGATAGGTGCGGTCGAAGCTGATTGGCTGCTTGTCGAGGGGCGTGGCCTAAGTTGTGTGGTGCCTGCAGAAGACGAAGCTGAAGGAGGGTGAGCGCGGGGGGCTGCGTCAAGGGCACCGGGGGGCGAGGAGGGGTGTTAGGTCCTGTAGGGTAGTGCCTTTTGGCAGAAGGAAGGATCTGAAGGTCCAGAGTTTGGTTGTTGATGTTGGGATGTAAGGCTTGGATATATAAAGCTTCGAGTATAGGTAATCTCCTTGGGTCACTTTCTTTATCGAGTATGGTGGTGTGTTTCTCTAACTCGTTGCGTGTGAGGTGAGGGTGGTTAGGGGTGAGATAGTGGTCTTTGATGGCTCCAGCCTGAAGGTGAAGAGTTAACCGACGTGAAAGACGAGTCTGCGTCATACCAATATAGGAATGAGGTCCACAGTCCTCATAATTACAGGTATGTTGGTAAATGACGTGATCGTCGGTCATCGGGCTCTTTATCTTGGTGGAGGCTGGTTTGTTGCGGAGAACGAGGTTGGAGGTTTTGGGGGATTTGTAATAAATTATTAATTTGATTTTGTTTTCCGGGTTGGTTGGGTGGACATGCTTGGAGATTATTTCTTTTAAGACGGCCTCGTCATTTTTGTGTTCAGAGGACATGTAATTGCGGTAGAAGATCTTAATTTCATTGGGGGGGTCAATGTTGGGAGGGCTTTGGGTGTACCATTTTTCAAGATGGTGGTTGATGGTGCTGGAGATGTCGGAGTTGGAGTATCCGTTATTTACTAAAACTTGGGATAGTCTTTCTAGTTCCTGGTGGGTGTCGGCCCAGGTAGAGCAGTGCGTGAGGGCTCTCCTAACATAGGCGGAGATGGAGGATAGAAGATAACGGCGGGGGCATTCACTATCACCGTTGAGGCATTGTCCTGTGTTAGTTGGTTTAATGTAGACGGTGGTTTTGAACCCATGGTCGTTCAGAGCTACGAGGATGTCGAGGAAGGGGAGTTGTCCATTGTTAGATTTTTCAAAGGTGAAGTTAAGTCCGGAGGAGGTCATGAAGCGATGCTGGAGTTCCTGTAGTTCGTGGAGGTCCTTGATTTGCACGAAGATGTCATCCACGTCGGTTAACTCTTCACCTTCAGGCTGGAGCCATCAAAGACCACTATCTCACCCCTAACCACCCTCACCTCACACGCAACGAGTTAGAGAAACACACCACCATACTCGATAAAGAAAGTGACCCAAGGAGATTACCTATACTCGAAGCTTTATATATCCAAGCCTTACATCCCAACATCAACAACCAAACTCTGGACCTTCAGATCCTTCCTTCTGCCAAAAGGCACTACCCTACAGGACCTAACACCCCTCCTCGCCCCCCGGTGCCCTTGACGCAGCCCCCCGCGCTACCTCCTTCAGCTTCGTCTTCTGCAGGCGCCACACAACTTAGGCCACGCCCCTCGACACGCAGCCAATCAGCTTCGACCCCACCTATCGACCACCATCCCGCATCCAGTGCGCATGCGTGAAGCTGTTACCCCCTTTTTCTCTCCTAGTTTTCCCTTATACCAATAGCAGACTTTTGCCCCCTGTTTTCCGCCTCCTCTGATCCTCCACCCTCTATATATACCCTTCCTGTTTACCTTTTATATCATTCCTTCCTTACTTGATAATGCTGGTTGTCCAGTGAAACGCGTCGTATATCCTGTATCATCATGTACTTTAATGTAACCCTGTACCACCATGAATTTTGCTCATCTCCTTCATCTACTTCCTGCCACCCAGCGAAAACTCATCAGAGACCTGGAAACTTTGAATAATAAAATTTCCAACGCAGAAATTGCCATTTCTTTCAACCTCGTATGTATTAAAGAAAATTTATTACCTGGCTTTACCAACATATATATATATATATATATATACCCGGTATATACTGAATATATATATACAGTATATATATATATATTGTCACATCCACCTGAACTTATATAACCTAGTACAGTTGCATGTGTGTGTGAAGTAGTATGTAGCCTAGTTTGGGGAGGCCTGCCTTCTGTTCTTGCTTTCTTTCTTTGCCCCCACCAGAGACCTCTTGTCGTCAGTGAGACACTGTTCTGGGCAACACTATTGTTATTGATAGGAGTGTAATTACTTTAGTTTATTTAACCATTGTGGGATTATGTTAGTTTATCCTAAGTTTGCACAATGATATCTTATATTTATTTGATTACTTTTGTGTTGTTAATGAAAGCACAGGTGCCTGATATAATTATGTAGTCTAGCGGTGCCTGGCGCTCCCCCTTCCCTCCCGGCGTGGGCCCTGGGATCTCGGGGCTGCGTCAGTAGCTGCTAGTTCACTCCAGCCAGAGACCTTGTAGTGACAACATGTGTTGCTCCATGTTTGTCAGGCTTGCTTCATTGTTTTCCTTAAATACCGTATAATTATATAAAAAAAAAAAAAAAAAAAAAATGGGTCATAGCAGGGAAAGGCTGGAGTCATCTTGAGCATTAAAGTTATATCTTCTATTAATATTTAGCATTCTAGAATTGTTTTCGTTTTTCTTAGATATAAGTACTGCAGCCGTTTCCTGGCATTCCAGATGTAAACTTTACACCTTTTTTCTTCCATTCCTTTTCCTTTATTCTACTGCATTGTGAATTATCCTTGTATGCTTTTATTATATATTATTGAGGTTGACATCTACAGGGGGTTTGATGACTGGCTTGTTTTAGGTCAAGTGTTTTAACAGACATACAACCATTGTATTTCATGTGTAGGCTAGTGAGCTGGACTTTTCCCATGGTTTTATATTCATATTATTCTCAGTTCCTGAGCGACTGGGCGTGCTATGAATTGTTCTGGGAGTCTGGCAGTATAATGTTTTGGCACTTTTGCGCAGTTTAGCAAAATCTTAGAAGTTCTTTTGAAATACTAACAGTACTATCAACCAGACTCGGAGACAGTAGATATTTTTGTGTCTCCTTGTATTACTGCTTTAATAGAGCTAAGAAGAAGATACACCTTTCATAGAGAACCTGCGTGTCTTGGTGTTTGAGTCAGATATTAAGAGCGTGTCTGTTGCAGGGTTAGTGTATTACGGTGGGCAGTGTTGGGTGCTAGGCTATTAGACCATCTGCTTTCCCCGAACCTCCCATTGTAACTATAGATATATATATATATATATATATATATATATATATATATATATATATATATATATATATATATATATATATATATATATATATATATATATATATATATATATATAAATATATATATATATATATATATATATATATATATATATATATATATATATATATATATATATATATATAGAGAGAGAGAGAGAGAGAGAGAGAGAGAGAGAGAGAGAGAGATTGATTTTGATTTGATTTTGCCCCGAGGGGCGAGTTTATTGAGCAGCGCCCCCCATCCTGTGAGGGGACAACCACTAGTAAGGCGATACATACTGCTCAAAGAGCCATTATTCCACTGAAACAACAGCATCGTCGTCTGGTTACATTCATATTTGTGTTTATAAGTCAGGTTGGCATTATTCAGATGTGTTATTATAGTTTCCTCATTTAATTGTCACATGGTCTGTATAAAAAAAAAAAAAAAAAAAAAAAAGCAAGCAAGCTTGTAGTGACTGAATTATTAATTGACAGGTTGAGAGAGAGAGAGCCAGAGCGAAAGACCGAGAGTAGCACGAGACAGTGACCGAGACAGTGGTAGAGGGGACAGCTCTCTCTGCCTCAGTCTCTCCTGTCAACTAGTCCCTTGGGAATTTCCATACCAGAGAAACCCATCAGGTTCACAGACCTCAGGGAAATATATTAATTTCAGACCCTTTGAGCAAATGTCTAATACTTGTACTGCACAGTACAGCCATGGAATTTGTATAATATTGCACGAAATAATTATGAGAAATACCACAGCACTTTTATAAAACTACTAACTTGAATTTAATGTTTCATTAAAGAACATAATAACAAGTTAGAAAAATCAATTATCAACCAGCGAACTTTTAAGTACAGTCTGCATATTGGGTCATTTCAAGAATAAAATTATAATCACAATTTAACTTAAAGACCTAAACTGTGTTTTCGTAAATCACGTGGTCAGTAGTTGCCTAATTAATTTGAATACTTGACTAACAGTTTGGCTATCATAAGCTAGTCATATAGATGGCAGTTAAATCATTTAGATACATAGCTGGACATACTATTCCAATTATTTCTCTCACTCTCCAGCTTTACTTAGAAACTCCAGCACCAATCCAGCGCTTATAATAACATATTAAACCCAAGTAATAAATTCAGCGTCCATTAATACAGAGAGCAGGAAAACAGGGACGCTAGCCAGAATATTCAGCGTGGATTATGATGGTGTTGGTCGGGGGAGTGGTGGTATATGAGAGTTGCATCTCTCTCTCACTATTCTACTGCTATCAAAATAATCAGTGTTCTTCAGAGCTCTCTCAGTGTATAAATGCACTGAACTATCCAACTCTAGCTCTTTCCAAGCCCTCTGGCATCTAGCGAAAAACTCTCCAACAATTTTTCTTCTTCGTCTTTCCCTCCTCTTTTCCACTCTGACAGCACCACCCTCACTTCTTCCTCTGAAATCGCTAAGGCTTTTGCTAAAAACTCCACTTTGGATGATTTCGGTGCTATTCCGCCCTCTCCACCCCCTTCTCTCCTACTTATGATTAACATCATAATCTCTTCCAAGGATGCACTTTCCACCCTCTCTGGGCTTAATACTAAGAAGGTGTGTTGACCGGACGGTGTTCCTCCTATTGTACTAAAAAACTGTGCTTCTGTGCTGACTCCCTGCCTAGGCAAATTCTTCCGCCTCTGTCTCTCCTCTAACATCTTTCCTTCTTGCTGGAAGTTTGCTCTCATTCAACCTGTCCCAAAGAAGGGTGACCGCTCTTAACACTCCAATTATCATCCAAATGCTCTCATTTCTTACATCTCTAAAGTTTTTGAAATTATTCTTGCCTCAAAATTTATTAAACATTTATCTTCCCATAACCTACTCTCAGACCGCCAGTATGGCTTCCTTAAGGGCTGCTCTACTGGTGATCTTCTTTCTTATCATACCAACTCTTGGTCATCCTCCATTCGGGACTTCGGTGATACCTTTTCTATTCCGCTAGAATATCAAAGGGCAAAGGGAATAGAGTCTGGCACAAATCCCTTATTTCCAAACTACCTTCCTACGGTTTTCATCCCTACATCTATGCCTTGGTCTCTAATTTCCTTTCCGGCCGCTCCATAGCTGCGGTTGTGGACGGCCACTGATCACTTCCTCAATCTTTCAACTCTGGTGTTCCTCAGGATTCTGTCATATCCCCAATTTTCTTCCTATTATTCATTAATGACCTTCTCAACTGCACCTCTAGCCCTTTTACTCATATGCTGACGACTCTACATTACACTATTCAACTAGCATTCCCAAAAATTATTCACAGCAGGAACTCCAAAACTCACTGTGTGCAACTCTCCCAACCAGGAGTGAAACGATCTTCTCAATCTATCCAATAGCTGGACTCTGTAACTCTCTTCCAGAATCAGTCTTTCCCACTTCCTATGACTTAAATTGCTTCAAATTCCGTGTGTCCAGGCATTTTGGCTCGAACATCCTTGATGTTGGCTCTGTCACTTTTTCAACTCTGGGGGAGGCACTCGCCACAGGCAGTTCTGCCTTTTGTCTCCCTCACTCACAGAAAAAAGGAAAAAAAAAGAAAAAAAATATATATATAGGCCTACTGTATATGTGTATATATATATATATATATACTGTATTATAGGTATGATTCCCGAAGGGAAGTAGAGAAAACCTAATATTTAGTAGGGGCCCGGAATCATTGATGATGTTGCCTATTAGTATAATAGTCTTCATTCAACACCCACGTCAGTTGTTTGAATCAACCGCCGCGAGGAAAAAAGAGATTAATCTTCATAAGTGCAACGCTACTTCTCTTATGGAATCGTCATCTTGATCGAGTACCCACTACGAAAAAACTTTATAAAAAATAAGAGAACCAAAAAAGGAAAAATAATTTCCACTTTAACACCTTACGAGCGGCCTATGCGGTTTATTTATGTGTACCGCACAGCGGGGTGTTTTTAGCCAAAATAGGGCTGTTTACGTGATCATTTTCATGCCTAAATAAGACCCAGAACGTAAAACAAGTACCTATCCCTGAAAGGGCATAAACAGAGCTTTCGAATGACACCATAACGATCCTTGTATGATGGATAGTTTTCTTGCAATAACCGTGCAACGCGAGTGCAAAAAGCAGGTAATTCGGTACTTTCAGTACATAATTGAGTATGTAGCGAGTGAGAGAGGGAGGAGGGAGCTGAGATTTGTGTCAGTAGGTTCGCCGCGGTGGTCTGGAGCAGTCATACGCTCGCTAGTCTCCTGCCACCACTTGTCTCTCTCTCTCAGCCACATTACGTGCTGAAATTGCCACTCGAGTTATGTCGAGCGCCGCCACATAGTCCAGCTTTATTTAACTCGACTTATGTTGCTCGCCGCTAAATAAGGGTTAACACTGTTATTCACAAGCTTCCCACATTCGGTAGATTTTCTTGCGTTGTGGCTTCTTACCGCCTCTCGCCAAGCGCAACGATTCGTCCTTCAATGATATACCAAGATAAAATCAAAATATCAGCGAATGGGAAGGGGATGGCTGGGAGGGACATCATCGTCAATGATTCCGGGGCCCCTACTAAATATTAGGTTTTCTCTACTTCCCTTCGGGAATCAAACCTATAATTTAATAGTGGCCCCTCCATCATTGACGATGTTGCCTGAATTTCAAGACTGGAGGGGGACATTCGTAAATATCAAACCTTAAATAACCGTATGGTTAAACCAAGAAACCTTATAACAGGAAAAAGAAATAGTAATTGGTTTGTTGTGCCTACAACAGTATAAAATAGAAAAGAGTGTGAGCAGTGCGTTGCTTCAAAGAAGCCTGCTCCAACAACAGAGTCCTCGTCCATGAGGTATTTGTTGTACCGTGTGACACAGAGAGTTAAATGCAAAAAAAAACTTGTCACCTCTACCTGTAACCTGTGCTGAGCTCAGCTTGGTCCTCAGGTCCATTTATTGAGTCACTTCGACCAATACTAAACTTAGTGAATCTAGTGTAAACTAGGCTGGAACATGTGTTGAGTCATGTCGACCAATACCAACCTTGCGTAATCTAGTGCAACTAGCATAGAATCGTGCAATTTGCATATATAGTAATACTGAACATCTCAAGTTAACTCGACCAAAACCCAGTTTTCCGTAATCTAGTGCCATAAGCAAAGAAAACTGAACGTAACATATACAGTATAATGAACAGTAGTGTAACACAATCTTTTATGATTCGTATACTACCTGAGCTTTAATTAAGTTTTGCAAACTTAAAATGAATATATGAGGTTTAATAATTTAAACAAATTTTCCTGAGCTCCTTAGCTCATTGGCCCGGCGTAAATAACGCCTAGCTTGCCCTGCATTAACTTGTAAACCTGTGGAAGGGGGTTCATCTCTTGTACTGGGATCTGTATATCCCCCCCCCTTTTTCTTAAGCCCCTATTGGGCGTCTACATCACAGTACTAACGGCTGGAATTACAAGTAAAACAACACAAGGATTGTGCCCATGTGCAGACTATAAGAAAAAAGGGCTGGGCCGTAAACGAAATCGAGTTTGTAAAGGAAACAAACACATGTAAAGAAAAAAGTCTGCACCTAGGGCACCTCCTGTGACTACCATGTCCTTTGCCCACTTGGTGTGGAGCGAGGACACGTAGGATCCAGGAAAAAACTTAGAGAGCTAGAAGAACAACTGGCTATATCAGTTAGTCCGCCTGGGGATGTCTAAGAGGATCGAACAAGATACCTGGAAGGACATGAGCCGTAGGACCTGAATGGCCCCGACTCCGGCTTCCCCTGGCGGTAAACATACCTCAGTCTGAACGTTTTTGCCTCATACCTCTCAAAAAATCGTTCACGATTACAAAGAGGTCAGCGAAAGCTCCGGTTCAGCGTGGCTGGCCATATATTACGGAGGGACAGGCGTTTTTAGTTTAAGCCGGAGGGAAAAACAAAGAGCCTGGGATTGAAAAGGGGAAAACTGTCACTTTTGAAGAGAGCTGATATGTGTGGAAGGCTAAGGATGAGACTGACATAGAGAGGTCTCTGGTGCGTAAGGACTGCGAACAGCGTTAAGTTATTGCTAGGTTTTACTGAAAGTATAAGCCTAAGTAATCGAAAAAATGCACGCTCTTGCCAGATCAATAAAAGCCGCTCTACTGGCCGTGTGTAAGGAGAATGTGGCTGTAATTTCATATGGAACAAAATAAGGGCGAGAGAGCCCAAACGGTTTTCATCTATCTCACTTAAGAAGAAAAGTGGGAGGGAAAGTAAATAACTGAGTTGGCCTTAAGAGGTTATCATAAAAGTGGGGACCTGCTGATAAGCTGTCCCTGACCCCGGTAAAACGTCTCGGTACGTGCGCACAGCTCAAATAATGATATGGAAAGAGGAAGAAGTCCTCTCTAATATTAGAGATGGGAATAAGATCCCGCCGGGACAAACTGCTAGCCCCCCGCGGAGGGACGCTTCCCAAAGAGGGATCCCCCCCCCCCAACAAGGCCTGCTGAGGGCTTAAACATTGCGTAATCATGAAGTGAGCTTAGCGAGAGTGAATACTGATTCGCGTTGTACCGTACGTAACGTAAAGAGGGGGACATCCTGGGGAATTGACAAGTGTAACTGTAGAAAACCCCTGAGGATACCGTCCTCCAACCTATCTAGATGTACTAACTAGTAGGACATCACCCTAAAGACCTCCCGGTAGCCGCTTGCCGGCGGACGGTTGTCTGGCTTATAACCCAAGTAAGTGTGAGAGAGGCGGCCCTTCCTGGTGTGTGTCTGTCGCCGGGTTAACGGCGTACCTTCACCAGACCTGGGCCGGGGATCGTGTGTGTCCTGTGTAATTACTAGGTATCACATCCCTTACGCAGAGGGTTGTATCATTCTGTTATACCACGCTGGGTGAAGCAAAGTCGCGTTACTTTCTGGCGAGCACATTGCGGTGACCGGCGTAGGCCGGTTCGCAGAGAAGAGATCAGGTGGTGCAGCCACTTTTTAGGAAGTAACACCTCGTCGAACCTCGAAACCCCATTGCACTAGCACTGTCGAGGGAGAGAGGGGGACGGAGGGAGGACACACGACCCATTCCTTAAAGCATTTTATTTTAAATGTACAAGAGAGTGGGAGGGGAAACTGTCCGTTGGCCGCTTGTAGCCTTCGGGGAGACCTGATGGGGGTTCCCTACATTCAATATTCTCCTAACCTCCACATCTCCCTGTCTAGCTAATCATGAGCTTCGCGGTGGAGACCAGAGAGAACCAAATCCTATAATAAGCATTCATAGGTCCCCTGAGCCATACCGAGTCTGAGGAGCAGCCATGACCTGACTGCCTCAAATAAGGCTGTCTGGATTCGTGAAAGTTCTCGCCGGGGAAGGCAGGAGATATTAATGAGAAGCTTTATCTAATTCCTCCTTCTGGCTTGAGGGCGTAACCCTAGTAAACAGGAAGCTAACAAACTTCTTGTGGGCATTATCTCTGACGAGAAAATTACCGTTGGAGTTAAAGAGGCCGAGGAGCAAAGAGGGACAAAGGAAAAACTCTGCAGTTAATTAAGGGGCGATGAAAAAATCCAAAAATAGGGAGGAGGACCCCTCCCGGTTGTTGTGTTAGCCAGTCAAACTCGGTAATGGAGGTGAAACTAGGGACAGAGGGTTAGATAGAAAAAACTATCATAAATTGTGGGAGTTCCTGATCCCACGTTACCCATGCTCCATCGCCCATCCCACCCAGAATTGGGTGAGGTGGGAAAACGACCGGAGGCAAGTACTTGACCGGTTATCCGGCGAGTATTCCGGGCATGTGTTGTCCCGCCGTAATACCGTTTCCTGACCCTGACAACTAGAGTTCCAGTGAAAATGTTTTTCGATTTCCCGGCATAGGGACATGAGAGATATTTTAAGACTTAGGAAACAATATTGGATAAAAAATGAGATGACCGATTGTACTACTATCGAGTCGATCTGATAAACAACCCCTGGGACTGATGCTACCATGATCGCCCATCCGTTCGTGGTATGTAGACCGGGAGATAGTGAACTCTGGCGTGTTAAGTCCCTAGAGTTTCATAGTGAGAGCCATACTGCCACTCACTGCACCGGTCCTACTTTATTGAATTAGATGAGGATTCTCCCTCGAGTTCAATCATTCCAGTGGGATTGAAAGCTAGAGGTCGTTGAGTAATGAACTTAGGCTTCTGACTTAACATCCACTTTTGGCCTTACTGAGTCCGTAATGACTTATTCGTAAGTATGCCTAACACGGGGCGAAGCGCCGGGAGGGCTGTGATGATTAAACAAAACGAGACTTTTAATCCATGGAATCCGTGAGAAAAAAATCTACAAGGTATACCGTGTAGACCATTGTCAACTCAATTCAGAAAGGTTAGACTAATCCTAGATTGCCAACCCGTAGGGATCAGTCACTTATACACAGTGTTTTTTGGGGTGAACCTGAACCGTTCTCACGAGGCCTGTAGCCGTGTAACGTCTAGTACCTATAATAGGAAAAAAATCCTTCTAGATACCCAGTAAGCTGATGTCTACGATAGGCTTGTAAAACGGTCCATACACCGGCAGTATAAATTAACACATCGTACTTGTAAGAGTTATGTCGTTAAATTACCGCTGAACGCATCCCACTCTTTATCCGTAAGAACTCGTATTCTATTATAGATTCGTGAACAAAAGAAGGTAAACATTGTTTGCATTTGTTTACCTCATTATTTTGGGATGAGAGTCGTCTCGCCGGCTGGGGTTGAGCGTAAACAAACGAGCCGTCCCGCCGGCCTAAGTCCTTAATACTTATGAGCCGTATGACTGGCTTAAGTAATCGCAGGAACCATTCACCGAGATACTGATCGACTATTCTTAACTTAGATTTTTTAAGGAAAGAAAATTTATGAGCCGTATAACTAGCTTAAGTAATCGGAGGAACCATTAACCGAGGTTGAGCGTAAACAAACGAGCCGTCTCGCCGGCCTAACTGCTTGATACTTATGAGCCGTATGACTGGCTTAAGTAATCGCAGGAACCATTTACCGAGATACTGATCGACTTTTCTTAACTTAGATTTGTTGAAGGAAAGAACATTTTACTTACCCGAGCCGGAGACCTAGGTTCCATTACTCGGAAGTGTCCATCGAGAACGTTGTCCGGCGAGCCTGGAGAGTTGTTGTATCGGGGGAGGGGGTGGGGTGGAGGGGGGGGGGGGGGGGGGGTGCATGGGGGCTGAGTCATAACCAATGGTTAATTGCTCAGCTAAGTGGTGAGTACAGATTGCCTAAATACAACGTTATCCCTGATTCTGGGAAATTTTGTGTTTTGAAAGTTAGCAACTGTAGACCATTCCCCTAGTGTGGGCATTTAGGTATCTCTCGATCATGACCGCCCGGCCCAATTGATCTATACCAAAACTCGTCCAATCCGCAGCAGGATCTATGCCCCCCGGGCATTGCTGGGAATTCCAGAGGCAAACTTAGTTGCAGCCTGTTATAATTTTAGAGTGCAAGTAATTAAAATGTCAAGACGCAAACAATCTGGGGGTTCCGTGTGGGGGAAAAAGTACAAATTTTGACTAACTACTGATCCCCCCCCCCCTCCTTTTCTCCCTGCCGTGCTAATCTGGAAAGAATTTCCAGGAATCAATGCTCATAAGGATAATCTGAGAGGAGTTAATAACATGCTAGTACAAGTCTGCCGGAAAGTTAGAAAAACAGTCACTATTAGTCTAACCTTCGACCGGACCTGAGTCTATCCAATATTGGAATTATTTGGTGTAGAAAAAGCCTACCTGTGACTAGCGTCACTGGCCCAAAAAAACGTGTAGATTATAGCATATAATCTGACCTTCGTAACTGGATCCCCGCAGGACGATGAAGCCGGAGGTCCTGGGTATATAGACTCCCTCACCCTGATGGACTCGCTGAGCGATTAGCCCTTGTATATGACCCGAAGTTACCCGTGAACGGGCTCGTGTTGTATGTCAGAGAGCGTAAGTCTTATTGCTCGGCTACCAATCAGGGTAAATTCCTTTGGTGGGCCGAGTACAGGGGCCTTTTAATAAGTAGCACCTCCCGTAGGGAGGCATGTAGGAAAGCCCACACGCCGGGACATTCGGAGGGTTTAACTCTTTGTAAAATAGAAACCGGCGGCCCCGCTAAGTAAAAAAACGCCGGAAATAAACTTCCAAAATTGTCCAGAGGCATCGACTTCACACAGATGCCAATCTATGACCTAAGTCATCGGTGTTTAGGCCAGTTGGCGGCAGGTATCTGCGTGCAATTTTTGAAAAAAGTGCTAGCAGGCGCCGGTACGTGTATACACCTAGCCGCCGGAAAAGACGGGGTAAACACAACAAAGGGCCGTTCACACAGAAGACGGAGTGCCATCCGATGACTAGTCATTGTTTAGGCCAGTTGGCGGCGGGTATCTGCGCGCTTCTCATGAAAAAATGCTAGCAGGGGCCAATACGTTTACCCTAGCTGCCATGAAAGACGGGGTAAACACAACAATGGGCCAGACAGCACGCCGACAACTTTATCCTTGCCGGACATCCCTCCCTCCGCCGGCCCTCCCAGGTCGCCGGAAGAAGGGAAACCACAAAGATCCCAAGACAGGGGGGAAAGAGGAACACAACTACGCGCCGGTACTGAACGGACTCAGAACAGAGGCCGGCGGGGACAGAGAGGAGTTCACTCAGTGAAAGCACAACAACGAGAGAAAACCACCCTTACCCTCAAAACAACCCTGACGTAAGGACGTCTCCTTGGACTCCCGGGAAGTGTGCAACACTAACCCACAGGGAGCGCAAGAAAAGGGGACATAAATAAATTCATACATAGAGAAAAATTAAATAGATCCCCCCCCCAAAAAAAAAAGCTAACCTAAAGGCATAATCATGAGAAAATAACTTTCAGAATGAAAAAAACACGAAAGAGCAGCGAAAGCAGAGCAAAAGGCTCAGAGAAAGCCCCCAAATGGGGCTTCCCGGCAGACACGGAACGCCAGAAGGTCCCACAACCACGTGTGACAACCTTAACCCAGCGCGTCTGCAAAAAAGACAAAGACGGGGTCCCAAGACCCACAGCTGGACAAAGGAACAGCTATCGAAGAATAAAAGAACCTCCTAACTAAAGGAAAAGCAAAAACTAAAGCGCATAGCAATAATGAAAACCACGCGCGTGGTAACAAGAATGAACACAACAAGTAAGCGCCTGAAAGTACCCTAGTTTTAACACTGCCTGCGGGCTAACAATACACAACCCGTGCTAGCTAATCTAAGACCTTGCTCACTATCCCCAAGATATATACAAATGAGTAGGGACTCACGAGAGGAGAGCGAACGTCGAATGAAGCTGGAGCTCGGGGGCACTAGCGTTGTTCGGTTGGCCCGCGAGGAAGAGAAGGACGAATCGTTGCGCTTGGCGAGAGGCGGTAAGAAGCCACAACGCAAGAAAATCCACCGAATGTGGGAAGCTTGTGAATAACAGTGTTAAAGTAGAAATTCTTTTTCCTATTTTGGTTCTCTTATTTTTTACGAAGTTTTTTCGTAGTGGTTACCAGATCAAGATGACGATTCCATAAGAGAAGTAGCGTTGCACTTATGAAGAGTAATCTCTTTCTTCCTCGTGGCGGTTGATTCAAACGACTGACGTGGGTGTTGATTGGAGACTATTAGACCAATAGGCAACATCGTCAATGATGGAGGGGCCACTATTAAATATATATATATATATATATATATATATGTATATATATACAGTATATAAATATATATATTATACCATCACTCTACCTGGTATTACGACAGATTATAGGCACACCGACAATAGGTGAGCCCACATAATTATAGCTCATGTCTTCAACATATCTTCCGATTTGTTTCCTTGATAGCTAGATATGGGCCAGAGCAGATATTGGAACCATCTTTGCCAGAACATATCAATGTATATTACACATTTTAACTGCTACCTGTTAATCCTGGTTAGAGCATATTTAAGTTAAGGAATGAGGTGAACAATGAAATATACCTCATTATAAGCTACCTATCACATAATTCGAACACCAGCTCTGCATCTGTGGGATTATCTATTGAAGCCGCAGATATTTAAAGTAGTGTGGCACTCTCTGTAAGTTATCAATTATGTTCAATAATTATTAAGGGGTTTGTGGTATGTAGTTATTTATTGTGTTTGGAATATCTCTCGCTCTCTCTCTCTCTCTCTCTCTTTGAATATTCAGCAGTAACCATTGGGGTAATCAGCCTAGTATTCCCACTATCCCTCTTCTTAACTGACCCAACCCCACTCTCCTTAACCCTTTAGTATGATGATGATGACAGCTGTTTATTAGTGCTATTCTGGCATTAGGGGTAACTTAGAGGATCCTACTATCAGAGTCAAGAGATAAACACTATAATCGCATTTATTTAGTATAATTATATTTATCCCGGCTACTGTTCATCGATGTTAATTAACTTATGATCGTATTATTGTAATGAAGAGGTACTAAATAATCCTCTCTTTCATGGCTTAACTCACCTTTCAAACCTCATATACTGTATCAACCTGCGATCATTCCACAACCTAGGTGCTATTATTGCGTCTTAGTGAAGTCGCTCCCTCCCCCTTCTCTCTCTCTCTCTCTCTTTCCCATCATCACAGTATTTCCTGTTTATACTTGGTGGAAACTACACTCCCAGCCATTACACATATATTAACTATGACGTTCTTTCATGGCTCAAACTCAACCAGCCATTACGTTGAGGTTGATTCTCGTTTCCTCCAGTTCTTTCCTGAGACTAACTAACTAACTCTAACTATCTCTCTCTCTCTCTCTCTCTCTCTCTCTCTCTCTCTCTCTCTCTCTCTCTCTCTCTCTCTCTCTCTCATCTGAAACTGAGGATATCTTGGAATTCAATATTGTTATTTTAGTTCTGTATTGTTATATAAAATTATAACTGTACAATAATAATACTTATATTTCTCTCTGTATTCAGATTGTCCAGTCTATCCTTAACATATGCTTATAGCCTATCTCTCTATTCTGAAACCTTTTATCGTTTCTCAAAAAAAAATCAATTTCCTTCTCGATATTTCTATTCCCCTGCCAGTAAGGGTATCGCAGATTCCGAACAAGAATGTGTCAATTTTTGGAGAATACATTTATCTTTGGTTCTTGTACTTGACGCTTTCAAAAATCAATTACGCCTTTCATGTTTGTGTTCTGGCTATTGTTAGACGATTATATTTATAATAGGAAAGATGTATAATTGAGACAGTCTTTACGGTTATCCTTCCCACATATCTTCCCTAAACTATATAATCGTCTAATGATAGCTATAATATACTTTCAAAATGTGTCATAATTTTCAAAGGGTGAATTATTTGTATTTTAATCATGGTACTATATTATTACTTGATGGGAGAGAGGTATCATGTCCAGGATTCGAACCCACTCACTCCCTGGTCAGGATACCTATCTTCCAACCCGTACGACATTTTCATTAGATATATTTTTACTCTTCTATTTTATCCTCGGACTCTTTCTCGTTCTCCTTTATTACTCTCCACTTATATGGTTGACAAAATTACGTTAATATTGTTTCCAAATCTGTTCCACCATTACTTTAAGGAGATATTTTCACTTAAGGGGGTATTTTTCTGTACACCCTTCACTCTTGTGTTTAGCCCATTAGTATTGACATTTTAATACGTGTGCCTCCTTAGCTTGGCGATTTAAGACCTTTCGCCCCCATGTGTTTTCATTTGTAAGACCTTTCGTGCCATTTAGGTGAAAAGAAATTTCCTGGCGACTATAGCAAGCCTTCAATTTAGGAAGAATCCGCCTTTGCCCGGGACCTTGTTTTACCGGAAAAAATACACATTTATCTCGAATGGGGGTCTATGGGATATTTTATTAAGCTTGATGGAGGTCTAGCCAACACACTAAAAAGCTCCCCTTAATATTATTTCCCAAGACTTGTCTACCAATCTGTCCCCGTCCCTCTCCCCCCGGGATGTGAGGGGAAAACACAAAAATCACTTAAAGCATGTGCTGGCACCCCCTTAGTATGCATGCCAAGTATGGGTCTCCATCTTGAGACAGACATACTCACGACAGACTCACAGAAAATGCCCTTTACATAGTAGATTCATGAAATCAAATGTTAGCTATAATAATATATAATTAAGGCCTTCGTAGTGCACTAGTTAGCATTATCCTTCCTCCCCTTTCTTTCACATCTACTTTTAGGCCCTCACTTCCCTAGAGTTAACCCGTGGAGCCCCGGCTAGTTTTGTAATGTTTGCGCACCAGAACCCGGCCGGTTTTCAAAAAATGGTTTTATTCCAGAAACAATAGCGAATGGGTTAGGAATGAAGGAAAAACCACGAAAAACCGCTCAAAAAGCTTAAAAAATGGTCCTACAGAGCCCCCGAAAACGGATTTTATAAGAGTAAAAAATTGAAGGCAATTATCCCAAAAAAACAGGTTTTTGTGCGCTCGCGCGCACGCACGTGGACTTTGAGAGTTTTCAACCATCGGCACGGTTGCGTGGGATACGTACACAGTTCCCATACAAATCTGAGCCCTCTTGAGTGGCTACACCTGAGGTTACGGTCGGCGCAATTAGGGTGACGCGCCAGGCGCGTCTCTGGGGCTGTGCGTTACATACATCGCCGACGCGTCAGGCGCGTCGCTGGGGCTGTACGGGTTAAAGTCGGACCCAAAACTCGTAAAGGATATAATAGAAGCATCCTGTTCATTTAATTCAGTTAATTATTCCGTCAACATGCAGACCTCCGCTTTCCTGCCATTTATAGTTCGCTTCATGGGATTATCTAAAAATGCATTTTACTTTATTTAACTTTTTACAATCTAGTAATGTCACTCTCAAAAATGCTACTGTGTATACTAGCTACGTAAGTTAAGGAGATTACATTATATTATGGAGTTATCTTCCATGGATAATAAGTCTCATTAAAACTGTATACCTAAAATACCTAGTGAATTGATGAAGTACACAAGTTACTTTAATGTTGTCAAATGTTGAAACTGTATACATATTATCACAAATAGTAAAGCCAACATACCCGCATCAGAGTTCAGCAATCCGACGCTTTCCCGGAGTATTCAATGTATGCGATATTGATTTACAACTGTGGTTGTTAACAAGGAATATATGAATGCCTGGTCGTGGAGGAATATGTATGGTTTGTTCATCCAGGAGAGGCAGAGAGTTTGACACTTTACCTGATTTATATATGTAATTTAATAACATTTTGGGGGTTAGTATGGTTAGGAATATGGGGTCATTAACACCTTACGAGCGGCCTAGGCGGTATATAATATGTAGCCACCAGCGGGGTGTTTTTACCCAAAATAGGGCTGTTTATGTGATCATTTTCATGCCTAAATAAGACCCAGAGCGTAAAACAAGTATCTATCCCTGAAAGGGCATAAACAGAGCTTTCCAATGACACCATAACGATCCTTTTATGATGGCTAGTTTTCTTGCAACAACCGCGCAACGCAACGCGTGTGCAAAAAGCATGTAATTCGGCACTTTCCCCATACAATTCCGTATATAGCGAGTGAGAGAGGGAGGGAGGAGGTGGGATTCGTGTCAGTAGGTTCGCCGCGGTGGTCTGGAGCAGTCATACGCTCGCTACTCTCCTGCCACCACTTGTCTCTCTCTCTCAGCAACATTACGTGCTGAAATTGCCACACGACCTATGTCGGGCGCCGCCAGATAGTCCAGACTAATTATACTCGACTTATGTTGCGCGCCGCTAGTTATGGGTTAAGAACACTATTTACAGTAACACCGTGTTCCAAATTGTTTGTATATATTAATTTTAAATGTATTCAAACATAGTAAGTACATAGAGTTATCCGAATCAGTCCATGATTCCTATTTCTATATACTTGCTGATGTATTGTTAACCCCTTCAGCACGATGACGATTTGTTACCTTTGATTATAGCTGTCATGCAGTTTAGGAAGGACCTATGTAATGCAGAGGGTTCATTGACATCGTATTTACCTCTTTAAGTCCAAGAGGTAGATTATAAGCTAAAGCTAATCGTCTAATGGTAACCTGAATACGATGAATATTACGTCATTGTGCTGAAGGGTGTTAAAGTTAAGCAAAACATTATTTATATCAAGGCCGCGATACTAAAATGTAACGTACAAAAATGGCAACGTAAACATTGGAGGGAATATTACCGAGCTCTTGGATAAATGTTATGGTTGATAATTACTGGAGAGAGAGAGAGAGAGAGAGAGAGAGAGAGAGAGAGAGAGAGAGAGAGAGAGAGAGAGAGAGAGAGAGCGGTATATTGTATGTGGATACGGTGTACTGTATATCATGTTTATGTATATCTTCATTTGCTTTAATTGTCACATTGTTCTCGGATGGCTGAAGGCTTATACTATGCCAACGTTTGAGTGACAGAGAACGTTGGGAACCTGGGAAATGTGTGTGAGGGAGAGAGAGGAACAGAGGAGGTGTGAGAGATGGATGGTTTGTGAGGAAACAGTTGTGATGAACACCTCACCACAAAACCAGCAACACATGAATTTGTATCCACTTCCTAATATTATGTGTGGAAAGATAATAGTATGATTAAAATAGTAGTGTAACTTGTCATGCAATACTTAACTTATGTTGACAATTTTGTTATATTTATAAAGGCAATGTACGACAATAATGTGAAATAACGAGGTGTATAATTATAATGTTGTATAATTTATATCACGTGTGTGTGTGTGTGAGTGTGTGTATACTTGAAGGCAGATAGACAGCAACAATCTACACCACCAATCTGAGCGAAATACGAGGCTGGTTTTGAACCTCTGCCAGGACAGGTGGTGTGGGTGTGGAATGTGTGTGTGGGTGAGGAATGTGTGTGTGTGAGTGTGGATGTGGAATGCGGGTGTGGGTGTGGAATGGGTGCGGAATGCGTGTGTGGGTGTGGAAAGTATGTGTGGGTGTGGAATATGTGAGTGGGTGTGGAATGTGTGTGTGGGTGTGGAATATGTGTGTGGGTGTGGAATGTGTGTGGGTGTGGAATATGTGTGTGGGTGTGGAATATGTGTGTTGATGTGGAATGTGTGTGTGGGTGCTGAATGTGTGTGTGAGTGTGGAATGTGTGGATGTGGAATATGTGTGTGGGTGTGGAATATGTGTGTGGGTGTGGAATATGTGTGTGTGTGTGGATGTGGAATGTGTGTGTGGGTGTGGGTGTGTGGAATGTGTGTGTGGTGTGGAATATGTGTGTGTGTGTGGATGTGGAATGTGTGTGTGGGTGTGGGATGTGTGTGTGGATGTGAAATATGTGTGTGGGTGTGGGTGTGGTATGTGATGTATATATAAGGGGAATAGCATAGCATAACATATCACAACATAGGCTATTACAGAATACCATAACAAGGACAATATGAATTTAAGCCCATACCTCAAAGTAGAATAACATAAACTCCAGCAATTAACCATTAACAAATATACACTACCACTCATATTCAACATGTATCCTACTCAATATACACTACCACTCATATTCAACATGTATCCTACTCAATATACACTACCACTCATATTCAACATGTATCCTACTCAATATACACTACCACTCATATTCAACATGTATCCTACTCAATATACACTACCACTCATATTCAACATGTATCCTACTCAATGTACACTACCACTCATATTCAACATGTATCCTACTCAATATACACTACCACTCATATTCAACATGTATCCTACTCAATATACACTACCACTCATATTCAACATGTATCCTACTCAATATACACTACCACTCATATTCAACATGTATCCTACTCAATATACACTACCACTCATATTCAACATGTATCCTACTCAATATACACTACCACTCATATTCAACATGTATCCTACTCAATATACACTACCACTCATATTCAACATGTATCCTACTCAATATACACTACCACTCATATTCAACATGTATCCTACTCAATATACACTACCACTCATATTCAACATGTATCCTACTCAATATACACTACCACTCATATTCAACATGTATCCTACTCAATATACACTACCACTCATATTCAACATGTATCCTACTCAATATACACTACCACTCATATTCAACATGTATCCTACTCAATATACACTACCACTCATATTCAACATGTATCCTACTCAATATACACTACCACTCATATTCAACATGTATCCTACTCAATATACACTACCACTCATATTCAACATGTATCCTACTCAATATACACTACCACTCATATTCAACATGTATCCTACTCAATACACTACCACTCATATTCAACATGTATCCTACTCAATATACACTACCACTCATATTCAACATGTATCCTACTCAATATACACTACCACTCATATTCAACATGTATCCTACTCAATATACACTACCACTCATATTCAACATGTATCCTACTCAATATACACTACCATTCATATTCAACATGTATCCTACTCAATATACACTACCACTCATATTCAACATGTATCCTACTCAATATACACTACCACTCATATTCAACATGTATCCTACTCAATATACACTACCACTCATATTCAACATGTATCCTACTCAATATACACTACCACTCATATTCAACATGTATCCTACTCAATATACACTACCACTCATATTCAACATGTATCCTACTCAATATACACTACCACTCATATTCAACATGTATCCTACTCAATATACACTACCACTCATATTCAACATGTATCCTACTCAATATACACTACCACTCATATTCAACATGTATCCTACTCAATACACTACCACTCATATTCAACATGTATCCTACTCAATATACACTACCACTCATATTCATGTATCCTACTCAATATACACTACCACTCATATTCAACGTGTATCCTACTCAATATACACTACCACTCATATTCAACATGTATCCTACTCAATATACACTACCACTCATATTCAACATGTATCCTACTCAATATACACTACCACTCATATTCAACATGTATCCTACTCAATACACTACCACTCATATTCAACATGTATCCTACTCAATATACACTACCACTCATATTCAACATGTATCCTACTCAATATACACTACCACTCATATTCAACATGTATCCTACTCAATATACACTACCACTCATATTCAACATGTATCCTACTCAATATACACATACCACTCATATTCAACATGTATCCTACTCAATATACACTACCACTCATATTCAACATGTATCCTACTCATATACACTACCACTCATATTCAACATGTATCCTACTCAATATACACTACCACTCATATTCAACATGTATCCTACTCAATATACACTACCACTCATATTCAACATGTATCCTACTCAATATACACTACCACTCATATTCAACATGTATCCTACTCATATACACTACCACTCATATTCAACATGTATCCTACTCAATATACACTACCACTCATATTCAACATGTATCCTACTCAATATACACTACCACTCATATTCAACATGTATCCTACTCAATATCGTGGAAACAGTATATACAAATCAATGTACCGTATTCGGGTAAAATAAGGCATCACGTGATTGAAAACATATCTAATAAATATATATACTAAATTTTGATTTCAATGTTGGTGTAACATATAAAATATTTCTTGCTCACATGAATATTGTTATCCTTTTCCTAACCATGCTAACAATGACATATACATATATTAATTGAATCGCCATAAATGATCTGCTGGTCGTGAATCTAATTATAATGGGAGATAGGTCGTTTTTCTGGTCCTCCTTATTCCTCATGTTTAGCACTCATAATGTTCAGGTTTAAAGAAATTTGGCCCATTAGTTTACGATGTTAACACTTTTCGCCCCATTTCGTTGTTAATTTTAAGACCTTTCGTGCCATTTAGGAGTCCATTTTTTTTCTGGCGAGCGATAGCGAGCCTGTAATTTTAAGAGGAACTTCGGCCGGGAAATGTTTCTGTCGAAAAATTTACAAATTTATCTTGAAGGACGGTCTTGTGGGGGAGGTGGGGTGTTTTCATAAACTTTATAGAGGTCTAGAGAGGAAACTAAATAAAATAATACAAATAATAGAAAGATAAATATATGAGCAAATAAATACGCCCATCCCCTTATTGAATATATATGAGGTCCTCTTACACAACAACGACACACAAAGAACACAACATAGGCTCAAAGCGATACTGGAAAACTTGGGAATTAACTGGACATTTTCGCACAGTCCCTAATGTGCTGGTGCAGACTCTATTCTATTGTTTTCATATTTTCACTCCATGATGGCGCCTTTCATTGTTATATTCTGCCAATCACTAGGCAGTTTTATTGAGCTTAGGAAGGACCATTGATAGTCATCAGAGAGGTAAATAAAATACCTTTAACGCACCTTTGTTTTAGACAGAAATATTCCTAAGCTGGATAAAAGACTGCCCATTTATAACACAGAGCGCTAAGAAAGTGGAACTCCTATAATAAGACGAGTGAGACGAATACTATTTTATTTTATTTTATTTTTTATTTATGTATTTATTTGTTTTATTTTAACTTTTGTTTGGTGTGTGTGGGGTTATTAACCTCTGAAGTGCGCATGGGGGTAATTGGAAACGTCCCCCTGTGCTGACGTATTTGAGGTGTTTCCGTCACTAAAATATTCATTGTGCCATTAATAGCATTAATACTTATCCATATGCACCTATTATGGGTTGATTATAAAGGTATTAACCTTAAAACGAGTGAAAACAGCGTTTGGATGGTCAAAATCGGAGATATAGCCCGCGAGTTGTATAATGTATGGGTGAGGCAATCTGCTTTCCCGCCAATTTCCCCCAAGGCCACTGAGACACAGTCGATCGATACTCTCTCTCTCTCTCTTGCACTCGCTTGCTATCAGTGATGACCACACCCTCCAATCGGATTTCTAATGTTAGCACGAAAATATACCTCAGAATAAGGGAATAACAGGGAAAATAGGTGATAACTGAAGGAGAGGAGGAAAGTGGGGATGGAGGGGAGGTAGAGGACTGAGATTTTGCATGGCCCAGGGGCCAAAAAAAAAAAAAAAAAAAAAAAAAAAAAAAAAAAATCGATGTCAAAAGTTGATTTTTTTTTTTTCTCTGACTCTTAAGAGTCTCCCCGCAGTGCGCCGGGGGAACTCTTAAGAGTCTCCCTGCAGCTCCCGGGTTAACGTCCATGATTGTAACCATAACAGTGGTGAGGCCATAAACACTATCTATAATTTTCCCTTTCTAAATAATATCAAAAGAAAGATTGAAAGCAATAGTTATTACATTATTATAATTCATATTTTTGTTCTCTCTCACTCTAACACTCTCTCTCTCTCTCTCTCTCTCTCTCTCTCTCTCTCTCTCTCACACACACACACACACACACAATTTACCAGGCCAATTCGGGGTCAACGCTTACTTTTGGTTGGGTCCTTCCTTGATCTCTCTTACTCTCACTCTCTCTCTCTCTTTCTCTCACACACTCACACACACACATACACACACACACACATCAATGTTTGGCGGAGCATTGGAGAGTGACTAGTGCATTAAGGGGGAATGGCCGTATTAATTGGACGGTTTCTTTATCTTGTTATGTTTTGCTCAGTTCCTCCCTAGACCTCCACCAAGCTTAAAAAAACAACCCCAGACCCCTCCTCAATATAAATTTGTATATTTCTAAGTAGGAAAATGTCCCCGCCGAAGGCCATTTCCTCCTAAGTTACAGGCTCGCTCTCGCTCGCCAGGAAGAAATTGACAGCAAAATGGCACGAAAGGTCATAATATCGACAAAGAAATGGGGTGAAAGGTCTGAAAATCTCGAAACGTATCTTTATCTAAAAACTAACGGCTAGACATGAGGGAGAAGGGAGCCAGATAAAACGAACTATCCCCCCTTAAACTGGGTCTCTGCCTGGCTAGTTACATTGCTTTGTACTTTTTGTACCGGTGATGGCTTTCTGGTATAATTCTGGCAATGTTTAGACTATTTTGTGCAGCTTAAGAAGAATCTGTGGTACTAAATATAGTTAAGTGATATAGTTCGAAACCTGTTAATTGCTGGATGCCTTTTTTTAATTAAAAAATCGTCTAATAGTAGCCAGAATAGTTAAAAAGACGTCACCGGTACATAAGGGGTTTATACTTTCCGAACGATGACGTCTCTCTCTCTCTCTTACTGCTTAACAAACCTCTTAGACTTCTTCCACGATATCCTCAACCTCTATAATGGGAATAAAGCTGTAGATAATATTATATACCTTGATTTTCAAAAGGCCTCTGACAAAGTTCCCCACAAACGTTTACTGCTAAAACTAAAAGCGTATGGAATACAAGACGGTGTGTTGAAATGGATAGAAAATTGGCTCAGATTCAGAAAGCAACGAGTAGTCATAAACGGTAAGGCATCTACTGTAAATGGACCAATGAAAGTAGCGGTGTACCCCAGGCATTGGTACTAGGACCATTGTCTTCCTAATGTACATCAACGATATAGATGAGGGTCTCACCTGTACAATCTCAAAGTTTGCTGACGATACAAACATTGCAAATAGCGTACTCTCAAAAGAACAAGTTGACGATCTAGACAATCTAGACAAGTTGTCATGTTGGGCCCGAATTTGGCAAATGAGCTTTAATGAGGATAAATGTAAAGTAATACATATCGGATACCAAAATGAGAAAGCAAACTACTCGATGAATGGCACTCAGCTTAACCCTTAAAAAGCGGCTCACCACATAAGTCGTTTTTAATAAAGCTGGACTATGTGGCGGCGCTCGACATAGGTCGAGTGGCAATTTCAGCACGTAATGTTGCTGAGAGAGAGAGACAAGTGGTGGCAGGAGACTAGCGAGCGTATGACTGCTCCAGACCACCGCGGCGAACCTACTGACACGAATCTCAGCTCCCTCCTCCCTCTCTCACTCGCTACATACTGAATTGTATGGGGAGAGTGGCTAATTACCTGCTTTTTGCACTCGCGTTGCACGGTTATTGCAAGAAAACTAGCCATCATACAAGGATCGTTATGGTGTCATTCGAAAGCTCTGTTTATGCCCTTTCAGGGATAGATACTTGTTTTACGTTCTGGGTCTTATTTAGGCATGAAAATGATCACGTAAACAGCCCTATTTTGGCTAAAAACACCCCGCTGGGCGGTACATATAAATAAACCGCATAGGCCGCTAAAGAAGGGTTAAGAATGTAGACAGAGAAACCGATCTGGAAGTAACAATATCGAGTACCTTAAAACCCAGCCAAAAATGTACAGAAGTTGTTAAGAAGGCAAACAAAATAATTGGCTGCATAGGCAGGTAATTATATCATAAATCCAAAGATGTTATCCTACCTCTTTACAATTCCTTAATCTGCCCTCCTCTGGAATACTGCGTTCAATCCTGGAGCCCTTATTAGCAAAAGATATAGACAAGCTAGAACGAGTTCAACATAGAGTTACCAATATGATTCCTAGCCTAAAGAAAAACACATACGAGGAGAGTCTTACATAATTAAATCTATTTCCTTTAACCGAGCGCAGATTAAAAGGCGACTTGTTACGACCGGCACTACGAAATAAACAAGGGCACTTAATAATGGACAAGATGATAGGCTATATCTGCAACAACGGCCATTTGTTATATCTATTACAACGGTACGCTAATTTCAAACCCTCGAACTATTACGCCGGTGAACGAAAACACTTAAAACCCTTCAGAGTTAATCTACTGGATAACGGGGTATCAATTAACTGGGTTTTAGTGCACTTCTACAAAGGCTTTCCGGTGACGGCAAAGCCAACTCACAACAGGAGTACTTACGTTATGAAAATGCTCTAAAGTAATAACAATGCTTGAATAAACTACATAAGATTTAATAAAGGAATATATGCTTACGTTAACTTTAGTGTGAGTCTGTACTCAACACTAACCTCTTCAATGCTCTATGAAAACACTGGAAGTCTAGTCCTACAGCAATCAGATATGGAATCTTCTGAAAAGGTCTGATGCTCTAAGATGCTCGTTACTATAGAACAGAAATAATGCAGGGGCAGGATACCAAAGCGTGTATCTTAAATACACCAATAAGTAGGATACATATATATAACAAGGGAGTGCAACAACTCTGTGACAGCACTAATAATACCCACTCAGAAACAGTACTTCCTTAGCCAACGTAACAGCCAAACTGGGTTGTGCACTATGCATCAACCTAGGCTAAAATAAGGCGTGAATAATTCCTAAAGCATACACAATGAAAGTTAATAAACACAATGCTGTCTTTCTCACTAATAAAGTCTAGCAGTGGCATAAAAGGTATCAAGAAACTAGGCAGAGCCCAAGCATGCTCGTAGCCTACTGTCTCCCCTTGAACAGATTTCCCTTATGTTACGTTAAGTGACTTGGAGGCTCTCTTGGTAAGTCCAGATCTCTAGTATCTGGTCTTGCCCTGGTGCTCCACAAAAGTCAACAAAATGAGGTAGCAATCATACAGGTAAGAGTAGGCAAAAGCCCTTTACCTGTATACTGCTACACTCACAATGGAAAATATGCACAAGGGTTACAGGCTAGCTAGCTTCGTCGATGTTGTACAGGCTCTGACTTGCCACATACATAACTCAGACAACGACCAAAGATACTTTCCACTGTCTAACATTAAATAATGGGAAAGAACAGCTCAATAATTAGAAGCATCCCAACACTAGGCTACCATATGACTATGACTCTAATAATCCCTAAAACTAGTGCAAACATATATGGAGAGCTGGTGCTGGTAATACGACTGGCCGACTATGGAAGTCGTATGCAGAACCAGAAGGGATAAGTAATTGAATAAAGAGAGAAGTATGAAAAGGAAGAAGTTCAGAGAGAGAGAAAGTAGTATAGGGGGTTATAATAGTGGGGGACAGATTGCAAAGGACATGTAGGACCAAGCACGCCGTGCCAAGCTCTGCAGGAGACATGCGAGAAGGATCCCCGCACCACCCTCCCAGGACAGCGGCCACCAATCACAGACCACTACGTCATGAAGAGCAAGCGTCCTATGACGTAGCCCGGCCCGCCGGCCAATCAAGGGCGTGGGAAAGCCCGCGCGAGCGAGGGAGGCACACGTTCATACACACGCACATAATACAACCGCGCTGCCTCCTCCGCTCTCTCTCTCTATCGGGATTTTAGATAAAGGTTAAATTATATATCACTGGTACATGAAATATCCCAACAAATAGTTATAATATAATTACCAACAAGGTATTCGTCGATGGGTGTAATCCAGTCCCCCACACGCGGCTAATTCAATTGCATGACATGTAGGAATGTTCACATAATACAATATCGATACAATGAACTTAGCTTAAGAGGACTGGTGATGTAGGACTGTGGTTAATATTGTTGTAGATTAATATTTGTAGCACATGGTGAACTGTGGGTTGAGTCAGAGCCGGGGGAGGAGATGTTGACTGTACGGTGTTGTTTGAGAGACTAAAGGGCCGGCCTCCGATCGCTTCGCGAAATTACATATGGCTGCCGGCTCATAATAATTATAACCCATAACTTAGTTTCATAATACATCTAGAGCTGATGTAGATATTTATACATTACAGTTAATATTTAACCTAACTTAAGAATAAACTACAATACACAAAGAACCAGCCGAAATCGTACAAGCGATACGATACCGCCAAATTCAAATGTCCTATTGGACCAAAACCTGTCGGGATCATTACCCTATTCCCGACATATTGCCCGCCACCAAAAATGATATACAGGAACAAAAAAAGGACATCGAAGTCAAAGATCACCTTGTTGGATCTTTGATCTCCAAAGATCCACGGAACTCATAGCCGTCCTCCTTTTGGGACGAGCGCCACCTGAAGCCTGAGGAGGATCATCCTTCTCATCTGCTGCCCCACCTTGAGGAGCACTGTCACCAGCACTCTCCCGCGGAGGGGTATCAGTAGAGACGCCAGGATAATCCGGCAGTTCTACATCCTGCTCCAAGGGATATAACCTCACGACTGGGCGAGTAGTAACCCCAGTCGAAGTTCGTATTTTAGCAACCCTTATAAGACCATCAATGCCCTGGAACAAATCGATAATCCTCCCAAGCTTCCAAAATAACCTAGGACGCTCATCATGAATCAGGACGATATCCCCGATACGAGGCCATCGTTGATTCGTCCCTTTGATCTTATGAGAGTGACGCTCGCGAAGAGACAGCAAATATTCTTGGGTCCACCGTTTCCATAGATCGTCGGACACCTTGTTTACATACTGGAAGCGACGACGTGTGGCGTCAGCATTGCCGAACGTAGGGTCATGCAGATCTTCGTCATTTACGGACGATCTAGGAAAGGTATTAAGGGTTCGTCCACGTGTCATCATGGAAGGCGAAATGGGTAAGAGGTCATCAACATCTGCCGAGGTATAGGTCAAGGGCCTGTCGTTGACTAACATCTCAATCTCTATTAAGATGGTTTGCAACTCCCGTCTGGTCACCAGTGCCCTTCCTAATACCTTCTTCAAGGCAGATTTGACGATACCGATTGTTCTCTCCCAAATCGCCCCGAACCTTGGTGCACGTGCTGGTATAAATCTCCATTGACAACCCTTTCCAGTGAGGGTAGCCTCAACCTCCGGGTCATCCATTAAACTCTGGAGATATTTAGAGGCCCCGACAAAACAAGTCGCATTATCGCACATAATAATTTGAGGGAAACCATTGCGGCCTGCAAAGCGTCTTAGAGTATGCAAAAACCCCTCACTGGATAGGTCGTCAATCAATTCAATATGAATCGCTCTGGTTACCGCACATGTGAATAGGACGGCATATACCTTTATGATAGTACCGGGCGATTCTCTAACATGAATCGCTCCGGTGTAGTCTACCCCGGTTACCTGAAATGGTTCAGTCCTTTGTACCCTGAACTCAGGCAAGGGAGGTAGATCAACTGGGGAGTAAGGCTTACCCTGTAATCTTTTACAGATCGTACAGCTATTGTGGATCCCTTTAATTGCTTGTCGCATCTTAGGGATCCACCAACGTTGTCGCATATACGCCAGAACATAATTTACGCCAAAATGTAGGCAGGTCCGATGGCATTGGCGAATCAACAATTTGGTAATCAAATGAGAGGAGCTAAGGAGGACAGGATATTTTGCAGAATCAATAATGTCCGCCTTTTGTATCCTGCCTCTACACTTAATTATGCCTCCTTCCATATATAATCCTAGCTGCCTCATTAAGTTTGAGGGTTTGGCCTTTGACTCCTTGCTCAGGATTTGATGTTCAGTAGGATAAGATTCCTTTTGTACTAAACATATTAGTTTTGCTTCTGCTGATCTCAATTCATGGAGTCTGATATGCTTCGAATCTTCACTAAGGAAAGACCCGTGAGCCCGACTTCTCATGTTGTTAATGAAACGGTATATCCATGCAAATACCCGTATTACTTGATCATAGCTGCCGTAACGTTCCCACCCTACCAACTTGTTATCCTGATGTGTAGTACTCACATTCGAACTACTTAACACATCATCTTGGGGCCGACTTGAAGGATCAGATATGTATTCCCTGAAATCCTGAGGCCATTCAGTTGGAGATGTAAGCCATGGAGGTCCATGCCACCAAATAGAGGAAGACATAAACTGCTGTGCCGAGATCCCCCGGGAAATTATGTCACTGGGGTTATCCCTGGTGCTCACATAGCGAAATGTAGCTGTAGGAACTAAGTTATGAATCTCATCAGTGCGATTAGAAACATAAACAGGTAACACTTTCTGGCTGTGTACCCATGAAAGCGCTATTTGACTGTCGCTCCAGACATAGACGTTATTAATCTGTAGTATGTCTGTATAAGCATCCAGTGTAAACTTTATTAGACGAGCAGACAGAAGCAATGCAGTAAGTTCTAATTTAGGAACTGTAATCTTCTTTATAGGGGCTACTTTAGCCTTCGCTATAGCCAGTGTCGCTTCACTACCATTACATATGTATATGGCAGTACCGTACGCACTATTACTAGCATCAGAAAAGGCATGTAGATCCACTTGGTGACCACTAATAACCTGACGAGGAAGTTGGACCTTGCAACATGCGGAAAGGTCCGACCGAATCAACCGCCAAGTATCCTGTAACTCAATCGGGAGGGGCGTGTCCCAATCTAGTTTTAGCCGCCACAGTTGCTGTAAAAACATACGAGCACGGATTGTAACAGGCAGCAAAAAACCTAGGGGATCAAACAACCTCGCTGACAAGCTTAAGCAGTTTCGCTTGGTCATAAGCTCACTGCCGCATGGGGTGTGACAGAAGGATATACAATCTGTGGTAGTGTCCCATTTGTGGCCTAAAAACTTCACCTCACTATTCTCAGTAGCTACACCGTCAGAAGCAAATTGACCTTTCAAAAGATCACTATTAGTGGCCCATTCTTTTAAGTATAAATGAGCCTTGGCAAATATATCACGGATCTCCCAGCATCTCTTGAGCAATAAATCTTCATTGTCTCCGGTGCCTTGAAGATTGTCCACATAGATCCCCTGCTTGATCTCATTCTTGAAGTCAGGATCTAGTCCAGCCTCCTCAAGATGACGCAAGATAGTAGCGTTGAGAAGGAACTGGGAACAGGTCGCCCCGAATAAGACGACTCTGAACCTGTAGACCAGGTACTCCGAATCTAGATCCATTGGGTCCCGTGGCCATAAAAATCTTGTCGAGTCCCTGTCTTCACGATGGAGTTGAAGCATCAGGAAGGCCTTCTCAATATCGGCGACCCATGCAAACTTATGACATCTGAAGCGCAACATAATTTGCGCTAGATCAGAGACCAGGGACGGACCCGTGTACAGACAATCATTCAGGCTATAGGAGCGATCACTGGATTTAGCAGAGCAGTCATACACAATACGAACAGGAGTGGTGGAACTGTCCTTTTTAATCCCATGGTGAGCAAGGTAATGGATGTTATCCCCATACTCACTGAGATCTACTCTCTCCACAAATCCACGTTGTACCTGCTCGGCCAAAACTGCCGCATAAGTCTCGCAATAACTTGGATCCTTGACAAACTGCTTCTGAAGCCCACGCAACCTACCAAGTGCTAGATGGAAATTAGTAGGTAATTTACTCTTGTTATCATTCCAAGGGAGCCTTACCACATACTGACCTCTGCCAGAGTCATACGTTACAGTCTCTTCATACGAGCTTAACGCTAGCTTGGACTCACGATCAAGTTCATGTGGGTCAATTCCAATATTGTCCAAGTCCCATAGCTTATCTATATCAGTACATGTATTATCAGGCACATTTGGCCTAATATATTTATCTATGGGGCTTACTGCTACCTTGAGGACCGTAACCACCTCCACCTGTGTGTCTTGAGAGGAAGTGGCATAGGATCCAGAAATGGCATAACCTTGGATCGTGGGGAGCATTATTAGCTTATCTACCCGCCGATATCCAGGGTGAACCAGGTCGTAGTAATAATCAGCTCCGACCAGTAGCATAATACCATTGTTAGCAGAGAGTTGATCATCAGCCAGTTTATACCCCTTGCTTCTGAGATATTTCAAATGTGGTTGAATCTCTGATGCTATATAGAAACTGGGTAGTGTGTCGACCACAACAGCCTTGATGGGACATACCTTTTTTCTATAAACATATGAAATCTCCACAATATCATAGTCACTGGAATCTATTTCACCAGTGAAACCATGGAGACGCAAATTCTCTTGACCCTTGCTGGTACACTTGAGCTGGGGTAATGATGACCGCAGAACGAATGACCTCTGTGAGCACTGGTCAAGTAAGGTGCGCGTCATTATAGTACTATTATTACTCCCCACTACTGGCAGCATCATAGTAGGAAGCAATTGACATTCTCGAGAAGCAATGGACATGGCAGATACTTTATCACCCTCGCTCTTACTTTTCTCATGTGACTCTTTGGGGGTTCTCCCCTTTTCTTTTCCGTCGTGCCGATCAGACTGGGTGCAAAGGGAAAACCAATGTTTCCCCTTGCAATACTTACAAGGTTTGAAGTAGGAATTGGTGCAGGTACTGTTGAAGTGGTCTCTTGCCAGACAGCTGGTACATAACTTAAGCGATTTAGCCTGGCCAATCTTCTGTGTAGCCTTAGGATACTTAGGACACTGATACCACAGATGACCGTGGACACTGCACAACTTGCAACCTAATGGTATTGGCCTATTCTGTTTAGGAGAAGTCTGTACCGGGAAAGCTGCAGTAGATGGCGACATCTCCACTTGTCGGTAGTGTCCAGTACTCTCCATATTGAAGACTTCAGTCTGGTACACCTGCACCAACGCTTCCAAGTTTAGTGGAGAGTCGCTTAGTTGTCGTCGTAAGATTTCCCTTAAGGGAGAGGGTATCTTATTCAAGATATTCACACTAAATATCTCCTCCTTGGTGACGGCCATTGTCTCCATAGATCGGAGGAGGCTCTCAAAGGAGGCATAGTACTCCTTTAGGTCCGCCACATCATAGGATGGAGGATCTAGTGTGAAGAATTTGGTAATTAAAGCAGTCTTGATGACTTCCACTCTCCCGTAAGTTCTCTTCAGCAACTCCACTGCAGACTCGTAGCTGGTAGCTTCTAGCTTGTACCCATCGATTAGCTTCAATGCCTCCCCTTTCAATTGACCACGGAGATATGTGAACCTTTGGATGGACGTGAGTGTTTTATGATGATGGATGGAACACTCAAAAATATCCCAAAATCCAGTCCAGGTAGCCGAATCTCCGGAAAAGGTAGGCAAAGTAAGCTTCGGCAGGTTAAAACCAGTCGCCTTTGCTGTACCGGTATCCTTAACAGAGGTTGATTCTTGGGTGGAAGATAGTCTGGCTAAGGCTGTATTAACGTCCTCAAAGTACTCAAAATCTGCCGACATTTCTTCTTCCACATCGTCAGTAACTGTTAATAAACCATATACCTGCTGAGAATAACTATCATAAGCAGCTAGCGATTTAGTAACAGTAGCAATTTTACCTTTTATCTGATCAGCCGTGGCACTTATTAAAAATTCGTCAAGATCTCTTAAACCTCTATTTAAACTTCCCTTCATCCCTCCCTTAAGAATCTTAAGTTTCTTCAAATCTGTCATCGTTAAGGTTTAATTTTAAGCAACTTAAACTACAATGAGGTCAGACTACAAACCGTTAATCGCTTGAATCAACAGCGGCAAACCCCCATTACTTAAGAAATTTACTCAAAAAGAATTACATAATACTTACATCCCCCTTAATATAAACTATCGAAAGGAAATTATCTAACTAGACAAAAGAATTAAATACTAAATCCATTAAAAGAAAGGGTAAGGTGAAGCACTAATTATTGTAAGCCCTTTATAGGTAAGCCTAGTTGGTTAAGCTACAATCATGAGGTCTGACTATTAACTGTCAATCGCTTAGGAATTAACAAAGACCGACACTCATGACCGCCACTTTAAGCAACTAGGCCTAGGCTATTATGAAATTTAAAGATAAAAGGTCACATGAGAACCCTCCCCACTAGCAAAATTAATAAAGAGTCCCACAATGACACAACACAACTAACACCACAGGCACACCACCAAAGCGAAATGAAAAGCCACCACAGATACCTGCAGGCCTAGACTGCCTAGCCTAGCCTACGAGCGCGAAATGGCGCCCGACGAAATTACTCCAACCCCAATCTCCAGCCCAGCTAACCCTCCAACAAAAACGCCAAGGCTCACACGCCCAAAAAACCTGGAAACTAGTCCCAAAAAAGAAAGGGACGGTTCCCAAACGGTAAAAAACACGAGGGAAGAAACTGGGTCGAAACTAGGGAAACGGCAGTCGGCCAATAACGCGCGAGGCGGCAGCCATTTGTAAGACCACAAGCGTCTAGGAAGTAAACAAAACGGTACTACGGTACGGAAGCCTTAGGGCACGAAGGACCAATATTTATCGGGAATTTAGATAAAGGTTAAATTATATATCACTGGTACATGAAATATCCCAACAAATAGTTATAATATAATTACCAACAAGGTATTCGTCGATGGGTGTAATCCAGTCCCCCACACGCGGCTAATTCAATTGCATGACATGTAGGAATGTTCACATAATACAATATCGATACAATGAACTTAGCTTAAGAGGACTGGTGATGTAGGACTGTTGTTAATATTGTTGTAGATTAATATTTGTAGCACATGGTGAACTGTGGGTTGAGTCAGAGCCGGGGGAGGAGATGTTGACTGTACGGTGTTGTTTGAGAGACTAAAGGGCCGGCCTCCGATCGCTTCGCGAAATTACATATGGCTGCCGGCTCATAATAATTATAACCCATAACTTAGTTTCATAATACATCTAGAGCTGATGTAGATATTTATACATTACAGTTAATATTTAACCTAACTTAAGAATAAACTACAATACACAAAGAACCAGCCGAAATCGTACAAGCGATACGATACCGCCAAATTCAAATGTCCTATTGGACCAAAACCTGTCGGGATCATTACCCTATTCCCGACACTCTCCTTAACTACACACTACACATCTTATACTCTATTACTGATATAAAATACTTCCAAGTGTCACAGACAAGAATAAAGACCACCACTGATCTGGCTGTGACAAAATGAATACTAAGAAAGAAAGAGCATCGCTCTACGATTATTACAGCCCATTTTACTGCCCTGGCGAGCGCAAGCGAGTTACGAATGCATTCTGGCAAGCTGGCCAGCGTAACAGACTTAATTCCAGTGTTCTAGATCATCCAAGGTATGGACAATATGAAGTGTAGTAAGTACTTCACTATCGACCAATCGAGTTAGACACAAGGAAACGGTTGCAAAATTATTGGTAATCTTTTAATTCACACAAATCTAAGAGTTTCTTCTTCAATCGAGTTGTCAACTTGTGGAATGGGCTTCCCCGAGACGCTATAGACTGTAGCACCGTTGATTCTTTTAAATTTCGCCTAGACAAGTATCTTGCATATAACCTGCGACTGACTGCGTATGTAAATTAATAACTTTATTATATATCCCCCTCAAATGCAGCAAGGATTATTGTGTATATATGTTACAGGGTGTCTCAAAATAGATGCAACCCATTAACAGTATAATAATTTATTACTCAGTTAAGAAACTCCAAAAAAGATTAGATTTTCTAGAAGCTGATATTATAACAATAAAAAACTAAAGATTTGAGGTCTCTAGTTCAAAGGATATATCCATTATAGCACATGTTCCAAATGGCTATCGTTGTGCTGCAGACACACTTGAAGCCGACGAGCAAAGTTGTCAATCACCAAAATGGTCTGATTATGCCATGTTTTGAGATGCCCATCCAGGCTGTGCCATCAGGATGGAAGAGTGTGTCAGGGTGATTGACAACTTTGCTCGTCGGCTTCAAGTGTGTCTGCAGGGCAACAACAGTAATCATTGGAACATGTGCTCTAAGGGATGTATCCTTTGAGCTAGAGACCTAAAAAAAAATGTTTTTTAATTGTTATAATATCAGCTTCTAGAAAATGTAATCTTTGTTGGAGTGTCTTTTCTGAGTAATATATTATTATAATGTTAATGGGTTTCATCTATTTTCAGACACCCTGTACTAAGACGTTCCTCTCTTTTTCCCAGTTATAGGAAAGATAATTTATAACTGTGTTATGTTACTAACCCATCTGTCCCCTACTAACTTCCTAATCCTGCCAAGGACATGAGTTCCAGGGCAGTAGTTACCTTTCCAAGTTTCCCTTACCCACTCTATAACACTGTTTGGACACTTGATCCTCAGTGTTCTGGAGGACAAGCAGCCTAGAGGGGTCACTAGACATGTTGTTGCTTGATTTACTTTGTACTTCTGTGTACTCTCTCTCTCTCATTAGATCAGTCTATCATTTGATTCAATCTCAGTCATTCAACCAATATTAATCGCTCTCTCTCTCTTGCTGCCATCGCTAACCTTATCGTTCGCAGACTTCATACTAACTAGGAGGGGTACCCGGTGTTACCCGGGTTTAAATTTTACCATAATCACCATCACTACTACCACCACTACTACTACCATAATCACCATCATCAATCACTACTACCACAATCATCACAATACTACTACTACCATAATCACCGGCCTCGACCTCCCTGTGCCTCATTAAACGGCGACCTCGATTTCGGCCGCTAAATGACTTCCGATTTTGGAGCTGACCTCATCCGTACTCCCATATTGGGGGGCTGCGAACAACTTTCGTTCCATACACCTTTTCGATAGGAGGCCTCCTTCTGCCCCAAACGGCAATTTTTTTCAAAAAAAAAATCAATTTCGGCCTCGAAACGACCTCCGATCGTGGCCTCGCCCCCTCAATGACCTACCCCAGGTCAATTGACACCCACATGCAAAGTTTCAGCTCCCCAGGTCCAAAACTGCGGCCGCCTATTTAGAACACACAGACAGACAAACAGACACACGAACTGATTTAATAATATAGATTAGCGAATTGTATAAGACAGGAATGTGAGGGTACGGTAGATGAAATTGTTAGAAAGACTGATTGGTCAATAGATAGACACAAACTCAATACAAAGACAGAGAGGCAAGGTAAAGCGCACATACACACACACACACACACACACACACACACACATACACACGGCATTAACCCCTTGTAGTAAATTATTATGACGCGTTTTGGCAGTTTTGTCTGGCTATTATTTAACGATTGTATTAGATTAAGGAGGGTATAATTATGGAAGACAAAGGGTTCATTGGGATAGTCGTTATCATATAATAATTCCCACAAATTCTTCCTAAACTGCATAAAATATTATAATCGTCTAATAAAACCAAGAATAACCTTTCCAAACGCGTCATAATCCTCAAGCGGTTTAACTCAAACCAGAGAGAGGAGCTACGAGGATAGTAGAGGGGAGGAGAGGAGAGGAGAGGAGACACAACATAGAGGTTGACAAAGGAGGTAACAAGTGGAAGTAATGACAATGTGAAAACAAATAAAACAAAAATAGCCTGCTAGTTTTACAATGGGAGGAGAGGAGGTATTGATATCCGAGCTTGATAGGTATTGTGCGAAAATTCTATGACCGGGTTTATAGAGCTTTATTGAATCCATAGCCTTATTAGTGGAGGCCAGAAGGTCCCTAGGCCGTTGTTGTTATAATGGTTGTTTTGAAAGAGAGAGAGAGAGAGAGGGAGTGAGAGATAAATAGAGAGAGAGAGAGAGAAGGTGGGGGGGGGGGGGGGAGGGGGGGGGGGGGGAAATTTACATTTCTCTCCTCGACTATTAGTTATACGAACCGAGGGGTCGTCAAATCTTATCACTCGTCTTTTTATTTGTTAACTTACTTAGGCGTTGGTGATCTCAACATCTACAATAATCGTTGGTTGAATATCCAGGACAATCAATAATATATAATAGTTTGAACCGTCTCAATTTAATGTTCAGAAAGTGTGGCCATCAAATTACAGCGTAGCTTTATTAAGGGGACATGGGTCGTTGTGTTGGTCCCCCTTCTCCCTCGTGTTTAAACCCATTAGTTTTCAGATTTTAAGACGTTCGAACCCTTAGTTTGGCGATTTTAAGACCTTTTGCCCCATTTTGTTTTTTGTCAATATTAAGACTTTTCGCGTCACTTAGATGTCGTTTTTTTCCTGGCGAGCGATAGCGAGCCTTTAATCTTGGAGGGATTTGTCTCGAGGAGGGTCGTGGGGGGACTTAAAGGTTGATGGAGGTCTAGGGAGAAAACTAAACTAAAATTTAATAAATCAATACATTCAATGAGCAAATCAATACGCCCATCCCCCTTAATCAATTCACCAGCCAGTGTAAATGTGAGAGCAGAATTATAATATCGTCCGTGGAGCTCTGGGAACTGTAACCCTGCATTATAATAATGACTCGCCTTGTCCTATCTAAATTTAAAATTAGTAAGTCTGTATTACTATAGTCGGTTCTTCGCAACTCACGGTAAATTGCAAAGTTCCCATCAAGATCTATTGGTTATTATGAATTTGTTTTTAGTGAAGTATGGTGCTTAGAATATAAACTTTGTCTTTGTATGATGCAGAGATAGAGGAGTTTCATATTTGTCCATTAAATATCGAGCAATTAGCTGCCCAGCTGAAAAGAAACAGAGTGTAATTGTATACCGGTATTATATCGACTGCGGTACACTCCGATGCCATAGTCTCTAGCCAACTTATAAATATTCGGGGACTTCTCCAATTATTAATTGTAGAATTATATCTCTGGAAAAGGATTTATGAATATAATGTTCTATACATCAACTATAACACTATATACACTTTTAATTGAAAAGTAAGTTACAGTATATCTAAAAATCTATCCAGCTAATCATAATTGCATAAAGAAAACAAAGGGGCCCAATAATTCTTACGAGTGGGCTAGACACTATCACACCCGAGTGTAATTCTTCTTCGGCTTACATGATATTACGAGGTCGTCCAGTATTATTTAACCTTGAACTGTCTTGATGGTGTAATGGTTAGAATGTTTAAGATCTGTATGTGGTATTCCAGGTTCGAATCCAGGAAGAATCACGTGCTTTCATTAATTTAATTGTGAGGAGTTTTGAGGTAATTTAATTAATTATATTATATACAGTAAAGTATCACAACTAAATGCAATTAATTCAGTTACTTCCATAATGTAAATACCAGAATGTTATATGAATATACTGGTAAGAGGTTGGGAGAGAAAGAGGATCTAATATTTCAATCTGTCTCTCTGCTCTGTTTCCCACACTAACATAGAGTACTAGCACACACACATACCCACACACACACTCTCTCTCTCTCTATAATGGGACTCAATAATGGAGTTATAATTGATGTATAAACCATTAAAGCTGCCACCACTCTCATATCTTGAGATAATATAATTATTAAAATAATATAGTATAATATCAGTCCTTAAAGATATAACCGAAATGGAAATGAAACCTAAATAAATTTCACATCGAATTTATTAAATGAAAACTTAGAACTTTATCAATTATACAATAAAATAATTAAAGTCAAGTATTTATGTCTAACGATAATACTACAACCGGCACTGGGGTCACGTATATGATACAATGGAAATGTGCCCCTTAACTGAATGCCAAATACCGTTATCCAAGACTTAAATAAACTCTGGTTCCGCCCTGAATGTGACGATAATCCATACATCAGATATATTACAGAAATATTATCCAATACTTGAAATGGTTACATAAAAGGGGTGTGGTTTAAATTCACCAGACACGCCCTACTTACATTGTCTCCACGCCCTGAGCACATGATCGAGAAGGGTCTGTATGATGATATAAGCATATCCCATAACCCCTGTCTGAAAGGTCAGATGATACTGCACAATTCGGGTTTGAATAATCTCTGGCTTTCCTCCTAAATACAATAGGAGAATACAATACAAGAAATACAATGATGAAAATATCTATGTTAACTGTCATAAAATAGGAATATAAGTAGATTGGATATGTATATTGAGTAATTCATGCAAATACGTAAGTATGGAATAACTTGGTTAAGAAAGCAATGGGACTATATATACTGTATATAACACGCCTCCCTTTAAAAATATACACATAATTTCCACCACTGAAATTACCCAAAGAAAAACAAATTTAATAAACTAAATACAGAAAGCATTAACAAGTGTTTATAGCTTATAGCAGAATATTTTGTTATGATTTTTTTATTGTAGAAAAAAACATATTTATGATTTAAAAGAAACAAAAGAAGAAGAATCTGAAAAAAAGAAACATACACTATACACATATATATATATATATATACAACATAAACAATCAAAGACACTAGTGTAAAAACGAGCATATAATTGAACAATGCAGAGAGAGTTCATAGAGCCCTTCTATAGAACCCTAAAGTACCACATCACCCAACCAATGTTTCTGTCCAAAATCACACTAATATCATTAATTGCTCAATACAAATCTATATAAAAAAAGGTATAGACTAATCTAACACCCCAAACAAAAATGACAACTCGTATTTCATGAGTTAAAGGACTATATTTCAACATTTATAAACACTGTGACGAAGACGTAGAAGTAGAATACAACTGCGGCAATGATTCTTGTCAAGTAAAGAAAATTGGTTATCAACATGTAATAATAATATGTGTTTGTGTAAGCTAAGATAAATCAAACCAATCAGTACATAATACAACTAAAATAAATTAATTGTGCAAAATAACAAAAACAATAGATATAGTAAAAACTAAAAGAATACAAAAAATACTGGAATGCAAAAAAAAAAAAAAAAAAAAAAAAAAAAAAAAATACAAAGTAAAGTAAACATGGTAATCGATCAAATCCAAATGCCACAGGACTGTTTACAATTCCCTACTGCCTTCCAAATAACGAAAACATTATTTTCCAATCTCAACCCCGGTCAACCGACCCTCAATATTCTTAGTAAATATGACAATCAAAATAAATAAAATAATACGGGTGAGAACAGTAAGAGGGTAGACTAACTCAGGGCGAACGCAATGCATGAATGAGAGAGAGTCTATGGAT
Source organism: Paralithodes platypus (assembly GCA_032716605.1). Lineage (NCBI taxonomy): Eukaryota > Metazoa > Arthropoda > Malacostraca > Decapoda > Lithodidae > Paralithodes > Paralithodes platypus. The sequence goes on from CM064524.1 coordinate 20,789,835, forward strand.
GTATTAATCAGCTCCAAAGTTTCAATCTTACGTGAAACGATTTTGGGAAATGAAAAATTACTAGAAATATTCACATCTGAAGAAATGCTCGCAAATAGAATATCCTGCTCCGTGAATGAAAGCATGTGAGTGAAAGGAGGGCAAAGAGTAAGGTGAGGCGATACCAACAAACAAGATTTCCTTACATAAACTTTGGCCAATACATGATTTATGAAAGGGTGCTCTGTCCGGGCAAGTAATATGTAGACCACTAGCATTGACAAAATATAGAAAGTGAGTATTATATACGTGAACGTGGAAAAATGGGTGAAATGGAATCGGAGAGAGATCAGAAGAAAACGTATTAATTGTGTGTTATTGATTGAACTACACACACACACACACACACACACACACATATATATATATATATATATATATATATATATATATATATATATATATATATATATATATATATACAGTATATATGTATGTATGTGTGTGTGTGTGTGTGTGTGTGTACTTCAATCAATAACACAAAATGAATACTGCACTTTAGATTCCACACTTCAAGAAGGAAATGTGATGAACTAGGTTAGTGATATACTAAAGTAGGTGGGAATAAACTGTAAAGGAATGTGGAAGAAAACTTTAGCAAGGTCATAGATAGAGAGAGAGTGAGTGTGAAAATGTGTGCAAAAAATATTTTGGTGTGCAAGAAGAAAAAAGAATCTGCATTATATCACGAGAGAGAGAGAGAGAGAGAGAGATTGATTTTGATTTTGCCCCGAGGGGCGAGTTTATTGAGCAGCACCCCCCATCGTGTGAGGGGACAACCACTGGTACAGTGATACATACTGCTCAAAGAGCCATTATTCCACTGACACAACAGCATCGTCGTCTGGTTACATTCATATTTGTGTTTATAAATCAGTTAGGCACTATTCATATGGTTATTATAGTTACCTCATTTAATTGCCACATGTGCTGTATATACTGTACGTAGCTCATGAAAAAAAAAAAAAAAAGTTGGAGCTTGTCGTGACTGAATTATTAATTGGCAGGTTGTAAATAATAGCACTACAAAACTAGTGCAATCATATGAGGAGACTGTTCATATTTTCCATTACATCAATGGTTATTGAGGTCATAGTTAGCTGAATACAATTATCACACACCGCAGAGAGAGCGAGAGAGAGACGCAAAAACAAGGGCAACAAAATATAACAAACCACCCAGAGTGGTATGTGACAATTAATTAATATATCTAAAATGTTCTAGTTACAATAAATTAGAGAAGTTTGATAGTTTCAGCAGAATATAATAATTTGAATACGGATTTTTTTTATAGTGATGAAGTATAAGGTTTTGTGTGTGTTCATCTAAAGCATATAGACGCAATATAGTGGCTTCATCCAGATGTAAATTCATCCTCACTCGATTATCTTTCACTTAACTAAACGAGATCAAATCTAACCCTTATAATACCTAAGCTAACCTAATCTGCCTAAAAACTTCAATAAGCCTGCACTAACTCTCTCAAGTATTGGCTCTACATATGTTAAGGCTCTTCTTTTCTCGATTTTAGAACTGATACACACACACACACACACACTTCTTTATCGAAATAGGGCTAAGAAGTGCAATCAATCCTATTGGATTATTTAGCCAGAATAAGTCAGGAATAACGGTAAGACGGGATCCTCTTTTCGAGAACCCCCCTTGTCACACACACACACACAAACATTTTCTCCCTCATTTAATCCTGCCAGCTACTCCCATGCACCTCCCTCCCCCCGATTCTGCTTCACACTGCCACTCTGCCATGATATGAACCCAGAGCTTCATTACCATAATCGTGAGACGCCATGGAATGTGAAGCCTTGGAGGGCCGAGAGAGTTTAGCCTACAGACCATCAAAAGAAAGTTATTCTTACTGAGGAAAATCACCAACAATACTAAGATTCTGACCACTTATTCAGTTTGAGAGCCCAATATTGAACTTTTGTTTTAGTTCAGTAATAACACTACATTGTCTAGGGTTATAGCTTACCCTACCTAATGAGATATTTCGTTAATTTTCCAACAGTGTTATAGTCAGCCAAGGTACTGGAGTTCTCGAAAAAGGGGTCCCGTCCTGAAGATATATTGACTTGCAGTGTGCTGGCTTAATAATCCAGAAGGGTTGATAGCCTCTGAAGTCCTATTATAACTAACTAACTAACTATAGTCAGCCTACCTAAACTAAAAGACTGACAGGAAACAAACACTGTTCAAAACATTATATTCACACTGAAAGACATAACCATAATTCTCCCATGTGTCGCTGTTTATGCTAATAGGCTTTAATTACCGGCGCGAACATTTACACCTGTGGATGTTATGTACTATATTTAAAAAACCTGGAAACACAGCCTGGGAAAACCAATACTCTCGTCCGGCAGCTTTATTCACCCGTTGGACTTTTGCGATCAGTTTTACGAGGTGTTATTACGCTAATAACAAGTGTTTTTTATATTATTTATTATTTGTAGATTTGCGTACATATCTGTATTTCTATACACATTGGATGCATGAAAGCATTTCTAGCTACTTAATTAATTCAATCGAATACTCTTTTGTTCTTGAATTACAAAGGAAAACAAATACTTATCTTTGAATGTGAATATGTCACTGTAAACTATTTAAATACCTGTCAAAAAACATACTGTACTGACAATAAGTGATGAAACATTTGTGCTTGTAATTGTCATATTTGATGACAATAGTTTTCACGAAATAGGAATGTGTAATTTATATTATATTTAATCAGCCAAGTATGTCTAGACAATTATCACATCCTCACAGCTGGATTGGCATACACGTCGAAAAATGGTAAATTATGTAATTGTTCCAGCCTCTCCTAATGTATATTAAGTAATTAATATCATAGAAAATTCTTCATTCATTTGATTAAACATTATATTCAAAATGTTTCTGCCGTTTATGAGTAATCCAGTGTTGTTTAAACATAAGTTCATAAGTAAAACGCAAACCTAATGAGGTTGTTTTAATTAAAGCTAAATGTTATATATAATTTATTTCCTATTGATAAGTCTTTAGTAGCGTCTGGTGGTGGTTAACTTGAAAAATAAATCAGAATAAATTAATGTGAATGTCAGTATGAGTTAAAATAGCTACCAAATTCCATCATATATAATTATTATGTTTATTACACCAACTAACTTCACATCTAAACTCAATTAACATGAATCCTCCATTAGAAAACCCAATGCACTAGAATAAACTAATACAGATTCGAATCCCGAGACGATTAATCTCAACAACAATGCATGGAAACAATTGCCCATAGCTCGCGAACCAATTATGCTATATTATTTTGGTTTTCACCATTAGAAAGAGCATAATTGTCTGACTCTGGTGATATATATAGTTATATACGTATCTGAAGTAACGGGGCTGAGTAAGACATGTAGGAATAGAAAGGACAGGATAAGAAGCCAACATAAGAAATGTGATTATATACAAGCTTCCCATGCTTCAGAGGAAAACAGAACAGAGAAGTGCCCCATTACCTCAGGTCATTCCCGTTCTCTAAAATACCAGGAAGTTAGGTCAGTCTCCCATACCAAAGAGTGGGAATCTGAACCAATCACCATCGAGCTTTCAAACCACCTAGACCTATCACCAGCCTCTATTCAACCAACAGCCGGACTTGCAAGATAACGAACAAATGCTTATGCAAGTTAAACATCAGAGACCGGAATGTTATAGAAACAAGTGGGGATACTAGGACCTCTCTTGTATTACCGTTCCGGAGAACTAAACATCACCCCGAGAACCTAGAAACTCACAGAGATATTAACTTAACCATGAACAACCCCTGATTATCATAGAATCACGAAAGTTACAATTATCTCTGACCTAGACCTCGTAACCACAACGAGGGTATTAAATAAAATACTTAAAATGCCCCAGAACGAGAAGCCCACCACAGAAGCCACAAACGAACACCACACAGAAACACCCAAAGGAAAGGTCCACAGAACGAAAGGACCAGCTGACCGAGCCAGCCAATTCAGACAGGCCCAAGCCCGCAGGGCTAAGCAGCTCCAGGCCGCACCTAGATACCCCTTCTAAACTGACCATTTTGCCACACCTCACATACACTACCCCCTCGTGTCTTACACTCTTAACTACAAAGATGATGAACAGGAATATACATTCATATTAAAAACACCCATGCCCTGTCCCTATGTTGAGCCAATCAGACAGCCATAATTATATCTATGTATGTTCTTACATCCGAGAAGTAGATGTTATATATCTTAGAAGTTAAAACACCCACGCCTGTCCCTAGACCTTGTATATCATTTCCCATGACGAGTATAGATATATGTAACCCGTGCTCAGTCGCCCCTTGCATTGTTCCTCTAGTAACTAAGTGTCTCTATAATATTAACTGCCACCAGTATTGATACGACATAGCGGCACTGTCCTTGTGTCGTATTGTGCCAAGTACAGATCAACCAGGTTTCATCACCTTATTAGGACGACGACTATAATGTCGTCGTTCATCGATGTATGCAATCCTTAGTTTAAGTATTAATATTAACATTCCCTAACATCTTGTCTTGCCAGACTAAGCTTCTGAAGACCCATCGCCCCATAAATCTATGTATTCAATCCTTAGGTTAAGTATTTTTATCCGCCATTGTGTTCACCTTTTTCCATTTACTTTTCCACAATTGTCATACGTCTTCCCCTTGCCTCCTTCGTATCCACAGTCCACACTACGCCAATTTACGTTGTGTCATACACCTCTTACCCCAACCAGAGATTGTATAAGATAACCTTGTTACCAGTATCTGTCATAAGTACCCCGAAACAATAACTAAGTACCCCTACGAACTGCCGCTGTTGTTGGTATATTTATATTTCATAGAAAACTAAGTTCCCAGGGCCAACTAATAGTATCCATAACCCCTCGGACTGATCACATAACTCTATCTTTTCCAGACTCATATACCACCCCATAGTTGCATTCCCCGGTAGCATTTGGCTAACGTACTCCACTGCCTTTTCAAACTCCCATATCAACTGCAGCCTAATGCCACCCCCACGCCCAGAGACCTTAGGGTTAAATTCCCCTATAGCCCCCCTGCACTCCTCCCCTCTCATTATAAGACCCCGCGCTTCTCTACTATTGTCCGACCTAGCCTCTCTCTCATACCTCTTGAAGATCCTTGAATTTCCCATTGCTAACGCTCTCCAACCTTTTATATATATACTCCTATCCAGCCTACCTTCACTTAGTAGGCCAGAACAACATTAGAACTTTACTAGCCCCTTGCATGCCATCTATTCTCTTACAACCCATTCACAACCCTGCACCCAATGGTCGTCGGTGCGAGGCTAGCCGCCTCGCCAGTAACTAACTTCTATTGCCATACTTCCAGATAAATGTGGCAGAGTTAGCAACCCAGTCTCCACCACATCCAGCAAACCCTATAATTAACAACCAGCCGAGTAAAACCCGCTAGCCAAGGCACCTTCGGTTTTGGTATTAAGGACACCCACATCTGTCTCATACACAGAGGGTTATTACAAACACTGGTGATATGGCAAGCCCCTAGCCACAGCCACCGGACGACTATCACAGAGAGAGGGCGCCCAGCTCCCCCTTTTTGCCCACCCGAGGAGGGAGACCCCCACCCCCGCGGAGGTATACCGGGCCCCTGTTTTGACTTCTGAGTCATTGCCAGGTAGCACAGGAATTCTTCCTATCAATGAACTAACCATGCATGACTAACACCTTTACTAACCTCTATTAACTCACAATAAACCATTTACCTTTCTTGCATACTCTGATCACTAAATTAGCACCTCAGCTATACCATAGAATGAAGATTGAACAATCTAAGAGAGACGCTCCTATCACAGCTGTCCCCATCCTCCTCGCAAAGTAGATCCAGTCTCTCTCCCCTAAATACTTCCAGTATAGCCAAAATAGTACCTCTTACTAAGGCTCAGTTATATGAAAATATAAAGGCTTCCTATAGCCATGTGCCACAACAGTAAATACCATCTTACCGAGTCCCCATATCTATTGAGAGATCAAATAAATCCATAAGACTCGAGATCCCTACTGTCTACAGGGTCCAGAACCGAGCCTATAAATCTAGCTCCCGCCCCCCGTCAAATCAGTTGAAAGCTAGACACCAACCAGTGGTCACTACCCTGCAGTTAACCTCTAGCTCTGCCCTTGTGTTGTTCCGGAATTGAAAGATTCCAGAGCCGGCAGACTCCGTGGCAGATTTGGTTAGAAGGACCTGCCCACGTATTTGAGAACTTCACACATATGGACCCCCTGGACGGCCGCGGAACCAGTCGTTAGCCCCCAACATCACCGGAAGCAAGATAACTAGGACCAGATCTACAAATACTATTCAAGATTCATGTTGCTAGTACTAAGTGTTATAGTACTAGTTTGACACTCACTTATTAACTTTCTATAAAGTGGCTAAAACCTTGCCCAGTGTAACTCATATTTAACCATTCCATTTGGGACGTACTAAGCGATCAGTGCTCATTAATTAACAGGCGACATTGACTCTCGTAATTACCTTATTCAGATATTAAAACTCTAGTGATATCTAACGTTCGCCCACTGATTTGTGTTCTACGTATTTCTGCCATAAGAATATAAAACTTAGATCAGTACCCCCATGAGGTTACTAGAGATTTCCGTGTTCTACAATATACGCGTGTCTAATCCTAACTGTGAGCTGCTACTTGGGCACGCGACCAGCCAGTAAGAGATCAAATCAGTGAAATTGAATTACATGAATATATTGAAGTCTTCCAGAAAATAAAACTTGCTAATTAAGCCAGTGATCAGAAGATTAATACCTGAACGTTGGAAGTGGGAGACTAGGCTCCATCCAGATCCACTTATGCTAGTGTTGTTCGATTCTATTATATTGTCTTGCACGAGTATTCTGCAGTGGTATATAAATAAACGTGATCATGTAACTTGCTACCATGTGTTTCTTTGTGTTCTCTATTCCTCATATCTTGTATTGTGCATGCAGCCTTATATACCCAGTCATTTAGAACTCACATTACCCAAGTTAAACCTGTAGAAAAACAGGGCAAAACATTGGTGGCAGCGGTGGTTCTTGATTCGGATAAAAGGTTGCATTACACTGCAAGTTTGGAACAGTAGAAGCATGGCAACATCGCGAAATTTCCAGCCACTCACACACATTCCCAAGTATGATGTAAACACGTATGATATCGCCACTTACTTAGACATAATAAAGCCAGTGTACGATGTGGCACTTCAAAATGACCGCGAAAAAAATCGCCGTTGCAGTTTCGCACATTATACAGTTGGGAGAAGCCATTTCCCAAATTGTTGATAAGCTTACCTGGAAAGAATTTCTTCGCCAAACTGTGAAACAGTGTACGCCAGAGCTTACCTGGAACCAGTTTCGATCCTTCGTGATCCGGACCTTAGATCCACTTTTGGGTTCCCCCGTCGCCCCCAAAATAATAAAAGTCGACGATATCAAGTATGAAGGGGATATAAATGTGACCCTCATCCAACTCTACAGATACGTGAGGACCACGTATAGCTATGAAGATTACGATCAACAAAATGAACTCTTATTCACCGCATTATTAAACATCCTCCCACCCCACATCACCGCCCATCTCGACCCGTATGGCTTATTCGAAGAACATATGCTCTCCATCAGAGAAGAATGCCTACTCAGTTCGATGAATCCCCTATCCAACCCTTCAGCCCCTATCCAAGACTCTGTGCACCCTTCCAAAATGACTTCCGGTGAAAGTCCAACCCCAGTGCACTCTTCCTTGCCTCTATCCTCTCTGACCATCCCTAAATTTTCCCCTGCCCAGCCATCCACCAACGATCATCTTCCATCAATTGTGTTACCCCATAAACCCCATCCGTGTTCTATGCATGTCAAACAAACTCACCAGTCCCAGATAACCTCTAACCAGACCGTGACTGCCACCAAGAAAATTCCCCAAATTCGTCCTGTTAACAACCCCAAATCAATACATCAGTCCTCTACCAATAACCCCTGTTCTACACCTAACTCTTCCCCCACCAACCCTCCGCAGCCCCCCCAACAAGCCCCGTATTCTAGCTATGCCTACCTATGTAGGCCTACCAAAACATGTTTTCCCATGCCCCCAGAAATGTTCAGCTATTCCACAAGCAACAAAATTCCCCTTGTGACAGTTTTCAGTCAGTAGCTCCCTTCCACCCCCACACAATTCACACCCCTAGAAAACTTCAAAAACCCCACACTTGACTCGCCCTCTCATGTCAAACATACTCACCAATCCCAGATAACCTCTAACCAGACCGAGACTGCCACCAAGAAAATTCCCCAAATTCGTCCTGTTAACAACCCCAATTCAATACATCAGTCCTCTACCAATAACCCCTGTTCTAAACCTAACGCTTCCCCCACCAACCCTCCTCAGCCCCCCCAACAAGCCCCGTATTCTAGCTATGCCTACCTATGTAGGCCTACCAAAACATGTTTTTCCCATGCCCCCAGAAATGTTCAGCTATTCCACAAACAACAAAATTCCCCTTGTGACAGTTTTCAGTCAGTAGCTCCCTTCCACCCCACACAATTCACACCCCTAGAAAACTTCAAAACCCCACACTTGACTCGCCCTCTCATGTCAAACAAACTCACCAGTCCCAGATAACCTCTAACCAGACCGAGACTGCCACCAAGAAAATTCCCCAAACTCGTCCTTTTAACAACCCCAAATCAGTACATCACTCCTCCCTCAATAACCCATGTCCTATGCCTAATTCTGCCCCCACTAATCCTCCCCAGTCCCACATAACCTTTAACCAGACCGAGACTGACACCAAGAAAATTCCCCAAATTCGTCCTGTTAACAACCCCAAATCAATACATCAGTCCTCTACCAATAACCCCTGTTCTACACCTAACTCCTCCCGCACCAACCCGCCGCAGTCCCCCCAACAAATCCCGTTTTCTAACTCGCTCACCTCTCACCACCCTGACCCTCCCACACGCGCCGTTAATCCTCCCTTCACGCGTGTCGACCTAGGGACCCAACCATGTTCCCCCCCTTCCCCCAGAAATGCTCAGCTATTCCCCCACCAACAAAATTTCCCTTGTGACAGTTTTCCGTCAGTAGCTCCCTTCCACCCCCCCACAATTCACACCCCTAATAAACTTCAAAACCCCACACTTGACTCACCCCCTCATGACAGACAAACCCACCAATCCCATATAACCTCTAAACAAACCGTCACTGCCACCGACACACCCCACCACTCTGATCCTCCCACACGCGCCGTTAATCACCCCCTCACTTGTGACCCCCACCAAAGTGATTTCCCCCCCCTCATGCGTACCGAACACCTGCTCACCAGTCGGTCCCTACCATCATGAGCCCAGCTAAACTTTCAACCTCCACCAATTCCCACCCTGCCAGCCTAACCTCTCACGACCACATTCAGAACGAACAATCACCCCCGTACATAACCCCTACCTCCTTTTTCCCCCCTATCTTACCCCCCTCTTCACCGTTACCCCACCCGCCCCAAATTCCACCCCCAAAGATCCCGCTCGACAAAATACCACTCCCATCCCAATCCAACCACAAAACCTTTTCCACCTTGGCTAAACCCCAAAATACTCTCTCTCTCGCCCCAAACAACATAACCAACCTCTCAACTTCAACCACTCCTCGAAATCCCATCCATGTCTCTCCCGAAAATAAAATCAGTCCAAATTCAACCCCTCTCAAACCACAACCCTGCCTGCCCAGAACCCCCCCCCCCCCCCACCATCTCCCTATCAAATCCCCACACCCCAAACCTCCAAACCACGCGATCATAGTAAACTCTCAACCTTCAGCCTTACCACCCTTCCCCAAACCCTACTCACGACCACAACTCTCTACACAATTCAACCCCTCCCCAGCACCAACCTCTTCCGCAACAACAACCCCGACTCGACCTGCCCGTTTCATCTTTAAAACCCCCCTATCACTACCCCCGACCGAAACCACTTAGACCCCCCTCCAAAACTGACCCCGGGCCAGCTCGCCCTCAGACCCACATTCCTAACGACAGAACTAACGGTAAATCCACCCCGCCCTTCCAAAGTGAAAGTGAAACCCCAAGGTCAAAGCCACAACCACCACCACCCCTATTACCAGACCATCACCCAGACTAACGGCGACCCTAAATGATGATGAGGATATTATTGTACTTAATTTTTTTTTATTGTTTTCAAATCCTAAGCGATTGGGCATGATTCTATAAATTCACATGTTTTCCATATACTGTATATTATATTTGTCTTCCCTTAGTCATAGGACTTTTCTTGTTAACCTACACTTTTCTGACTATCTTTAAAATTTGTTTTATACATTGTTAAACACTTTACCTCTTCTTAATTTTCCTGTGTTCTTAATTATCTGTTCTTTCTTAAATTTACATGTTTTCCATATACTGTATATATTATATTTGTTTTCCCTTAGTCATACTACTGTTCTTGTTAACCTACACTTTTCTGACTATCTTTAAAATTTGTTTTATACATTGTTAAACACTTTACATCTTCTTAATTTTCCTGTGTTCTTAATGATCTGTTCTTTCTTAAATTTACATGTTTTCCATATACTGTATATATTATATTTTTCTTCCCTTAGTCATACTACTTTTCTTGTTAACCTATACTTTTCTGACTATCTTTTAAATTTGCTTTATACATTGTTAAACACTTTACCTTCACCTGTAAAACGTTCTTCCCCTCAAAATAAAACATCGTCAAGCGACTCAAGTTCCACGACAAACATCTACTTTCCCACCATGACTATGCTTCTTTTTACTTCACCCTTGAGGCTCGAGGACGAGCCTATAATGAAGGAGAGGGAAGTAAAATGCCCCAGAACGAGAAGACCGCCACAGAAGCCACGAACGAACACCACACAGAAACACCCAAAGGAAAGGTCTACAGAACGAAAGGACCAGCTGACCGAGCCAGCCAATTCAGACAGGCCCAAGCCCGCAGGGCTAAGCAGCTCCAGGCCGCACCTAGATACCCCTTCTAAACTGACCATTTTTCCACACCTCACATACACTACCCCCTCGTGTCCTACACTCTTAACTACAAAGATGATGAACAGGAATATACATTCATATTAAAAACACCCATGCCCTGTCCCTATGTTGAGCCAATGCCAACACATCAGACAGCCATAATTATATCTATGTATGTTCTTACATCTGAGAAGTAGATGTTATATATCTTAGAAGTTAAAACACCAACGCCTGTCCCTAGACCTTGTATATCATTTCCCATGACGAGTATAGATATATGTAACCCGTGCTCAGTCGCCCCCTTGCATTGTTCCTCTAGTAACTAAGTGTCTCTATAATATTAACTGCCACCAGTATTGATACGACATAGCGGCACTGTCCTTGTGTCGTATTGTGCCAAGTACAGATCAACCAGGTTTCATCACCTTATTAGGACGACGACTATAATGTCGTCGTTCATCGATGTATGCAATCCTTAGTTTAAGTATTAATATTAACATTCCCTAACATCTTGTCTTGCCAGACTAAGCTTCTGAAGACCCATCGCCCCATAAATCTATGTATTCAATCCTTAGGTTAAGTATTTTTATCCGCCATTGTGTTCACCTTTTTTTCCATTTACTTTTCCACAATTGTCATACGTCTTCCCCTTGCCTCCTTCGTATCCACAGTCCACACTACGCCAATTTACGTCGTGTCATACACCTCTTACCCCAACCAGAGATTGTATAAGAAAACCTTGTTACCAGTATCTGTCATAAGTACCCCGAAACAATAACTAAGTACCCCTACGAACTGCCGCTGTTGTTGGTATATATATATTTCATAGAAAACGCAGTTCCCAGGGCCAACTAATAGTATCCATAACACCTCGGACTGATCACATAACTCTATCTTTTCCAGACTCATATACCACCCCATAGTTGCATTCCCCGGTAGCATTTGGCTAACGTACTCCACTGCCTTTTCAAACTCCCATATCAACTGCAGCCTAATGCCACCCCCATGCCCAGAGACCTTAGGGTCAAATTCCCCTATAGCCCCCCTGCACTCCTCCCCTCTCATTATAAGACCCCGCGCTTCTCTACTCTTGTCCGACCTAGCCTCTCTCTCATACCTCTTGAAGATCCTTGAATTTCCCGTTGCTAACGCTCTCCAACCTTTTATATATATACTCCTATCCAGCCTACCTTCACTTAGTAGGCCAGAACAACATTATAACTTTACTAGCCCCTTGCATGCCATCTATTCTCTTACAACCCATTCACAACCCTGCACCCAATGGTCGTCGGTGCGAGGCTAGCCGCCTCGCCAGTAACTAACTTCTATTGCCATACTTCCAGATAAATGTGGCAGAGTTAGCAACCCAGTCTCCACCACATCCAGCAAACCCTACAATTAACAACCAGCCGAGTAAAACCCGCTAGCCAAGGCACCTTCGGTTTTGGTATTAAGGACACCCACATCTGTCTCATACACAGAGGGTTATTACAAACACTGGTGATATGGCAAGCCCCTAGCCACAGCCGCCGGACGACTATCACAGAGAGAGGGTGCCCAGCCCCCCCTTTTTGCTCACCCGAGGAGGGAGACCCCCACCCCCGCGGAGGTATACCTGGCCCCTGTTTTGACTTCTGAGTCATTGCCAGGTAGCACAGGAATTCTTCCTATCAATGAACTAACCATGCATGACTAACACCTTTACTAACCTCTATTAACTCACAATAAACCATTTACCTTTCTTGCATACTCTGATCACTAAATTAGCACCTCAGCTATACCATAGAATGAAGATTGAACAATCTAAGAGAGACGCTCCTATCACAGCTGTCCCCATCCACCTCGCAAAGTAGATCCAGTCTCTCTCCCCTAAATACTTCCAGTATAGCCAAAATAGTACCTCTTACTAAGGCTCAGTTATATGAAAATATAAAGGCTTCCTATAGCCATGTGCCACAACAGTAAATACCATCTAACCGAGTCCCCATATCTATTGAGAGCTCAAATAAGTCCATAAGACTCGAGATCCCTACTGTCTACAGGGTCCAGAACCGAGCCTATAAATCTAGCTCCCGCCCCCAGTCAAATCAGTTGAAAGCTAGACACCAACCAGTGGTCACTACCCTGCAGTTAACCTCTAGCTCTGCCCTTGTGTTGTTCCGGAATTGAAAGATTCCAGAGCCGGCAGACTCCGTGGCAGATTTGGATAGAAGGACCTGCCCACGTATTTGAGAACTTCACACATATGGACCCCCTGGACGGCCGCGGAACCAGTCGTTAGCCCCCAACATCACCGGAAGCAAGATAACTAGGACCAGATCTACAAATACTATTCAAGATTCATGTTGCTAGTACTAAGTGTTATAGTACTAGTTTGACACTCACTTATTAACTTTCTATAAAGTGGCTAAAACCTTGCCCAGTGTAACTCATATTTAACCATTCCATTTGGGACGTACTAAGCGATCAGTGCTCATTAATTAACAGGCGACATTGACTCTCGTAATTACCTTATTCAGATATTAAAACTCTAGTGATATCTAACGTTCGCCCACTGATTTGTGTTCTACGTATTTCTGCCATAAGAATATAAAACTTAGATCAGTACCCCCATGAGGTTACTAGAGATGTCCGTGTTCTACAATATACGCGTGTCTAATCCTAACTGTGAGCTGCTACTTGGGCACGCGACCAGCCAGTAAGAGATCAAATCAGTGAAATTGAATTACATGAATATATTGAAGTCTTCCAGAAAATAAAACTTGCTAATTAAGCCAGTGATCAGAAGATTAATACCTGAACGTTGGAAGTGGGAGACTAGGCTCCATCCAGATCCACTTATGCTAGTGTTGTTCGATTCTATTATATTGTCTTGCACGAGTATTCTGCAGTGGTATATAAATAAACGTGATCATGTAACTTGCTACCATGTGTTTCTTTGTGTTCTCTATTCCTCATATCTTGTATTGTGCATGCAGCCTTATATACCCAGTCATTTAGAACTCACATTACCCAAGTTAAACCTGTAGAAAAACAGGGCATAACAATACTTATAATGATTATGTACAAACTTATAGCCACTATGTATTTTTAGACTAAGTATTACCTTCGCATATTACATCACAACCATTCACTATATCCTTCTAGAGTTGAGTTACTACAAGTTAAACCTAAGAAATAACTTGAACATAGTCTCACTGAAATTAAAGATGGTTAGGGTCAAGCTCCTCTACCTAAGTACGGAGTATCTAACTGAAGTAGAAACTGACTCCCCTTCCCCCTCGAGACTACAGCGAGACCTGCTGTGTTCCTTCTGATGCCAGGACCTTGGATTCCTGTCCATGAGAGGCAGTTCCCCCTGAAGTCCAGACAGCCGAATCTACGATCCACGTTGGTCAGACTGGCACTCGAGCTACTATCCTCTTAACCTACCCTAAGTGTGTCTGAGTGTCTTATGTTGTGATTATTGATGTGAAGGTAAGGTAAAATATGCGAGTATTCCAGTGCTAATTCTTATGTAGATCTGTGCCCAAGATCGATATTTATTGTGTTATGTATTAATCATTCAGAAGCCATATTAATTATTGAGTTAGATCTGTGCCAAGATCTAGTTTTAACTAGTGTCTACCACCTTATAAATCGTATTATGCATACGTTACATATTCGTGTTAACTGATCTCCAAGCCGAATACTCGCAGATTTTCCTTGTATATGTCCATTCTATTATGTATGTAACAAGTTGAAGTTGAAGTGTATACCGTGTATCTATTCCCTACTCAAATCTAACTTTTACCTCGAACCTACGCTCAATTTCATATTTAATTAAACTCAGATTCTCATTCTATAGAAGAAATTTTATTGATTAAAGTTATAAGCTAAATCCAATTTCTTCAAAAAACACAATTCACACTTTGTGATCCTTTATTTTAACTTGTTCCTTCGTGAATAACTTACTTATTATATTATGAAATAGATAATTTCGATCCCTTTCGTCTAGAAATTCTAGTGCTATATAGATCTATTATCTAATTATTTCACAATTTCGAATACAATGCTATTTCGTTCTGTATTCCTTATAGGAATCTGATAACTAGTTCAGAACTCCTTCATACCTTACCAGGTATTTTTATACTTTTAGTATTGTATAACTATTAGTTATAGGATTCTGTTAACCAGTACAGATCTCTTTCATACCTTACCAGGTATTTTTATCTAAGTGCAACTTCGTTGTGTACGCCAAATTTATACTATTAGTATTATTATAACTATTAGTACACGCTATTTTATTAATACGTTTCTTAACTTACTTGAGTAAAAAAAATTATATGATTCATGTTAGGTTGTATTCAATATTGAATTCTTATTCAGTATATCTAAATCATTAAATCTGAATTCCTCGACCCATGAGATTATTATTACATATGCAAGTTCAGTAATTGTATATTCATAATATATATTTTCTCACAATAAGCCAATTACATAACCAATTGTCAAAACAATTCAGCTCCCTTCTCCTTTTTAAATTGAAGTATTCCTCCCATATTCAAGATAAAAATCGCATTAACCGCATAAACTATTTTCCGCACCTCAGTTTAGTAGATGACCTGTTGGCTTACCTGGTCATATTTATTTACGCGCGGCCTCTTTGAAATTTCTAGGACGCCTCTCGTCTTGCGCTCTTGAACGATAACTATAGAAATCTTTGTGCGGTTAACCATATTGTTGAATAAACAATTCCCGAGTTCAAATCAATACTTCTTGAACTTGTCAGAATATTTCACGATAGATACTCAACTCTCATAAATATTATCATCAAGGAGTTATTCTATGTATATTTATGTCTATATATCATTGCATATTTCCTCAGTAATACTATCCATTATTTTATGTTCATTAGTGTGTTATTCAGAGACCTTTGTGTGTTCTAAATATATTCAGTGTTTTACTTACTACCGTATTGCTTATAATAGTTAAGTAAAGTTTAAGTTCACATTTCAGGTCCAGATAAATAGGTGATTAAGACACCTATTGTGTTATTACTAACTACACCAGATTATCTTGCTATTTCCAAATAGTAGCTAAGTGAACCAAATGTTCTCTTTCTATGCCATTTAATTAATGAGAGTATAATTATAATTATCTGTGTGTTTATTGTGTTTATTACAACCTGATTGAGTACATAATTGTGAATACGAACGTGTTTGATGTGTTCCTGTTGAGCATATATTGAGTCTAAAAGTCCATAGTTGGATTTGAGTGAGGATAATAACGAAGCTAAATTGTGTTACAATCCGGCATAACAGTATCCGAGCAAATAACGCAACGCCGAGGTGAGGAACAGCTCGGAACCCAGCTAGCGTCGGCGGAACGGAGACGGGTGAAGCGTAAATATTCGCATTTTGGCTCTTCATTTCAAATATTCATAGAGCAAAAATTATTTGTCGTAGGAACTCTAGTTTTTTTATTCTCTTTAGCATTATATGTTGTACTCACACAGACTAAATTAAAAACCATAGACCTCGTAACAACGAAATAATTCGATCATTTTATAAACCAAATTATGCAAAATCATACTTTGTTGGTTTTCAGTCACTGCTTAAGAACTATTGAAGATGGACAATTTCTGTTTTCAGATTTGGAAAGAACAGAAAAAATACTAATATTTGAGCATATAAAAATATATGGTCATCACTCACAATTTCGAGATAGGACGGTGTGAACACGATTGCGCGGGAAATACTTTTATTCCGGAGTCGTTTACACTTTCATATTTAGATTTATTTAAAAAAAAAAAAAATTATTATGTAGTATAGTTATTCCTCTTTCCATTGACATATGATACATCACAATAAACAGCATTCTGGTGGATGGAAATACAGAAATACACAAGGCTTCGAAAACACTCCCGGGCGGAATATTTCTCCCAAAACCAAAAGCGTCTGTCCATTTGTAACTTAGGAACTTAGCCGGAGGCGAGAGTGTTAAGCATACTCATTCAATTTGCAGAAGATTAGAGTTTCAAACTTAGCTTGTTACGCTCAGGTAGAAATATCTTGCCAGTAACTGAAAATAGTCGTTCCACTGGTGAAGATAATGCTGGCATACTTAAGTAATACATGGCAGCTGGAGCAATACATTTGTACTTGGCACCTGCATTCTTCTAGTACAGTCCTTGTTCACCTGAGTTAAGCCAGTGTTACACAAGCGTTTTTTCCGGCAATTTTCGATAAGCAAGTTTTGTTCTCGTATTATTGTAAGGCTCTATTGCATTGGAATTGGGTACTAGATCGAAGGTAGATTATGTTAGGTAGTTTAATTCTTACGGAACTTAAGCTTTGAAGCTGCCAGACTACAATTGCCTGTAAAAATTAGGGGAAAATCGCTCGTGTGACACCGCCTTTAATCCAGGAGAAAATGTCGGTGAAGCTCAAAAGGAGTCTTAATGAATTGACACAAAGGTGACAACTACACCCAAATATCTCGAGTTAAGATGAAATCTCTCGAATTACTCTCCGTGGGGCAACATTTTCCTAAAAAATACCTCAAACAACAACACCGCAGTAGTATATTGTAAAAGATATTTGGCGCAGTCGATTGTTCATTACTCTCAATAATAGCATGTTCATAATATACATATTCATAATTTTCATGTAATATATTTATGAACTTAGGTTTGTATAATATAGGATATATTCGATTACGTTATGTTATTTAGACAAGGTTAAGCTAGATTAAGATATGTTAGGTTCATATAGGTTAGTTTACATAAATCAAAAATTAAATAATATGTTATGTTAAAAAAGGTTAGGTCATGTTAGTTAAAGCTAGAGTACACACTAAACTAGCAGGACATCGGCAAGGTTAAGTAAGCATAACATTTCTCATGAACGAAGCATGTCAAGGATTATGTATTTAATTATTTATTTTGTGTTTTGTCCTTCGTCTATTCCTGTACGTAAAAGTATATTTTTTTTTTTTTTTTTTTTCTATGTGATTGAGGGAGGCAAAAGGCATAACTGCCTATAGCGAGTGCCTCCCCCATAGTTGAAAGAGTGACAGGGCCAAAATCAAGGGACGTTCGAGCCAAAATGCCTGGACACACGGAGTTTGAAGCAATTTAAGTCATAGGAAGAGGGAAAGACTGATTCTGGGAGAGAGTTCCAGAGCTCAGCTGTTGAGTAGAAGAAAGTTTGAGAGTACGTTTCACTCTTGGGTTGGAGAGTTGCACAGAGTAGGGGTGGGATTGAGTTGCAAGACGGGTACCACGTGCCCTACGTAAAGGAGGTGGTATGCACTGGGATAGCTCTGAGGAACACTGATTATTATAGTAGCGATAGAATAGCGAGAGAGATGCAACATTGCGGCGGAGAGAGGGAGATTGCAGAGAGTTGGTGAGTGGACGGGAGTTAATGATACGAAAGGCCTTCCTTTCAACTTTGTCTAGGAGAGCAGTGTGAGAGGAACCTCCCCACACATGTGAACAATACTCAATACAAGGGCGCACTATGCCCCTGTACAGAGCAAGAAGCTGTGCAGGGGAAAAGACCCCCTAAGGCGGTTGAGCACACCCAGCTTCTGGGATGCTGCCTTAGCAAGACTGGTAATATGGGTCCTTCCAATGAGAGCAGAAGAAAAAGAGACACCAAGAATATTGAGAGAAGATGAAGGGTTGATTTTTGTATTGTTGACGAATAAGGGATAGTCCGCTGGGAGATCCTGACGGGTAGATAGATGGAGAAATTGGGTTTTGGAAGCATTAAAGTTAACAAGGTTTTCTCTGCCCCAATTGGAAATAGTATTTAGATCAGAATTTAAGAGTTCTATGGCTTCATTACGTTTGTCGTTGAGGGATTGCTGGCTGGGGCGTTCTGAAAAACTAATGGAGTAGTGCAAGGTTGAGTCGTCTGCGTATGAATGGATGGGAATAAGGTACAGTTAAGGAGATCAATTTATAAAATTAGAAAGAGAATAGGAGATAGGACAGAGCCCTGAGAACACCGGAGTTTATAGAGTGAGGAAGTGAACAATGGCCGTCCACAACCGCGGCTATGGAACGGCCGGAAAGGAAATTAGAGACAAAGGCACAGATGGAGGGATAGAAACCGAAGGAGGGTAGTTTAGAAATTAAAGATTTATGCCAGACTCTATCGAAGGCTTTCGATATGTCTAGTGCAATAGAAAAAGTCTCACACGAAGTCCCGAAAAGGAGGATGACCAAGAGTTTAGTAAGATATGAAAGAAGATCCCCAGTAGAGCGACCTTAAGAAAGCCCTACTGGCGATCTGAGAGCAGATTATGAGAAGAGAAATGCTTAAGAAATTTGGAAGCAAGAATAGTTTCAAAAACTTTAGAAAGACAAGAGATAAGAGCAATTGGACGATAGTTGGAGGGTTGAGAGCGGTCACCCTTCTTTGGGACAGGTTGAATGTGAGCAAACTTCCAGCATGAAGGGAAGACGTTAGAGGATAGACAGAGACGAAAGAGTTTGCCTAGGCAGGGAGTCAGCACGGAAGCACAGTTTTTGAGAACAACAGGAGGAACACCGTCCGGACCGTACGCCTTATTAGTGTTAAGCCCAGAGAGGGGTAGAAAGTACATCTTTAGAAGAGATTAGGATATTAGGCATAAGTAAGGAGAGAGGAGGGCGGAGAAGGAGGAATAGCACCGGAATCATCCAAGGTGGAGTTTCTAGCAAAAGTTTGAGCGAAGAGTTTAGCTTTGTCAGAGGAAGAAGTGATGGTTGTGCCATCAGAGTGGGAAAGGGGAGGGAAAGACGAGGAAGAGAAATTGTTGGAGAGGTTTTTTTGGCTAGATGCCAGAAAGCTTGGGAGAGCTAGAGTTGGATATTCAGTGCATTTATTATTGATGAAAGAGTGTTTGGCAAGTCGAAGAACAGATTTGGCTTGATTCCGGGCAGAAAAACATATGAAGAATGAGAGTCTTGAGTTTTTAAGGCGTCGGTACCGTTTGAATGCTTCCTCCTTATTGCGGACAGCAGTAGAAAGGCGTGAGTAAACCAAGATTTTTTAGCATTAGTCTGAGAGAAAGAGAATGACATGTATGCTTCCATGCCCGATAGGATTACCTCGGTAATGCGCTCAGCACTCTCCGAGGGTCCTCGGCCATGGAAGCAGAAATCATTCCATGGGGAAACAAAGAGGTACTGTCGCAGAGGCTCCCAGACGGCGGCGCCAAAGTGCCACAAGCGCCGCCGACTAGGAGGAGCGCGTGGCTATACGGGAGAGATAGGGCAGGTGTGACAGAGATCGTTTATGGTCGGAGGAGCCCAAAGGAGAGAGAAAAGATCGACAGTATAAGAAGAAGGGTTAGAAGTTAGAAACAGGTCAAGAATGTTGGGCCGATCTCCGATGCGATCCGGGATACGGGTGGGTTGCTGAACTAACTGCTCTAGGTCCTTTAGATAGAAAAGACGTAGGCTGTTCACCAGGTGGATCAGTAGTGTGAGGGAGAGCCAATGGCGGTGGTGAACGTTGAAATCTCCTAAGATGGAGATTTCTGAGAAAGGAGAAATGGATAGAATGTGTTCCACTGTAGAGTTTAGATAGTCAAAGAATTTGGGGAAGTTGGTAGAGTTTAGGGGAAAGATAGACAGCACAGAAATATTTAGTAAGAGAATGACAGGAAAGTTTGAGCCATAAAGTTGAGAATTCAGAGGAGTCGAAATCGGGAACACGAGAGCAAGTGAGTTTGTTGTGCACATATGCACAACATCCGCCTTTGGCTTTGAAACTAGGATAGAGAACGTAGGAGATACAGAGAAGGGGTTGCTGGATGTTGCTACAGACACCTGAGTTTCGGTGAGGAAGAGAAGATCAGGTTTGTAGGAGGAGGAGAGATGGTGCTCAACAGAGTGAAAGTTAGAGGAAAGTCCGCGAATGTTGCAGAAATTAATAGAAAGAGTAACAGGCCGAGGTCCAGGTAATTGTGTGGGTCGTCAGGGATGGTCGGTCGGGTGAGGGGGCATTTATGGTCCCCCCCCCCTGGGGACTCCGAGGCTGGGCTACAATTCATCATTTTTGTTTTTTTTAATTTTGGTGTGGAAGAATGAAGTGTGGTGTGCATGTTTAGTGTAGTGAAGTGGATAGGAGGAGGAGGTGTTTGTGAGAGCTAGCTGGATTGCTCTCAGTGTAAATGAGGCACAAAGAAAATCAGTAAGAGAGGCCAAGCAAGTGAAACAGGAGTTCCAGCGACTCTTTATCACATGCCTATAACCTCACCTGGGTCTAGCCCTGATCGATTGGTGCCTACAATCTCCCCACCCAAAGTGGAACGACATAACATGAATATAGGGAAGTTGAGACAAACAATAATTAATTTGTATGACTTTAATAATGCCTCGAAGCATGAAAGGGGACAGAAGAAGTAGTAGGAGGTAAGGAATGGAGCTGGACGGACAGGACAAACACGACCAAAATCATTAGGTTAGGCTACGTTATTCTTATGCATTTTGTCTAGGGGTATTTGAAGACTTGTGTGTGTGTGTGTGTGTTTTTGTTTTGTTTTTCTTTCTTGTGTGTACATACTAAACCTCCAATTTTACATTCTGGCACAAACCTAAATTTTTAAATCACATCCTCCCATATTTGTTCTCTTCCACTCTAAAGTATTACGACCACGACCTATCTCTCTCTCTCTCTCTCTCTCTCTCTCTCTCTTACAACCCAATCATCAATCTATTACAGCTGTTAGGTATTGAGTAGTACCTACAGTATAGCTACATAATGATTGTGTCTGTTGCAATAAACATTAATTTCATCCATGTGTTGATATTTTACTTAATTTATTGTTACTTCCAATAACTGCTTGGCGGATGAGTTCAATGTAGACAGATGTAAGGTATTAAGGATTGGATATTGTAATTTAGAAGTGAAATAGAAACTAGACAATGTAGAATTGGATAACTCAGAGTGTGAGAAGGATCTGGGGGTGCTCGTTAGTAATGATCTGAAACCCAGATAACAATGTATAAGTGTTAGGAACAGGGCAAATAGAGTTATAAGATTCATATCCAGGAGTGTTAGCAACAGAACTGCTGAAGTTTTCTTGAAACTATACTTACCACTAGTACGACCCCATTTAGACTATGCTGTCCAATTTTGGTGCCCTTATTACTGAATGGATATCGACCCTTTAGAGGCAGTCCAAAGAAGAATGACGAACATTATAGTTACATAATATTAGAAACTTATCGTATGCGTATCGTATTTAGGAAAGATATAGGAATGCACTGGTATGGGAATAGATTTGTTAACATGTGGAATGGACTGCCCAGAACAGTGATTAGCTCAGGATTAGTTGAAAGCTTCAAGCGTAAGTTGGATTCCTATGTGGATGATATGGGCTGAGTGTGAATGGGAGCTGCCTCGTGTGGGCCGCATGGCCTTATGCAGTTTCCCGCGATCTTATGTTTTTATGTTCTTATACCTGTATATTACGGTGAAACATACGATTACGTAGCCAATAGATACTTGAAATATTGATTATCTTTGTTCCCCATATAGAGTGTATTTATCCTTTTGAATACTTTATCAACTTCATTTGCATTTTAAAAGCAAACATAGACTATAAAATACTTCATTGTACTTAATATATTATATTTATCGTTATCGACCGGCTTCTCACTTTCTGTCTCTCTCTCTCTCTATTTCACTCTCTCTCTCTCTCTCTCTCTCTCTCTCTCTCTCTCTCTCTCTCTCTCTCTCTCTCTCTCTCTCTCTCTCTCATTTTAGGTGAGCTAAGGAGAAAATTACCCACCCACTATTGACATACAGCAATTACAATGCAATTAGGCTACTGGCAGTTGCGGCTGGGAGAGAGAGAGGTCACTATATAATATTATAGACCGTACGAGTGGCAGGGTGACCAAGTGGTCTGAAATGCGATTTCCATTGCTAGTACAAAGGAAAATTAATTGATAATTCATCAAAATTTAATCAAATTGATCAATTAATTTGGAGAAATTTCGATTAAGTTAAGTTGAAGTTAATTAACTTAATCGGTTAATCGGTAAAAAGTTAAATTAATTAACTTAACTGACCCAACTCTGATATATATATATATAAATATATATTGTTACGAGGGGAGCCGGGACAACCAGATGCTTAACTAGCCTAGCCCACAGCACCGTACTACCCTGCAACAGACATGCTCTTAATAGCTGACTCAAACACCAAGACACGCAGGTTCTCTAGGAAAAATGGTTATCTTCCTCTTTGCTCTATTAAAGCAGTAACAAGGAGACACAAAAATATCTATTGTCCCCGAATCTAGTCCATAGTGTGTGTAGCATACAAGAGAACTTCTAAGGTTATTCTAAACTGCCCAAATATTACCTAACCATACCACTACTAGACTCCCAGAACAATCTATATCATGCCCCATCGCTTAGGAATTGAGAACAATACAGAGCAAATACCAAGGAAAGGCCAGTGCAATAAACCTCTGTGCCAAGCCTACTATCCCTAGCCTATGTCCTAATAATTCACCGAGTGGCTCTCTTCAGCACAGCTCGGTGGTGGTGTTGTAAGGGGTAAACAACTTTAATGACTTAACCCTTACAACATCATCTGGGGTTAGCTCAATACACCCGAGTACAATGGGGACAACCTCACCTAGTAACAGGCTCCACCCCTAGTCCCTGACTGCACCGAATGTACTGCTGCTAAAACTAAACAAGGCACAAAGGTTGGTATCTTAGTAGGTTGAAGACTGGCTGCCACCCCCTAAGGGCCTGAGTTAGAGGATGCTGTGTGATGGAAAGGAAAAAGACAGTATTCTATTATGGCAATGCAGGCCTACACACACACCCAACAACCTCGTTCCTCAAAGGCCTACCAAAAACTAAGTAAACAGGCCAATCCTCAAACTACTAGAGATACCAACCAGGAATAATATTCACACATAAATATAATAAACACTGCAGCAGAATAATGAAAACGACATGGAAGAATAAAAGGAGAAGCTTATACTCTAGATTGCCAAGAAAAAGAAATGCAGTATCTCTAACAAATGCAGAAAATTCCTGTATGCAAGATAATTAAGATAGAACAATACTTTTATGATTAAATTATTCCCAGACTTGCCCTGCTACTATTCAATGAGAAACAAGATGGTAAATGTGGTAAACAAAGGGAACCATAAGGCAAGCCTGTGACAGCCCACGCAGCACAAGTGCTTGGTATGGTGTCTGTCTCACTAGTAGCAGTCATGTGAACGCGAGAGTCCCAGGAGGGGAGAGAGCTCCAGAAACTGCCAGACCCAACAATTATTCCAAGCTCCTAGGCTCCCACTAACTACACAAAAGCAACCAAGCAAACACAAGGCATCATCGTGCAAACCCATGATAACGAAAACAATCCCCCAAGGGCCGAACAAAAGAAGTAATTATACTTGTGGTAACATAAGTGCTATCTTGTGCAGCAACAGACGAAAGACGTATAACAACCTAGCCTCTCGCAGGGCCCTCCCACCATAGGCCTCGTGATTGTAACTCACTCACAAAATAATGACATAGGTTACAAACCTCATTTGGGAGTGACAATATATATATATTGAGATGACGGGGTTGAGCAGCCACACCCCTATCATGCCCGGAGAGCAGCAACCTCACAGCATCAGAATAGCTGTAATATAAGACACCAAGAGGAACAGAAAAAGATCACACCAGGAGAAGGCGAGAGACAATAAGACCCGACCAGTTTCCAAGGCTTTAATACCCGCCGGAATTGGTCAGCCTACCCCTTTTCCCGGATCTACCCATGCTCTAATTTCTGGGAATCTAGGCCAGTCTGCCCGAGAAAGGAGTTCGAGTCCGGACAAATCACAGGGCCGAGACCGAGACAAACAACCAAGGCATATCACCAGTTCCAGCCCGACTTGCAATATAGTGAAGAACTTTTTATACAAGTTCAACACTAAGAACCATCTCAATATCGCCATCAATGAGAATCCCAGTACCCACTCTTCAGTACCTCCCGGGAAGACTGGGATTAGTGCAACCAAAGTGAATAGTGAGAAACCTATGGCCTGCAGAATAAGAAAAGCCAGATATCACGATGAACAGAAAATCATCCATTACGTCACCATAATGCCCTTTAAAAATGGGGGGGGGGCAATATCGAGAGATCAAGAATTTCAGTGTGTGTAGATAAATAACTTCCATGTATTTTTAGATTGAGAATTGCCTTCACCATAGCCAAAATAACGATATCCACATATGTCCCTATGTTATTGAGATAGACCAAATTGAATCCTAGAAATAACCCGAATATAGTCTGACTGAAACTGAAGGAAGTTAGCAAATACCATTGCTTCCTTCCACTGGTTAAGCCGGCTGTGGGAAAGGATTGGTATTGAAACTCAACCTGAACGAGAGTGTGCCCGGAACCAACTTCCTCTGTACCTGAAAGAGAGGCAGTTCCCCCTGACGTCCAGCCCAGCAGAACCACGAGTCCTACTTCGTTCCGATTCTCGTTCATGGCTACCTCTACCCTTTACCCTAAGTGTCTCTGAGTGTTTTAAGTTGTGACTATTATTGTGAAGGTAAGATAAAGTATGCGAGTATTCTATTATAGTTAACTCTAGATCTGTGCCTAAGATCTATCTTGAACCTTTGATACCCGTGTAAGATATCTAATTTTGATCCGTACATTGATTCATTAAGTACGATATATTGCTAAGATAAACTGTGTTAATCCTTCAGAACCTTAATTGTACGTACATTACATAGTCATTGTTACACGTGTTATTTAGACAGAATACTCTCAGATTTTATTCGTATGTGTTTATTATTCTTTGTTTTTCCAAGTCGAAGTGAAAGTGTATAACGTGAACTGATTCCCTTCTTTAATCCAACATATACCTAGAACCTACGTCCAATTCAGGATCCATATATCCGCCTAATTATCACCAGATAATACTTATATAATTTCCCTTATTTGAAAGTCAAGAATTATAATTAATTCTTTCTAAAGATATCTGATCTCTATTAGTTCTTGTGTATAATCTGATGATATACGCTACTCAAGTCATGTAATTCTTTCCACACCAATCTAGGAATTCAGGTTGTATATTCCTTTATCGATTCTGCCTACTTTTTGGCTATTGATTCCATTTATTACTTTATCTAGTAATAGTAATCCTTTGATTATAATTGTATTTACGTTATAATACAACGCTACAGTAGTTCTGCGTTCTTTTTAGGAATTTGGTAATTTATTCAGAACTCCTTTCATGCCATACTTGGTATTTCATAAGTGCAACTTCGTCTTGTACACCTATTCTAGATAGCTATTTTCTCACGCTCTTTCATCCGCATTTCTTAATTAGTTGGTTAATTTATCCCAATCTATATTAAATTATCTTTTATATATTCCGATTCAGTCACTTTAATTATTGTGAATCTGAGTTCCTCAACCTGTGTGATTTGACCTCATCTATGATCGAATATTATTTTTCGTGTCTCGTGTGAGAGGATATTCGCAATAAACTCTTAGATAGTTGAATTCCGATTTAACTTATCTTCCTCCCTAGAATCAAATAAACAGGCTAAACTTAGTCCATGATTTAATATCGCATTAAAGCAAATTGTTATTTCCCGTGACCGCAGTCCACCTGAACTATAGTCTATAGCGCGGCACCTTTGATGTTCTCACCTGAGTGCGGCCTCACTTCCTGTTGCCTACCACGCATACTCCCGCACAGCTGAACGATACGTTCCACAGCCTACTGTGTCTTTGCCAGAATACTTCGCGTTAGACACTTTACTCGCATATGTATTATTGTCAATGATTCTTGTTTGTGTATATATGTATCTGTCTATCATTGCGTATTTTCACTCTTATATTACTATGTGTTACGTATGACTTTTGACAGTCACTGTAAGTATGGGTAATAAGATTAGGAAGACGTTTAGAGGTACGCTCCTATCTTGGTTTAGCTGTTGACTCTATATAAAGATGACTAATGGTGTCGATGTCCTTAAGAGATGTAGATATTATGTTTTAGTTATAGGTTGATTGAAGATAGGTTGATATCAGCTTTCCGTTCTCTCTGCTCGATGATGATAGATTAATAGATTAGGTAGATAATTGTATCGCCGCCACCATCCCACTTATACATTATACATATATTATATATACTGTAGGTAAAGAGGGCAAATAAAGATCTCTGGTCCAAAACCACTTTGATGTATATTCAAGTACAAACTGAAATAATATACAGAGTACTAAACTTAAGTAAGTGAGATAGACTTCCCTATATTGAGAGGGAACTCTATAAGACGTCTTGTCTGGCCTGCGGTTAAAATCTATCTGTCGTCCAAACTCCTCCCTACCTTTTTGCTCTGCCACACCCCTTAGAATGATGGAAATTTACCAAGACCCCTTCTATCATATGGTTACACTGTGGAGAGGTATCAGGAGTGTTGAGGTAAGCTTTAAAGGGTGTAAGCAGTGAGCTGACTCCTCATCACTGACCAGGGAGTTACAATGGATAACCTCGAGATTTACAGTTGCCTTCATTAGATCAATCATAGAAGTATATTAGCTTAAAAATATATGATAGATGGTTATAATGATTGAATAGTAAATAATATAATCTTGAGATGTAATACTATGCAAGTGACAAACTGACCTTCATTAGAGAGTAAACCAGTTAACTCTCTTAGTCACCATTCTACATACTTGCTGTTTCATATAATAGTATAGTATAGTACCCCATTTTATGTATATCATGCAATTGAATAAATAAGAGGGCTATCTAACCTGTGTGTTTATTGTGTTATCGTTGTATGATTGAGTAAATAATTATCATATTCACTAAGCTCGATGTGTTCCTGTTGAGCAATATTCCAAATCTAAATATCCGAAACCCGGATTGATAATAGATAATACTGAAGCCAGTTGGATTACAACCCGGCATAACATATATATATACCGGTATATATAATTATATATCTCTGTGACAGGTTGACCTCCAGGGTACCGGATTTTACAGATAAAGAGAGGGATAAGTGCATAATATAAAAAAGATGCCAAATTTAATTTCCTTTCATAAGTTATGTATCAAATGTAATGTCGGCTATCTTCAACCAATATCGTCTAATTACGATGTTTATGATTTGAGATAAATGCTATTTTTCCACCTCTAATATAGGGTTTTCAAATATGCTTTTACATATTCCGAAGGGCACCCATTCAAAAATTAATTAATAGACTCTAAGGAAGCCTCATACAAAATGTGGTGCTGTTATCCGCTGTGTAGCAATAATGACAACATTTGCCGCTAAGCCACCAGACTACAACTTATGACTGTACATTTGTTATGAAAATATAGAGTTTTCATCAATTTTGTCAATAATAATACAATATTAGAGTGTATAATACAATTTCCTATCCATGTAAGGCCTATAATGATATTATTGTTAAAAATTGGTAATATTTACAAAATCAATTACTCAAAAGTTGAAGAAAAAACTCAATGTCTCCTAAATGGTGAATCAGATAAGACAATTGTCACGAAAGAAACATGTGCAAAATATAATTTTCTTTCGCAAGCGTTGTCACAAATGTAATGTATTTTTAACCAATATTATTATAACCAATTATTTAACCAATTTTATTACAATTAAATACAAAAATAGCTCACAAACTAAAAGAAACTCAATATCTCGTAAACGGTGAATCAAATAAAAAAAGTGCAAAGAAGAAATATGATGCAAAATGTTATTTCCTTTCATAAGTGTGGAATCAAATTTAATATATCTTCAACCAATATCGTATAATTACGATTTGTAATATTCGAGAACAATTTTATGTTTCCACTTTCAATATAGAGATTTTATAGATTTGTTTTAAAATGTCCTTCTAAAATTCATTAATAGACCCTAAGGAGGCCTCATACAACATTTGGTTCTTTTTATCCGCCGTGTAACGAAAACATTGCTAAACCACCTGACTAATGTGGTGGAGGGAGAAATTGAGAGATTAATGCTTTCTGCACGCAAACAGAGTGCCTTACACTACTAGGTACACTAATACTACACACTATGTACACTACTCGGTTCCCAAGAGCCGTGGAGAGAGAGAGAGAGAGAGAGAGAGAGAGAGAGAGAGAGAGAGAGAGAGAGTGTGTTTTAAGGTGTGCGCAAATAAGCGAGTGGAAACATGACCCTAGATTATATATGTGATTAGGGTAGGATTAGGATTTCGACTTTGTGTTTTTTCGGCACCAAAGAAAGTCAGCAACTTGTATAGTGCTCAAACGTTTCCTTCACAGATCTTACAAATATAAACAGCTTTAAATTAACGTGCATGATAAAGGCACCTTCATTTGCTGAAGTTATAAGTCAATAGGGAAACTGTTGAGCAATGTGTTAAACACACACACACACACACTCTCTCTCTCTATCTATCTCGCTCTCTCTCTCTTGACAATTTCGAAGCCCGCGTGTCCTTGGGTGGGATGTAAGGAGCGGGAAAAACAGTTTATCTTGAATTTGAATTCTTCAGTATTGGCTGCTTGTGTATTCCCAGAGTGTTTAGCGGGATTTTCTGTTGATCCAACTTGTTTTTCATGTCCTTTTCTTTCGAAGTAAAACAGTTATATGTACAGTCACTCATCAAAATTCGTGGACCCACTATGTTTTTCTTTAGCAATCATAACTATCTGCACTGATTTTTTGGATGGAACCTTCTTTTCAATAAATATTATGAATAGTTTTGTAGTTTATGTATAGTTTTATGTTTATTTGTAGTTTATGTAAAACTAAATTCATAAATTCGTCTTCAGAGTTATTATTCCATACCTAAGAATAGATGAAGTCCACGAATGTTTAAGAGTGACTGTACAGCCACTTTCTAAGTTTGTATCTCAGTGTTTGTTTTTCTTTCACAGTAAATAGTGTTTCAAATACAGCCACACTCTAAGTGTGTGTCTTTTCTATGGATTAATATACATAAGAAATCCTGAACCCTCTCAGTATTGTATGACACATTACTTTTTTGATTTTAGAGCTATTATTAGAAGATTCTATTAAGTTTTGGAAGGGTATACAGAGGTTAAAGTGTTGATTGGGCCGGTCTTTACCTTCTTAACTCATAAGCTGCGCAGCTATGGTATTTGAAAGTGCTCGCCATGCGAAGGTATTTGATTCATTCCTGACTAAAATCATCAATTTACCATATATATAATTAATACTTATCCATATGCGCATATTTTACTTTTAATACGAACATATCAACATTGGAAAGTAATAATACAAGTGGTAACAGCAATTGGCTGGTGAAAATTGTATATTTTAGCATCATGGTCATAATCTGACCTTGACCGGCGAGATTAATAAACTCTCCCTCTCTTGTGTCTGGCATGGTACTGAAAGACAAGAGGAGCTCTCAGACTTGCTTAGAGGGTCGGAGATACACTCCTCCATCCTCCCCCTATCTCCCACCCGTCTTCGTCTTCGCACGAAAATACTTGATAAGCATCTCGAATAATAGGGAAAAAAGTGGATAATTGAGGAGGGGGGAAAAGGAAGGGGTTGGGACACATGTGTAGGAGTGGTAGAAAATAATGGAGGGGAAATATTTCACCTAATCACAAATTGCTTTGTTTTGAGTGCCACTGGGATGTTTTAATTTTTGTTTATAGGCCTTGGATCTTAAGAGTCTGGCCGCATTCACCCAGTAGAACCTCTTAAGAGTCTGGACACAGTCCCTGAGTTAACTCCAACAGATCCTTCCTAAGCTGTAAAATATCGCATCATGATAGCCACAATAAACTGTTAACATTTGTCATAATTCTAAGGGTTTATACATGAGAACAAACTATATATATAATAAAAGTGCTTTAACACTTACAAAACGTCAGCGTCATATAATATCATTCAGGCTAAATAAATATTTTAATAAATGCCAATTCGTGTTCATTAATATTCATACCCACGTTTCAGAATAAAAGTCATGTAATTATAAATCTCCAAGTTATATAAATGAACACACAGCATTTTTTAAATACAAATAAACGCTTTCAGCCTGGCAAGCCAATTTGCATAGCTCTCGAAAATGTAAATATACGTTGGTGGGATTTCTGTTAGATACTCCAATATATCCAACTATTACTCCATCAATTACTTAAACACTAGAATACATATTTAAAGTATATCACACTATTATGACCTTAATACAACTACTCATATTAGTAAACATAATATTTCTTACACCGACTGTATATGATGGAGGCAAGTGGTACTGGGCACCTAGAATCTGAGGTTTAAGTAGACGTCAGCTTCTAGTCAGCATTCCCGAGATCTCACAATAGAGTTGGTTACACGTGACCGCTCTGATGGAAAGTTACCCAGAACAGGTCACGTTGGAAGCCACACCTTATGACGTCATTATTGACAGGTACTAGGATTGGTCGTGAAGTACACGTGAATGATAATGAGTGGTTTTATGTCATAAAGAGGGGCGTAACCCAACATAATATAAGGTGGGTATCTAGAGAGCGAGGGCAGAAACAAGAGAGACCCCGGCTCGCTCATCGAAGGGTCAGAGGTTAGCTCCGTGTGTGATAACCAGACTATATAACATACTTGAATTAATCGTACTGATACGAATACTTATACAATCACTATATTAGTGTACTTCTGAATAAGTCTTAAGATATCTTTTATTATACTATTCTTAATTATTCTCAAGTTTCATTTACCTAACCTTACCATTTATCTAACATTCATTTGAGTTATCTAATTAATCCCAGGGTAAACCTGTGATGGTGGCAGCATATATATAGGAGAATTGATACCATTATTAACCCTATTCTCTTAAGCTTACATGGTGTGCAGCGCGTGGTCCTTTTTTGTTACAACAGAGGCTACACTCACGTGTCGATTAATTGACCGCTAAAGCTACTAACAGTATTTAATTCAAGTCACTGGAGTCTGTATACATACATATTGATTCTCTGTCCTCACAACTCAGTGTCCTCAACTTAAATGCTTCTTCTGAAATCACTGTGTTGGGTGATTTTAATGTCCATAATGTTGAATGGCTCACTCATTCAGCCAGGACTGATGATGCTGGTCTTGAATGTGAGCTATTTGCAGACTCATTTAATCTCACTCAACTAGTCAACCAACCCACCCGTGTACCAGATAATCCTAATCATAATTCCCACCTACTGGACTTATTTTTAACAAGCAATTCAGAAAATTATGATGTTACAGTGAGGTCCCCGCTTGGATCTTCTGATCACTGTCTGATACAGGCCACCTGTCTATCACCTACCACACCTTCCCACTCTGAACCTGTTTTGGTGACTAAATGGCATTACGATAGGGCAGACTGGGAGGGTCTTCAAGGTTTCTTTATTGATATTCCCTGGACCTCTTTCTTTTCTAATGATGCACACTCCACCTTGAGCCACAAACAAGATTTTGTAAAAATGGGAATGGAAACTTTTATTCCTCATCAAAAGTACAGTAAAAGATCTAATTCACCTAAATGGTTTGACCATAATTGTGCTAGAGTAACTGAACAAAAAGCAATAGCCTACAATGCATACACAAGATCAAAAACACATGAAGCCTTTAATTACATTAGAAACATCAGAAATCATGCCAAAACTGAATTAAACCTAACTAAATCAAACTTTCTCCACAAGCAGGCAAATAAACTTCTAAATAATCCAAATGATAACAAAATATTTTGGTCTACTCTTAACTCATTTAAATCCAACTTCACTACTGCTTCATCCATTCCACCATTAAAATCTCCGACTGGCAATCTTGTAAGTGACCCACGAGGGAAAGCTAACCTTCTTGCGGATATTTTCTCCACCAACTCAACCTTAGATGAAATAAATCAAGATGTCCCTGTACTTAATTTTAATTCGCCTGAAATTCCCTCACTTAAGATCCACACCAGACATGTCAAAACTATTTTGCAGAATCTCTCGGTAGATAAGGCTCCTGGTCCAGATGAAATTCCTCCAATAGTACTCAAGAATTGCTCCTTGGTGCTCGCTCCTGTATTGGCAAAATTTTTCCGTCTGTGTACTCATACCTCATGCTTCCCAGTACCCTGGAAAGAAGCAAACATCCATCCAGTTCCTAAAAAAGGTGCCTCTTCAGATCCATCAAACTACAGACCAATAGCTATAACTTCCACTCTTGGTAAAGTCTTTGAAATTATATTAAATAATCACATAATTAACCCTTAAAAAGCGGCTCACCACTTAAGTCGAGTTAAATAAAGCTGGACTATGTGGCGGCGCTCGACATAGGTCGAGTGGCAATTTCAGCACGTAATGTGGCTGAGAGAGAGAGACAAGTGGTGGCAGGAGACTAGCGAGCGTATGACTGCTCCAGACCACCGCGGCGAACCTACTGACACAAATCTCAGCTCCCTCCTCCCTCTCTCACTCGCTACATACTCAATTATGTACCGAAAGTACCGAATTACCTGCTTTTTGCACTCGCGTTGCACGGTTATTGCAAGAAAACTATCCATCATACAAGGATCGTTATGGTGTCATTCGAAAGCTCTGTTTATGCCCTTTCAGGGATAGATACTTGTTTTACGTTCTGGGTCTTATTTAGGCATGAAAATGATCACGTAAACAGCCCTATTTTGGCTAAAAACACCCCGCTGGGCGGTACACATAAATAAACCGCATAGGCCGCTAAAGAAGGGTTAAGCATCTTGAGAATAATAAATTAATCAATGATAGGCAATATGGTTTTAGACGATGTCGATCAACTGCAGACATGCTTTGCCTTCTTACGCATCAAATCAACCAAGCTACAGACTAACATGGTGAAACACATACAATAGCACTGGATATATCAAAGGCATTTGATAGAGTCTGGCATCAATCCTTATTGTCGAAGATGTCACACTACGGCCTTGCATCATTAGTTCCACTAATTTCTTCTTATCTTCATAACAGAAAAATATGTGTAATGGTAGATGGCCTTTATTCTCAATTTCACTCAATAAATGCTGGTGTTCCCCAGGGATCAGTTTTGGCCCCAATTCTGTTCCTCATTCATATCAATGATCTCATATCTACCACTCATAATCCAATACATTCCTACGCAGATGACTCAACACTCCACAGTTCCTTCACATTTACCAATTCTTTCACCCAACCCGATCTTATAAATTCAAAAATAAACACTGCAATTTCTCTGAACCAGGACCTTTCTAGAATTAATGGATGGGGACAAAAGAATCTAGTTTCTTTTAATGCACAGAAAACCAAGTACATTCAATTTTCTAACCGACAGAATCTCACTGACTCCCATATATTTTTTAATGATGTAAATATTCCCACTTCCCCTAGTATTGACATTCTCGGTGTAACATTAACTACTAACTTGAGCTGGACACATTATGTTAGAAGTATTGCTAAGAATGCCTCTAAAAAACTGGGACTCCTGTACAGAGTTCGAGAATTCTTCACTGACGAGCAGTTGGCCGTGATATATAAAAGTCATGTGCGTTCTCAGATGGATTACTGTTCACCTCTGTGGGGTGAAAGTGGAGTGGTTGCATTGAGGCAGTTGGACAAAATTCAAAATAAAGCTATTAGATTAATCAATAACCCTGCAATCACACAGGACCTTCCTACATTATCCATACGAAGAAACGTTGCATCCCTTGCATTATTCTATAGATATTTTCACAGCAATTGTTCCGAGGAACTTTCTTCAATTGTGCCGCCTCTCCACATCTTTCCCCGTAGAACTAGGGCAGCTGAGAGCGCCCATGAATTTACACTTTCTCCTCCACAATGCAGAACTTCTGCTTATCAGAATTAATTTATCCCCAGAGCTACTACTCTTTGGAATTCACTTCCCTCGAATTGCTTTCCACAAACTTACAATCTACAAATGTTTAAATCCAGTTGTTACAAACATTTTATGAATGGAGGATGCCTTTAGGCACATGGACCTTTTTGTTTTATCTGTGTTTTTCCTTCCTCCGTTCATTGTCTCTTAACACCTTAAGAGCGGCCTATGCGGTTTATTTATATGTACCGCCCAGCGGGGTGTTTTTAGCCAAAATAGGGCTGTTTACGTGATCATTTTCATGCCTAAATAAGACCCAGAACGTAAAACAAGTATCTATCCCTGAAAGGGCATAAACAGAGCTTTCGAATGACACCATAACGATCCTTTTATGATGGCTAGTTTTCTTGCAATAACCGTGCAACGCGAGTGCAAAAAGCATGTAATTAGGCACTTTCCCCATACAATTCCTTATATAGCGAGTGAGAGAGGTAGGAGGGAGGTGAGATTCGTGTCAGTAGGTTCGCCGCGGTGGTCTGGAGCAGTCATACGCTCGCTACTCTCCTGCCACCACTTGTCTCTCTCTCTCAGCAACATTACGTGCTGAAATTGCCACTCGAGTTATGTCGAGCGCCGCCACATAGTCCAGCTTTATTTAACTCGACTTATGTGGTGAGCCGCTAATTAAGGGTTAAAAAAAAAAAAAAAAAAATATATATATAATTCACACACGGCGGGCTGAAACACTTGTATATCTGGCAAGTTTCCCTCCCTGCCTGCAACGCTCCCCCACACAACTACGGGGCTGGTCGCAAATTCGTCAAAATATTCTTGCGGCGGAAGCAGGGAATCCTCAACTTTGTCTGACGGAGGAGGAGTCTACATGGATATGGTACCGACGTGTGGTGTGATTGGTCTGACTTAGGAGGACCAACGCTGACTGACAGTGGTTTGAGGCCGAATTCTGGACGTCGCCGGCACTGAAAACCACCCAAGCTCCACCGCGGCTAACTCACAACAATTCTATTCAGCCTAGCATACCCCAGAGGCACTGCAGGCAGTTGTATCTTTCCTTGGTTTGAGTGAAGATATACGATACAGCCAGGCGTGACATTGAAGAGGTAACGTGTTACTGGAGGTCTTAAGTGCATATTTCTATCCATAAAATTATACCAATCTTAATTCAATACATTCATTCAATTGTGTAATTCATTTTTTTTATCACTGCCTTTTAATTAATTAATTAATTTGTGCAAAATAGGGTGTATTTAGATTCAAGATTTATTGTGCTTTTTTTTTTTTTACAGGAATTATTTACTATATATATGGGAGGATTGTATATATTATATGTTTATCAAGTGAATTTTCCACATGTCATTAAAACGACTGTTTAAAAAAAGGCCTAAGATTCCCGCTAGCAATCCAGTTGATCCCGAATTATCTGATATTGCTGAGGATAGCGGAGACGATTTTTCGGACGATTATTGGAGTGATTTTGATAATCATTATTCAGAGATTGAATCTCAAGCAAATCCGGCTTTTACAGGATCTCCACCTTTGTATCAACATGTTAATCAGAGTGTGCTAAGAAGCGGGACTTTCACAGATACGACCCCCACCTATGTGGAACCATTGCCTAGGATAGTAATTCCCACACCTCCTGAAAATAACGTCATTATGTCGGGTAACGAACCACAGGCTTTTCATTTAAGTGTCACCCATGGACAGGCCGTGAAACTTTTCACTGGGTTGGAAGAACACAGAAATATTTGTTCAGTTATGGATGATGTAGAGACGGAAATTGCAGCAAAGGGTATCACACAGGAGAAGGCCAAAATTGACATTTTTCGCTCGTAAATTGACAAAGGGAATACTCCAGCTGGGTACCTTTTGGCCTGCGATGACCTCATACATGCTAAGACTTACGGTGAGTTCAGGCTAGAATTCCTAGAGAAGTTTGGGTCGTCAGCTAAGGGGGAATTTGCGAAATTTCATGATTTCGCCGATCAGCTATTGAAGCAAAAGAAAAATCTGTCAGTAGATACATTATTGGCACAGTGTTCGCAGTTTGTGAATTGTATGTCGCAGGATCTAGTTCGCCACTCCTGGTTTGAGGACAGTAAGATAACAATAGGACAGCTGAGCAAGTTACTGGGGTATGTTATGCTGGTTAGTGCTTTACCAGACACCGTGAAACCAATCGCACGACAATTCGAGTTCCCTCCAACAATGTCTCTCAATAAATTCTCGAAGAAACTTAGGAAGTCTTGTGATACTAGCGGTGTAACCACCGAGCAAATTCAGTTCTCGTGTGCTGCCGTTAGGAATTCCCTACCTGTTTCCCCAGCTCAACCTGGGCCTAAACAGAATTTCCCTAAACAGTCAACCAAATAAGAACTCTCAACCACATAGAAATCCCCAGCAGTTCTCCTCAAACAGTTCTTTTCCCAAATTCCATAAACCTGCACAAGTAAGTCAGAGTAGCAGAGTTACAGCTCTCAAACATGGAACCATCAATCGCCTCGTTATCAGGGGAATGGTGGTCGACCGCGGGCCGCAAGCGGAGGCGGTCAGGGCGCGCAGAGACCTGCGATAATGGCTACTGGCGCATCTGGTCAACACAGGGATGTTATGTGTTTTTATTGTGGTGGACGGGATCACATTGTTCCTCATTGTAACATCAAGGCCAAGGAGCTATATGAATATACGGCAGGTAAGCAACCTTTTTGTCGTAGATGCAAGTGTAATGATCACAGGACCGGAACTTGCCCGGAAGTGAAGGTAGATTTGGACGATTGGAAAGCCAGTCACCGTAGGCCGGGGGAAGCTTACTATCACTCCCAAACAAACGTAACGTAAAACAACAAACTCCGGAATGTCCTACGTTAATGATAAGTGCCCTTATGCATTCACCTGACTCGTTCATTTTGAAGTCATGTGTAAATAATACAGATATAAGTGTTTTAATTGATACAGGTTCTCCTGTGAACCTAATGTCTAGCTCTGTCTTTAACAAATTGAATCATGATGATTCGTTTAAACTTGAATTCCCCGATGTTAATCTTCAGAGTGTTTCAGGGGATAATATTTCAATATTGGGGGTTACATACTTACCGTTAGTATTGCATGAGGACTTGGATTTAATGACGGAGAAAGTGTACGTTGTTTAGGGTTTAAACATTTCTTCGGACCTTCTGTTGGGTTTTAAGACAATGAAGGCCCGTAAATTTATTTTAAGTCTAGAGATGAATGGTGTATCTATTGATGGTACTTTTATTGCGGCGTCATCTAGCTTCCCAGAACATTTACAATTTGTATCAATGGGTGTACGTAAGGGCGTTGTGGAGAGTGATAAAACCTTTCAGGCAAAGCGTCATACATCTGGTAGGAATATCGGGGGAGGTAGATGCCGGCTCGTCCACACTACCAACCCCGCTCTTCCCGCTGTCGAGATTAAATTGCATGATTATTTAGAACAATCTATGAGGGATTCTGATATTCTCATTCACTGTAATACTATTGTTGAACCGCATTCTGCGAAGGTTGTTAATGTTTATGCGAACAATCTTAAGAGTACAGTAAACTCTGTTGTATTATTACCCGATTCCTCAGCGATCAAGGGTATTACGTTCGCTCAAGCGTTACATGAGGTGGATGACACCAATGTTTTCCAAACTCTCATTTTAAATACCACAAATGGCTTAATGAAATTATATGCGGATACGAAGTTATAATGCTTCCTGTGTACCTTGTAAATTCGAAGAAATTAATTCTCTTCCCGTGGCTTCAGTGCGCACAGGGAACTCTCCTGGTATGAAGGATAGAATGCGTAAGATTTACGAGGATTTACAAGGTACCGACTTTCCTGAGGCTCAGGGTCCACTTAAGGCGTTATTGAGGGAATTTAATGAGTCCGTACATTTGAAAGGGGACGCTATGGGGTTTACTGACATTATGGACCATAAAATTGTGTTGAGTGACAAGGATCAGAAGCCCGTTTACCTGCCTATGTATCGCTTATCGCACAGGCAACGGGAATTGACTGATAAACATGTTTCAGATTTACTTTCTCAGGACGTAATTCAACCATCAACGTCACTTTGGCGATCACCTCTTTTCTTAGTTCCCAAGAAGGCGAAGGGGGAGTTTAGAGTCGTGGTAGACTTTAGAAAACTTAATACCATTACGGAGACCGATCATTTTCATATGCCGGCGATACCGGAAATTCTTGCTAGTTTGGGTACGAATAACAAGGTCTTTTCAACCCTCGATCTTTCGAGTGGGTTTCATCAAATTGGGTTATCACCGGAATCAAGGCAATATACAGCATTTAATTCTCCTTCCGGTACTTTTGAATATAAACGTCTACCCATGGGCCTTAAAAATTCACCAGCAATTTTTCAGAGATTAATGAATAATGTATTGGCAGGATTGATCGGTCACAATGTTTATGTATATATAGACGATATTATAATTGTTTCAAGAACGGTAGAGGAACATCTTATCGCACTGAGAAATATACTTTCTAAATTAAATGAGGCAGGATTAAAAATTAAAATCAGTAAATGTGAATTCTTTAAAAAGAAACTGTCATTTTTGGGGCATGAATTAACTCCGGACGGACGGGGTAAATACCAATGCTCAATTGACAAATTCTATCACTAAATTTCCTACGCCCACTACCGTAAAACAGTTAAGGCAATTTTTGGGCCTATCGGGCTACTATAGGGCATTTATAAAGAACTACGCTAGTATCGCGAAGCCTCTATATATTTTACTCAAGAAGGACGTTGAATTTTTGTGGGGAGTTGAACAAGAGGGTTCTTTTGCTGAATTAAAGGCGAGTTTAACATCTCGACCGACCCTTGCTTTCCCTGATTTTAAGAAACCTTTCTATATTAATTCTGATGCATCATATACTGGGTTTGGAGCTGTTCTTATGCAGTATGACGCTAGGAATCTCTTACGGCCGTTACG
Source organism: Paralithodes platypus (assembly GCA_032716605.1). NCBI lineage: Eukaryota > Metazoa > Arthropoda > Malacostraca > Decapoda > Lithodidae > Paralithodes > Paralithodes platypus. Next base: position 20,829,743 of record CM064524.1, read on the forward strand.
ATTCGCTAGCCGTTCTTTAAAACCTGCGGAACAGAATTATTGTGTTACCGATTTAGAAGGTGCAGCGCTAATTTGGGCGTTAAATATATTTCGTGAGGTAATATATGGTTATGATGTAACTGTTTGGACAGACCATAAGCCTCTAACTAAATTGTTTGATGATAAACTTCTCACGGGTAGACGTGCCAGGTGGAAGTTAACATTAGCATCATACAATCATACATTATTGTACGTTGAAGGCAAGCTCAACACAGTTGCCGATGCGTTATCAAGAAATCCTGTTGCTCTAGTGTCGGTTAACACACTATTGTGCAGTAAAAGTATTGCGTTAGACCAGCTTAAAGATAGTTATTGGGGTCAAGTCATTCTTGCTTTGGAATCGGCTGATTTTAGCGGCAATGTCCCTTGTAACCCCGACTTAGCAGGTTTTGATTATTCTAATTTTGTAATGCATGAAGGGTGTTTGTACAGGAAGATGGATTTAAATGACAGGGTAATAATGCAACTAGTCATTCCAGATTCGCAAATTAGTACTTTATTGCCTATTTTACATGGACATGATACAATTGGGCATCCGGGGAAGCTTCGGTGTTTGACACAAGCCCAGAGAAATTATTATTGGCGGACGATGAAAAAGGATATAGATAGATATATTGACTTTTGTTCTACATGTACCACTATTAAACCTAAGTTGAGCCCGGAAGTGAAAATCGGGGAATATCCGATTCCGGCGTATCCTTTCGATGTGGTTGCTATAGATTTATTGAAACTTCCACTGACTGACGCCGGAAGTCAATACATTATGCTCACTATTTGTCACTTTTCACGGTATGTCGTGTTATCAGTGTTGCAGGATAAAGAGGCGAAATCGGTCGCTAATAATTTTTTAGCGGACGTCGTGTGTAAATTTGGTTGTCCTAATACAATTATAACTGATAATGGTAAAGAATTTTGTAATTCTAGTATGACGAAACTATGCGATGAATATAATATAGATCATGTTACTGTTTGTCCTCATTCACCCCAGTCTAACGGCTTGGCGGAACGCGCTAATCAATCTCTTATCCGTGCTCTTCGCGGCTTATTATTAGATCGTGATACGAGTACATGGGATTCAGTTTTGCACTTTGCAGAATCAACACTAAATTGTTCGATAAATTCCTCAATTGCGAATTCGCCTTATTTTATTGTTTTTGGTAGAGACATGAGACTTCCTCATAATTCGCTAGTTCAGTCTAATTCTCCTGTTTATAACTGCGATGATTACGTGCTGTATCGCTTGAATAATTTTCGGTCTATTTATAAGACTTTACGCAGTTCTCTTTCGAAATCAAAGGAAGACATGATGGACGTAGCGAATAAACGTAAGAGGAATGTTAATATTGTTGTAGGGGATCTTGTTTATTTGAGGGAATTTTACGACAAAGATAAATTACAACCTGTTTTCGAGGGTCCTTACCGCGTAATTTCAGTCGACAGGAATAGTACTGTTATAAAACACTTAGAAAAGGGCGTTGAGAAAAGGGCTCATATGAATCATTTGAAACGTGTTATACGCAATTTACCTGGTTATGAAGATATTTCTGTTGACCATAAACCAATGAGTCCGAGGAATGTTAGGGGACGTAAACGGCCTAAAAAGACAAATGGTGCTCATAAATATAATTTAAGATCGAGTAATGTTGCTTTTGTTAAAGAGGGAGGTAATTTTGTTGCTCAATGGTGGGTAGACAGTTTGTGAATGAATTTGGATTCATTTTACATGTAAATTTTTAGTCATATTTTTGTTTTGTTTGGTTCCTCAGATGGGTGTCGTAGGAAGGATTGTGGGGCGCGTCTTGGTATTCTGGATACTGGGATGGTTGGCTGGACAGCTACGCACTGTCGCCGCTAGCGCAGGCAATCCTACCAATCTCACTAGGTCGGGGATGATTATGAGACCTAAGGATATTGTTGTAATATTTTCCGATGTGGTATGATCTTACGTGGATATGGCATATTTGACTAAGATTAAACAGGGATGTGGTAGTGTTTCGGAGGATGTAACTAGAACGAGGGATATGTTGGACGAGCTTCAAGATTTGACTAAGCACTCTAATACTCAGACTGTGGATTTATTTCATTTGATGCGCTGGAAATTGTCTGTTGTGCAGTCTGAGGTAGACCATGTTTCTCGTAATGCAGAACCTGACTCTCACTCTCGCCGTAAACGGAGGTTGATTAACGTAGGTGGTAATTTACTTGGGGGTTTGTTTGGCCTCGATACTGAGGAGGACCTTCAATCTGTTGAGAGTAAAATTGAGGATCTTTCTATATATTTGGAGAAACAGAACAGGATTATGTCTACGAACAACATGAATTTGCAAAGCATGGTGAACACCATTTATGAATACATTTCTTAATGATGTACAAGGGTCACTAAATGCGTTGGAGAGTAACGTAACGTTTTTTGAGGAGCTCGTCATGATATCCACTCGTATTGACACTTTCCATATTTTATCTACTATTTTGGGGAAGGATTTTTAGCGCTATATGCATGCTTTAGTTCATGCGGAGAACGGGCTAGTGACATCTGACTTACTTTCCTTGGCTGACTTATACAAGTTACTGAAATTGGCAAATAGGGAATTTGATTTGTTACCTTTGGTGGGTCACTCAGAATTAGAGTCTTATTACCCTTTCCTCGAGGTGTACATGAGTCACGGTAAATTTCTTATTTTGATCCCTTTTGCTTCTGACATGATTATGTCTTGGACTGAAATTATACCTTTTCCGGTAAAATTTCATAATTCCCTGCTCACTATTAATTTCCCTGCCAAGAATGTGCTAGTTTCGAAAGGGAAGTATACAGATGATTACTATTCGTTACTGAGTTCCTCCACTGTTCATGCGTTGTGTCACACGGCTCTCGGCTTGTTTACTATTTGCCTAGCGTCTGCCGTTCCTTTACTGCCAATGAGGTCTAACAAATGCGTTCAGGCTATTATGGGCAATGCCGATATCCTGAATAACTGTAATTTCACTCCGGTTCAATTTCACCCATTTTTTCATGTTCACGTAATTAATACTAATTTTCTTTATTTTGTGACTGCTTCAGAACTACTAATTACTTGCCCGGACCGTGCACCCTTTCATAAATCATGTATTGGCCAAGTTTATGTGAGGGACTCGTGTCTGTTGGTTTCGTCTCATCTTACTCTTTACCCATCTTTCAATCACATGCTTTCGTTCACGGAACATGATATTCTGGTTGCTAGCATTCCGTCTGAAGTAAATATTACGAACAACTTTTCATTTCCCATGATAATTTCGCGTGAGATTGAAACTTTGGAACTGATTAACACATCCATGGATACGTTGTCGTTCATGCATTTCGTTCGCCCTGAGTACGTCTACCCTCTGCCACTGTTCACTGGTCTTATCGTGCTTATTTTCATTATCATTTTCCTTGTAATTTCCAAGAACATTGAGGGTAGGTTGACAAGGATTGAGATTATTCAAAATGCTAGACCATAAATTGTTTTCATTATGTGTAAGGCAGTAGAGACCTGTAAACAGACCTGTGGCATGTTTGTTGGTACGATTCCGTGTTTAACTTACTTTGCATAAATTTTATTTGTATATTGGAATTGTTCTTTTCCAGATTTTCTATTTTCAGCATTTGCTTTTAATATATTCTATATCAATTTTATTGTGTATACTGTATATCTATTTTGCACATTTTATTTGTTATTTGCATATTGCATATTATTTGATTGGTTTAATTTTCTTTCCTTGGTATTCCGTGTTGAAAATCAGAATTCAAAGATATTACCTATCTCTTTCTTTTCCTTAGTATGAGCTTCAACGTAGTGTTTATCTATATTGAAAATTAGTTGCACTCTACATCTACAAATTCATCACAGTGTTATCAATGTTGAAATCTAGTATTATAACTCTTGAAACACGAGTTATCAATTTTAATTTACATATTCACTTGGACTATACCCTACTATTTATTATATTCACTTGGACTATACCCTACTATTCATTATATTCACTTGGACTATACCCTACTATTCATTATATTCACTTGGACTATACCCTACTATTTATTATATTCATATTTTCAAACCACTGATGACTGGGTAAACATTTCGATCAAAGACATTGACAAAGTGGTGTAGTAATTGGTGGATCCTATCGAAATGATGATACACTTTCTCTACATTGCTTAAGTTATGTTCGATTTGCTCTTATGTCTTTGTTGTTTGGGGTATGGGTCCACTTTTATGTATATATATAATCTCTTTATATTGTTCTTATGTACATTTTTCTTCCAGATTTTCTTAATTTTAACACCTTACGAGCGGCCTATGCGGTTTATTTATGTGTACCGCACAGCGGGGTGTTTTTAGCCAAAATAGGCCTGTTTACGTGATCATTTTCATGCCTAAATAAGACCCAGAACGTAAAACAAGTACCTATCCCTGAAAGGGCATAAACAGAGCTTTCGAATGACACCATAACGATCCTTGTATGATGGATAGTTTTCTTGCAATAACCGTGCAACGCGAGTGCAAAAAGCAGGTAATTCGGTACTTTCAGTACATAATTGAGTATGTAGCGAGTGAGAGAGGGAGGAGGGAGCTGAGATTTGTGTCAGTAGGTTCGCCGCGGTGGTCTGGAGCAGTCATACGCTCGCTAGTCTCCTGCCACCACTTGTCTCTCTCTCCCAGCCACATTACGTGCTGAAATTGCCACTCGAGTTATGTCGAGCGCCGCCACATAGTCCAGCTTTATTTAACTCGACTTATGTTGCTCGCCGCTAATTATGGGTTAAATTCCCTTTTACATGATAAATGTACAAACTTCAATTAATTTTACAAAAACAAAAACAAAACAGAACAAAAAAATCACAAAACCTAAAAATGTATTCTTGATACTACAATCACTTTCTATTATATTTTGTTTGGGAGTAATTTCGGTGGAAGAAATTATGTCTTATCTTTAAGGGGGGCGTGTTAGATACTCCAATATATCCAACTATTACTCCATGAATTAATTAAACACTAGAATACATATTTAAAGTATATCTCACTATTATAACCTTAATACAACTACTCATATTAGTAAACATAATATTTCTTACACCGACTGAATATGATGGAGGTAAGTGGTACTGGGCGCCTAGAATCTGAGGTTTAAGTAGACGTCAGCTTCTAGTCAGCATTCCCGAGATCTCACAATAGAGTTGGTTACACGTGACCGCTCTGTTGGAAAGTTACCCAGAACAGGTCACGTTGGAAGCCACACCTTATGACGTCATTATTGACAGGTACTAGGATTGGTCGTGAAGTACACATGAATAATAATGAGTGGTTTTACGTCATAAAGAGGGGCGTAACCCAACATAATATAAGGTGGGTATCCAGAGAGCGAGGGCAGAAACAAGAGAGACCCCGGCTCGCTCATCGAAGGGTCAGAGGTTAGCTCCGTGTGTGATAACCAGACTATATAACATACTTGAATTAATCGTACTGATACGAATACTTATACAATCAATATATTAGTGTACTTCTGAATAAGTCTTAAGATATCTTTTATTATACTATTCTTAATTATTCTCAAGTTTCATTTACCTAACCTTACCATTTATCTAACATTCATTTGAGTTATCTAATTAATCCCAGGGTAAACCTGTGATGGTGGCAGCATATATATAGGGGAATTGATACCATTATTAACCCTATTCTCTTAAGCTTACATTTCTTTTCACAGGTCAGAAGAGCACAGATCCGGCTATTTATGCAGTAAAGTTCCTGAATCTATTCAACAATGGTAAACATTTGTGTAATCCCTCTTTGGCTTTCATATTTTCTCTATTGTATGCTCTGCCTTTGTCATGTGTTAACTTCATGTTTTACCTCTGCCAACGAACTGCCGGAGGTAATGTTTTCGTCAAAGCTTGTTTGTCTGTCTGGTTGTCCACAAACAAGATATTCAATTTAGGAAGTGATTCTGATTATATGTCACACTGATGTCATTGTTCTGACTTAAAGTTTAAATTGTGACAAAGCCAGCGTATGCGGAGGTATTCGCTCTACCGAGTTCCCCTCTAGTTACTTCTATATCTGTTTGTTCGTGTTTTTCTTTATTGTATAATTATTTTGTTGATATCAATCCTCCTCTTTATCATCTATACTACATATACTACTCCATAAGCGGAGGTTTTTAGTTTGATCCCTAGACCCCCATCAAGCTTAAAATTACACCCCCTAATCCCCCTTTCAAAACAAATTTGTACATTTTTCGGTAGACAAATTTCCCGGCCGAAGGCAGATTCCTCTAAAATTACATGCTCGCTATCCTTCGCCAGGGAACAATTTATACCTAAATGGCACAAAAGGTATTAAAATTGACAGAAATGGGATGAACGTTATTAAAATTGCCAAACTAATGGGGCGAATATTTTAAAATTTCAAAAGTAATGGGGCTAAGCATGAGGGAGAAAGGAGTCTACACAAAAATATCGCAAGTGTAAGTGTCTCCCACATGACCACCACTCACCAACACAACACAACCAAAATAACTACAGCTACCCCTACATACACAACATTACAATCATCACTAACACAACAATAATGAATACCACAACCAGTACCACAATACCACCACTATAACACAATCGATACGTCTATTGTCAACACTCACATTAATAAATCACCATCAACATTATCAGACACCACAGTCGATTGTATTCCAGCTGATGGTAAATTGAATCCTTTAAGCATCTGATTTATTGATTCTTGCTGGACAAATATGATACTGCTATGTCTGTGTGGCATATGACTTGCTCAGTTTCCATAATTAACTACATATTTTGCTGCACAATCATGATAATAGCGTAGTAAACAGGATGAAAAGATAACAATTTACCATCAGGTGGAAAAAACAGGGTATCTAACAATCAGTATCAATACCACCACAGGCAACCACAAACAGCACATCAATCACCACAAGCATACAGGCACTATCGCAAATATCGTATTACACAAACATTATCACGATCCACATTTCCTGTACAATACCACACTTCTATCACCACCATAACAGCATCACAATCACGACCACCACCACTCCTACCATCACTATCAGCACCACCATCACTACTATCAGCACCAACATCACCACCCCTACCATCACTATCAGCACCACCATCACTACCTCTGCCATCACTACCAACACCACCATCACTATCAGCACCACCATTACTATCAGCACCACAACCACCATCCCTACCATTACTATCAGCACAACCATCACTACCAGCACTAACAACACCACCCCTACCGTACTATCAACACCACCATCACTATCAGCACCAACACCATCACCCCTACCGTCACAATCAACACCACCATCAATATCAGCACCAACACCACCACCCCTACCATCACTATCAACACCACCATCAATATCAGCACCACCATACACTACCTCTGCCATCACTATCAGCACCAACACCACCACCCCTACCGTCACTATCAGCACCAACACCACCACCCCTACTATCACTATGAACACCACCACCACCACCCCTAACATCACTATCAGCACCAACACCAACAACCCTACCATCACTATCATCACTATCAGCACTACCATCACCAACACCCCTACCATCACTATCAGCACCAACACCACCACCCCTACTGTCACTATCAACACCAACACCACCACCCCTACCATCACTACCACCACCACCCCTACAATCACTCCCAGCACCACCACCACCACCCCTACCATCACTATTTACGGCGTCCAGGCCATAATGATAAGCCCAAATGGTGGAATAAAGAAATTTCAGACTGTCTGCTTGCTAAAAAATTTGCTAATGATAGATTAAAATCCTCACAAAATGACGAAGAACGGGTGAAATTTGTAGAGCTACGACGCAAAGCCAAAAAGTTAATTAAGCAAAGTAAAAAGACCCTGGAGTTACATGTTGCGAATCAAAGTAAAACAAACCCGAAAAAATTCTATAGTTATATCAGAAAGAAAAAAGTAGTTACTTCAACTGGTGGACCATTAGTCGATGAAAATGGAGAATACACCAAAGACGAAGTACAAATGAGTAATGCCCTCAATACCTTCTTTGCATCAGTTTTTACAACCGAAGACCTCAGTGATATCCCTACACCATCGCCGATTCAGATTGATAATTCAGATGTTCTAAGCAATATCACCGTTACAGAGAGAGAAGTATTGAATTGTTTAGATAAACTCAAGGTAAATAAAACGCCTGGACCTGATACAATCTCGCCTAGAGTTATAAAGGAAGCTAAGGATGAGCTCTCCAAACCACTGACATTGCTATTCAATGAATCCTTGCAGTCTGGGACTATGCCTGATCAGTGGAAGCTAGCCAACATAACACCGATATTCAAAAAAGGCAGCAAATCCCTACCCAGTAACTATCGTCCAATTAGCTTAACCTCAATTGTATGTAAAATGCTAGAAACGTTCATAAGAGACAGACTCGTAAATCACTTAGAGGCAAATAACTTACTTAAAGATACTCAACACGGCTTTCGTAAAAAACGTTCCTGTTTAACAAACCTCTTAGACTTCTTCCACGATATCCTCAACCTCTACGATGAGAGTAAAGCTGTAGATATTATATACCTTGATTTTCAAAAGGCCTTTGACAAAGTTCCCCGCAAACGTTTACTGCTAAAACTAAAAGTGCACGGAATACAAGACGGTGTGTTGAAATGGATAGAAAATTGGCTCAGCGACAGAAAGCAAAGAGTAGTCATAAACGGTAAGGCATCTAAATAGACCAATGTAAGTAGCGGGGTACCCCAGGGATCGGTACTAGGACCAATTCTCGTTCTAATTTACATCAACGACATATCAAAATTGCAAATAGCGTACTCTCAAAAGAACAAGTTGACGATATGCAACACAATCTAGATAAATTGTCATGTTGGGCCCAAATTTGGCAAATGAGTTTCAATGCGGATAAATGTAAAGTACTACATATCGGATACCTAAATGAGAAAGCAAACTATTCGATGAATGGCACTCAGCTTAAAAATGTAAACAGAGAAACCGATCTGGGAGTAACAATATCGAGTAACCTAAAACCGAGTCAACAATGTTCAGAAGTTGTTAAGAAGGCAAACAAAATAATTGGCTTTATAGGCAGGTCATTTGAGCATAAATCCAAAGAAGTTATCCTAACCCTTTACAATTCCTTAGTTCACCCTCTTCTGGAATACTGCGTTCAATCCTGGTGCCCTTATTACCAAAAAGATATAAACAAGCTAGAACGAGTTCAACGTAGAGTTACCAAAATGATACCTAGCCTAAAGAACAAACCATACGAAGAGCGTCTTAGAGAATTAAAATCTATTTCCTTTAACCCAACGCATATTAAGAGGTGACTTAATTCAAGTGTTCAAATCATCAAAGGCATCGACAATGTGAACTGTAGTAAGTACTTCACTATCGACCAATCTAATTACACGCGGGGAAACGGTTGCAAAATTATTGGTAAATCTTTTAACTCACACGAATCTAAGAATTTCTTCTTCAATCGAGTTGTCAACTTGTGGAATGGGCTTTCCCGAGACGTTATAGACTGCAGCACCGTTGATTCATTTAAACTCCGCTTAGACAAATATCTCGCATCAAACCCGCGACTGACTGCGTTTGTAAATGAATAACTTTATTTGTTCACCCCCTCAGTTACTAACCCATCTGTCCCCTACTAAATTCCTAATCCTGCCACGGACATTAGTTCCAGGGAAGTAGTTCCCTTTCCAATGTTCCCTTACCCACTCTAAACCACTGTTTGGACACTTGATCCTCAGTGTTTTGGAGGACAAGCAGCCTAGAAGGGTCACTAGACCTGTTGTTGCTTGATTTCCTTTTTACTCCTTTTTTGTGTACTTTGTACTATCAGCACCAACACCACCAACCCTACCATCACTACCAGCACCAACACCACCACCCCTCTACCATCACTATCAGCACCATCACCACCATCACTATCAGCACCACCATCACTACCAGCACCAACACCACCACCCCTACCATCTCTACCAGCACCAACACCACCACTACCACCAGCAACCACTTAACAGCAGAGAGATGTAATCAATTACTTTTTAAACATGTAGCGTCCCTGACTCAAGCAAGGTTTTTAAAAAAGATTAATGAAATTGCATAACCCTCTTATTAAATGTAATATATTATACAGTACTATAAAAAAGGTTTATTTATGAAACACACTGATGGCCTATATGAGAAGGAGTATGGTATTGATATTTTACAAGAGGATCTTGATGTCATTAAGTCAAGAATAATTTGGGTACACCGACATGAGGAAAAGCGAGGTCCCTCATGTTTTATGGATATTAGCAGGAAAGGTGTTTGCCGTAATATTGACCTTAACTCAAAATAATTATGTTTTAATAGTTTGTTTTTTAAATAGTGCCGCACTAAACATTGTTTTTATTATACTATATATTGTGATTCCTTTTACATAATAATTATAATTATTTTTAACTCCAGTAGTGTCATTAATTTGTTTAAGTTTGTATCTCTACCAGTTTCCATTACTTTTTAAATTTATATATGTTTTGTAATCTTATATATTGTTTGTAATGTTTTTATTTTCATCACCTTGACTATTAAATGGTAACATTGTATTTATTCTACTATAGACTTAGACTGTGATTCCTCTTATCTTACTTGTTTATTATTTTTAACCACAATAGCAACATTAGCTTTAACAGTCCTTGTTTCAAGAGTCTCCATTATATGTTTGTTAAATTTATATTTGCCATATCAATATTTGTTATATTAATTTTAATAAATTTTATCACTTTGTCTATTCATATATTTGTATGATAATACATCTTTATTGTGCATTTTATGACAGTCCTAATATTCTGCAACGTGGAAATCTCATTGTGTGTTTTTATACCGCCACATATTGACAATGTTAATGTCAATTTCAGATACTATGTAATATATGTTCGTATGTTATGTATATTATGAAATAAAGTTGATTGATTGATTGATTGATTGACTACCCCTACCATCACTATCAGCACCAACACCACCACCCCTACCATCACTATCATCACCACCATCACTATCAGCACCAACACCACCCCTACCATCACTATCAGCACCAACAAAACCACCCCTACCATCACTATCATCACCACCATCACTATCAGCACCAACACCACCCCTACCATCACTGTCAGCACCAACACCACCACCCCTACCATCACTATCAGCACCACCATCACTACCAGCACCAACACCACCACTACCCCTACCATCACTATCAGCACCAACACCACCACCCCTACCATCACTATCAGCACCACCATCACTACCAGCACCAACACCACCACTACCCCTACCATCACTATCAGCACCAACACCACCACCCCTACCATCACTATCAGCACCACCATCACTACCTCTGACATCACTATCAGCACCAACACCACCACCTCTACCATCACTATCATCACCACCATCAATATCAGCACCAACACCACCACCCCTACCATCACTATCAGCACCAACACCACCTGCCCTATTACTATCAGCACCAACACCACCACCCCTACCATCTCTATCAACACCAACACCACCACCCCTACCATCACTATCAGCACCACCACCACCATCACTATCATCACCAACACGACCACCCCTACCATCACTATCAGCACCACCATCACCACCCCTACCATCACCAACACCACCACCCCTACCATCACTATCAGCTCTAACATCACTACCCCTACCATCACTATCCTCACCAACACCACCACCCCTAAGCATCACTATCAGCACCAACGCCAACACCCCTACCATCACCAACACCACCACCCCTACCATCACTGCTATCATCACCAACACCACCACCCCTACCATCAATATCACCACCAACACCACCACCCCTACCATCACCACCATCACTGCTATCATCACAAACACCACCACCATCACTATCATCACCAACACCACCACCCCTACCATCACTATCAGCACCACCATCACTGCTATCATCACCAACACCACCACCCCTACCATCACTATCAGCACCACCATCACTGCTATCATCACCAACACAACCACCATCACTATCATCACCAACACCACCACCCCTACCATCACTGTCAGCACCACCATCACTGCTATCATCACCAACACCACCACCCCTACCATCTCTATCAGCACCACCATCACTGCTATCATCACCAACACCACCACCCCTACCATCACCCCTACCATCTCTATCAGCACCACCATCACTGCTATCATCACAAACACCACCACCATCACTATCATCACCAACACCACCACCCCTACCATCACTATCAGCACCACCATCACTGCTATCATCACCAACACCACCATCCCCACCATCACTATCAGCACCACCATCACTGCTATCATCACCAACACCACCACCATCACTATCATCACCAACACCACCACCATCACTATCATCACCAACACCACCACCCCTACCATCACCACTACCATCTCTATCAGCACCACCATCACTGCTATCATCACCAACACCACCACCCCTACCATTACTATCAGCACCAACACCACTACCACAATTATTTTCCTGTCTCGTCCTCAGCCACATCCACTTGTCTCCGCCCTGATGAAACAATAGATAAGAGAGAGAGAGAGAGAGAGAGAGAGAGAGAGAGAGAGAGAGAGAGTGAGAGAGAGATCGTAACTTGACCTCCTTGAGAGTTAAGATAGCCATTAGCGTCAACCAAAGACGTCGTTAAGTATCGGAAATATTAATTACAAAGGATCACCAGTACTTTATGTTATCATTACGCCATGAACGATAACTGTGGTATAATATCAATAAGAGAGATAACAGGCAATATTTGTTATGCGACACGATTATTTTTAGTGCGCTTGATATTGGTTCGTTTATTTCCAATATAGGAAAACTTAGAACTCAGAGTAATCAACTGGGACACAACTGAAATGAATATATTTAGTTCTTAAGCAATCAATCTCCACCAATTTCACAGAATACACAATTGCGGCTCACAAGTTTTATTTCATTTATAGCTTCGGGTAGAACACATATGACTGGAGTCCGAGTCTTATTTATATATAAATACGATCAGAGACAATTATGGAATAAAGATCACTATTCCTGGTGCATAAAAGAACGAGAATAAAAGTTTCTCTCAATAAATCACAACATAAATAATTAATTGTAAGTTGATGAATATACATACAAGTATAAATAAACACAGAGAGGTCAGTCTTTTTTTTTTTTTTTTTTTTTTTTTAAGAGACAATGAACGGAGGAAGGAAAAACACAGATAAAACAAAAAGGTCCATGTGCCTAAAGGCATCCTCCATTCATAAAATGTTTGTAACAACTGGATTTAAACATTCAAAGTCTCAAAACAATAGCTTATATTCTCAGGTAAAGTAACGTAAGGTACCGCGTGAACGAGGTAGGTAAATATTACTGAGGTCACAAGTGTTCAGTGAATGGAAAATATATAATTTATAATATCAGCTGAGATATAAATAACTTGAAAGTTAGTGCAACATACAGTATATAAGATATAAATCTCTATTAACCTATACGGTCTCAATCATGAATATTAGCTCAGGGAACTGAGGATAATTAATATTAGGCTGTGTGACAGGCTGAAATCTCGACGTATATATATTAACGCAAGATGGTATGACTAGAATTTAATAAAGAATTTAAATAATGCTTTATCTGAGTTTGAAGTCAGGAAGCATGGATATACTGTATATCTGTGTGAATAAGAGACAACACAAATTAACACTCTCTGTGGACACATATACGCAATTGCAATTACGTACCCCGCTAATAATACTTAAACGTAGAATAAGATCTGCTAGGCCTTCACTGTAAATTTACGCGTAAGGTGCGTATTTTTGTTTCCGAATGAATATATCTATAAAGCTTAAATGTAATATAGAAATCTATATTACAAAGTATCTAGATACATCAATCCCAAGACAGAGTTTGTATGTTCTCTCAATACGAGAAACGATTGCTAGAAGACGAGAATAGTCAATCTTGGCGGTTTACGTTAAAGTAGAACACATAACATATCCTTTTGTCACTTTACAATAATCAACACACTCATAAGATCGAACAAGAAGCACTTAATTTGAGTTGGAGTATAGAAGGAAACAGGCATGAGATGTTTGGTCACACGTGGCGACTAGGCAAGGTGTCTGTCTTCCGTCTTCACCAGGGTGACATGTACTACCCTCGCACTAACTAGAAAGGGCACTTCTAGCTTGTCTGCTACACTCCTCTTGGCCAACACACAACCAATACACCCAGCTCTCTTAAATTCTGATCTAAATACTATTTCCAAGTGGGGCAGAGAAAACCTTGTTAACTTTAATGCTTCCAAAACCCAATTTCTCCATCTATCTACCCGTCAGGATCTCCCAGAGGACTATCCCTTATTCTTCAACAATACAAAAATCAACCCTTCATCTTCTCTCAATATTCTTGGTGTCTCTTTTTCTTCTGCTCTCATTTGGAAGGACCATATTACCAGTCTTGCTAAGGCAGCCTCCCAGAAGCTGGGTGTGCTCAACCGCCTTGGGGGGTTCTTTTCCCCTGCACAGCTTCTTGCTCTGTACAGGGGCATAGTGCGCCCTTGTATTGAGTATTGTTTACATGTGTGGGGAGGTTCCTCTCACACCGCTCTCCTAGACAAGGTTGAAAGGAAGGCCTTTCGTATCATTAACTCCCGTCCACTCACCAACTCTCTGCAATCTCTCTCTCCGCCGCAATGTTGCATCTCTCTCCCTATTCTATCGCTACTATAATAATCAGTGTTCCTCAGAGCTATCCCAGTGCATACCACCTCCTTTACGTAGGGCACGTGGTACCCGTCTTGCAACTCAATCCCACCCCTACTCTGTGCAACTCTCCAACCCAAGAGTGAAACGTTACTCTCAAACTTTCTTCTACTCAACAGCTGAGCTCTGGAACTCTCTCCCAGAATCAGTTTTTCCACTTCCTATGACTTAAATTGCTTCAAACTCCGTGTGTCCAGGCATTTTGGCTTGAACGTCCCTTGATTTTGGCCCTGTCACTCTTTCAACTATGGGGGAGGCACTCGCTATAAGCAGTTATGCCTTTTGCCTCCCTCAATCACATAGGAAAAAAAAAAAAAAAAAAAAAAAGCTTGCAGATACTTTTCACAGGGACTTAGGCTACCCCTACGGAAGTATTCATTTCAAAAGCAGATTTTAGGAGGCTTGTATAGGGACAGGATGAATTATATAAAGTTTGCACATGTTCTTGGTCTGGGGCGGCTTCTATGTAATGCTTCGGTTATCAACTGTAATCTTCTGTTTACAGATGTTGCCCTTCTTCGTCACATTAATGGTAGTAATTTCTGTCTGGGTAACTAGACGGAAATGGAGGTGGTTGATGAGTGACTTGCATAAAATAGGCCTCATCGTAATTTAAATCAGGTTCTAGATGTGTCCTCTGACCCTTTGAGGAGAGCGGCCATTTTGTATCACTCCCCTGGGGATCCTTAATGAGGGGGGCCAGGCCACGGTATGATACGTATCGTAAGGATTCCTGTGACTCTCGTTTTCGTTCTGCTTGTAGTCGGAGTGATGGTTGTAGGTGATATTCTCAATTTCAGCGGAGACTGAGGCTTTGGTCTTTTCCTGATGGAAATGGAGGCAATCCTACAGGTTGAGGTTGGGGGCTCTTCTGCAGATATGGAGGGGTAATTGATGGTGTTGAATTCCTCTCCTTTTCGCCCAGTCATCTTACTATTAAATCTACAATGCACACACACACACACACACACACACACACACACACACACACACACACACACACACACACAGATATATGCACATGTTGATAAAAAGAAGAAAGGTCGATGAGATTAAACTGTTAAAAGCAAGGAAAATCATAAAACAAAGGAATATACAACATAATTATGTATGTGAAAATGTTTGAGAGGTACTGTATATGAGTGAAAGTGGTGTTAGGTAGGAGGAGGGGTGCGGAGGTGCATTTATTCGTGGCCACACCCCATTGGGAATCAGATATGTATGACAATGGATAGATATATAGAACAATACAACACGAAAATAGCAATCAGAAAAATATGTTTAACTGCAGTTGGATTTGTGGAAAGGATTTCCAAGACTTGCCGAGGTGTTTTCGCAAAATAATATTGAACAGTGAAAATATTTTAGAAATATATACACAAATTCAATAAGTAAAACAAAACTCTACATGTTGTATATTGAAGGGAGGGGGATGATAGTGAGAGGAATAACATCAATAAAGCCGGTGTCAAACGAAACAAAATCTGGCAATTTTCGATGAGCAACATTTGTTCTCATAATATTTTGAGGCTCTTTGGAATCTGAAACTAGACAGAAGGTAGACTATGCTAGGTGGCTGATTTCTGATATACGTTAGATTTTTTAGTTGCCAGACTACAATTGCCCATAACAAATTATGGAAAAAAAATAAGACTTGTTACACCTCTTTAAACAGAGACTTATAGGATGGGAGGTTGTAGAGGAGAGGGTATAGAAAATAGAGAAGTGGAGGGGGAGGAAAGGAGGAAGTTATAGTTAGTTATTATTAGTTTATTGATAAAATACAATTTTTAATACATAGTAATACACGACTTACATATTGTGAGTACAATCAAAATGTTGGTCACTAACAATAATAAATACACATATCAAAGAGGTCCTTATTAGTTCCATGCAATGATTATTAACCCATTCAGTACCAGTGACATCCTCTTAATTATATGCTGGCAACTATTAACGAATTTATTCAGCCTAAGAAGGACGGCACTCAATTAAAAGGCTACAGCCTACCTCAAATAATCCTTTTAGATGCCATATATCCCTCTTAAGCTTCATATAATAGTTTGAATGTACCGGAAATCAAACAAAGAAATACGTACAGAAAGGGTTAAGGTAAAAATAAACAAACGCATTTATCACGCAGTAAAAGAGAATATGAGGAAGGGGAGGAGGCAGGGAGAGAGGAAGGCAGGAATTATGTGGCGGGCAGAATATATATATCTTTTGCACTGAACTATTTGCATCAGTTTTCCCAATATAGGAAGAGCATATTATATCTCTCTGTCTGTCTCTCTCTCTCTCTCTCTCTCTTTACAACGAGTTCAACGTAGAGTTACCAAAATGATACCTAGTCTAAAGAACAAACCGTACGAGGAGCGTCTTAGATTATTAAATGTACTTCCTTTAACCCAGAGCAGATTAAGAGGCGACATAATTCAAGTGTTCAAAATCATCAAAGGCATCGACAATATGAACTGTAATAAATATTTCACTATCGACCAATCAAATTACACGCGGGGTAACATTATTGGTAAATCTTTTAACTCACGAATCTAAGAATTCCTTCTTCAATCGAGTTTTCAACTTGTGGTATGGGCTTCCCCGAGACATAGAGTGCAGCACCTTTGTTTTTTTTTTTAAGTTCGCCTGTTAGTTTACCTACTTATTCAGAACCTTCAAATACTCAACCTACAACTCGTCATTGCTAACATTCCTACTCTAACTCCTACACCTGTACCCTCCATTACTCAACCTAGCTCATCACTTCCCCGCATGTTACCTGTCCCTTTGGTGTCACGCCTGACACAGCCCCAATCTTACGCTTCAAAACTCAAGTCTCCAGCTCCTTCTGTATCTAGTCTTTCCCCTCAACCTGTTGCACGACCTTTACTTCTCCTTCCCAGACGTAGTCCCATACCTTCGACTTGCACATATTCTTCTACCTTAATTCGGCCAACTACAAACAAATTCAATAGGCCACCTCTATCCCCTAGCTCAGGCTCCCCCCATCCCCAGTATCTCGTGTTATCAAACCATCTCTAATCCCTACTCGGTCTAATCCCACATGTACAAGATCTGGTCGACGCGTGATGCCCCCTCAACGATGGGTTCCCACCTTCCATCCCACCTACATCTGGCGGGACCCCCTACAACCTACCTTGCCAGCATCAACTAGGACCCCTCATGTTAGTGCGAGGTCAACTTTACCTCACACAACCACCTCAACTATCCTCACTACTCCAGTGGCTACGACGACCAGCAGACCACCCATCAAACAGCCTCCTACCACACCTCCTCTTACAGCACCTTTTACTGCAGCCCCGACAGCCATGAAGATCAACAAAGTCACCTTCATAATAAACGCTGTCCCCACTGATATAGAAACACCCAACAAGCTCATCCACCTGGCCAGATATGCTAAAGAAGACTGGCAAATAAATATTAGCATGGACACCCTTTTAGTCCAGTAAATCTAGCAATCATTTAACTGGACCTAGAACAAATTGCAATAGAAGGTTTTTTGGCTTTAACTTGTTTATTAGGTCCCTCTGATGAACATATAAAAAGTCTCCAACTTTTGGACACTGGGAAAGTGGTTAATTTGCATAAATTCAAGATGGCCGCCGTCCAAAGCTTCAATTTACAGATAACTTTTTTCTGGTTGCTCCTAGACCCTATAAATGTATTACAAACAACGTTTTTTGGCTTTAACTTGTTTATTAGGTCCCTCTGATGAACATATAAAAAGTCTCCAACTTTTGGACACCTGGAAAGTGGTTAATTTACAGCCGAAAAACCTTACAGACAGGCTGAACTGTCTCTTTCACAAGGGGTGACACAGGCACTTTGTGCTTGTATGGGTTTTTTGACCTGTTGTCCCTCTTTTTTATAAAAAAAAAAAAAAAAAAAAACATGACGTAGTATGACGTCATTCAGAGCCAATTATGTAATTCATGATAGGAGTTCGTATTCACTTGGATCATCGGTGCTTGCATCAAAGTTGCTATTTTGACAGAGTCCTTTACATTGACCACATGCACTGGAACATTCAAGCTCATTCCGTTTGCAACTACAGCGTTGAGTGTCACAGTTGCCCTTACACTGACATCTGACCAATTTCAGTAGTGAATCAGGAGCCACTGGCGAATCCATCGTCTTCGGTTAAAGCTGTCCCTTCCGCAGACACCAGCCCCATTTCTCGGGGTCCACACAGTTCCCCATCCATTCCTGGACCTGACAATAAACTCGGAACGAGTGGTATTTGGCTGCATCGGTTGTTGGGGGAAGGCTGTGAACTTCAACGGTAGTTGAACTTTTTGCCACCTTGTTGCAAAACTTTGTCTTTCGCAGTCCGTCAAGGGTGTCATTTCCTTTTCCCCCGTACAAATAAACCAAGGCCTTTTCACCAGCTGATGATATCGCGTCTTTACTTCCACTTTGGCAACAGAATGCTTCTATACATTTCAAGAAACCGTTGTCTTCCCTCACTTTCCTCAAGGCAGCCCCTTTACCAATACCATACAGTCGTGAGGTTGTGTCACATCCACAAAGTGCATGGACAACTGGCAGGACACGACAGATGCTTTCACCGAGAGCTTCTGCTACTGAGTTAATATGCCACGTGTCAATCCACGTGTCAATCCACCACGTGTCAATCCACCATTCGTTTTCAAAGAGCGCATCAAAACCTGCTCTATAACCAAGTCGCTTGGCAGTCCTGCCCACAGCCGATCATTTCGGCGGATCACAAATAGACCGGAGTTCAATTGACAGAACATGTCTGGGTTGAGCTGCTCAAGTTCAATCATGTCTTGAATGTACACATGGGCTGACTTGGCATAATTTTTATGACCACACGCTGCAAAGTACGGCAACATCTCCTGGAGTGTTCCGAGGTACAGTAGGAAATCGGCCATTCTCAGTGCCCTCAGGAAGCGACGCAGCAGGTCAATCATGTCCATGTATTGAATCCATAGCTTTCCCATCTTATGCTCTGCTAAGGAGCTCTTCTCAGCTTTAAGTTTTTCAGAAATTCTGTTGAAAACGTCTTTACTGCAGACTTCATCCGGTGAAACATCTTCACGCAACAGCTTATCCAAAAGATCTGCAGCCTCCTGGAAGTCCTTGCATGCGTCACTTTCCTCATCTACCATTGAGAGGTTGACACCGTATGCCCTGCCTAACACAATCGAACTCAAGGCTGTGTCAACCAAGAAGTGGCCTCTGATTGCTCGTGCATAGGCTTTCCCACTCAGCATTTGGGTCACAGCATTTTCAGCGTATATAAGTTCCAAAACCTCCTTAAGCCCAGATGCTTCCATAACATGGCCCATGCATCCCAAAAAGCTCATCACAGAGTGAAAGCCACCAAGGTTCAAAACAATGGGTTTCAGTTCGCTTCCTTCCTTCTCATGAACAATGATCGTCTTCGCTTTCCAATAAAGCGGTTGGTCGAATGTCAGCATTGGCATCGTTCCCTGGCGATGGCTTTCCGCAGCAACGAAGTGAAGTGTTGAGTAAATACAACTCATGTCCGTAGGGTCCATGTCAATCATGGGCAAGAAATGGACGGATGATTTCCCTGGGTGTGGTCCATGGCACACACTCTGCATTAAGCCGGACCAGCCTGGTCGTTTTGGTCGAAGCAACCATGACGTTTTCCACAGTATGTCCAGATTTTCAAGCTTGTCAGATGCTGAAATGGGGTCAAGCTTTCTAAATTCGAGAGGCCCACCCTTCTTGCGAACACTGCGGTAGTATTTGATTTCAATTTGAGCTGCCGTGAAGTTGTTTTCAGGTGACTGCAATCTTGGTATTGATGTTGTGTCTCTTACTTCAGGGGTGACAGCAACAATTATACCCATACCATGGTATGTTCCTCGCCCATCAAGCGTACGCAAGTTGTGATCAACATTGTCTGCAACGAACTGTCCAAACCTGCCTGCAGTGGATATGTTGGTGCCCCTGAAATTGGCAGCACACTTCGAAAACCTCAAAACTTCTGCGTAAGGCAGACAGAAGCCGTGGCTGTGTAAACTGTCCACAAGAAAGCGGGAACCAAAGTGCTGGTGCATTTGAACCGCCAATCCATACTGAATGGGTGCTACAATGGCCCTTGGTCTGGTAAGTTGCACGATACTTTGTCCAATTGATGCAACTTCAAGATCACATGACTTGCCACTGAACGTCTCTTGCAGCAATATACGAAGGGACTGCGGAACGTACGCCACATTCTTTTCCAGCGACCGGAGTTCAGAAGGATCTGGATAGAAATCTCTACAAGTATCAATGTTCTTTATATCTGCTTTGATCAACCGTGCCGCAGCCCTGACTATCTTTCTTTGTTCTGCTTCCTCATCATCAGTCTGTGGTGAGTCTTTGAATTGTTGCAAAATCTTTGCAGCACTTTCTTTGACAGTTACAACATCGCTGCGTCCATGCACGTTACTAATAACCAGTTCATCCCCAAAATATGAAATAAGTTTCTGTTTCATGTATTTTACACTATACGCTTCAACATCAGGGCACAACTGGGACATTCTATCAACGAGATCAACCACTGTAGTCTGTTCATCATCATTGCCACTGACTAGGTCCTCGATTGCGAGTAGAAATGCTTCCTCTCGTGAGGCATCTACTTTGCGACCCTTGCGAGGAGGTTCACTGTCTGCGGAATCACGATATTTGGAGGGGATCTGCCTATGTGTCTGGAAATTTGAGCTGCACTGCTTGTGATATATTGCGTCAGCTGCTGGAAGATCGCGTGCAAAGTTAATTCGGCCTCTAACAGTGTCAGCCCACTCATCAGCCCTGGCATCACATGCAGAAAGTATTGTCCTTTGAAAGTTGAAGGTGCGTACTGGATACACTTCTTCTGAATCATGCTTTGTGTCCAAATAGATTTTTGTACCACAAAAAAGCAGTTCTCTGTAAAACAAAAGTCTGGTGTCTGAGAACGAAGAGCAGGTTTTTCAGGACGTTTCTTCTGCTTCCCAGGAATTCTATTTGGCTTCGTATTGACATGCTTCTTTCGGCAATCAATGTGCACCGTTTGGCCCTCGGACACGGTAATTGATGGCGTTCCACGTTCAGTACTGGCCTTGTTGATAGTATCTGCTCCCTTCGCCCTCAGCTTGACTGTTTCTCCTTCGTCTAACGTGTTTGAGCAAATGCCGCAGGGATTATGCACCACCTCTTCTTCCATGGCTTCGGTAGATGTCGCACCAATCTGTTGAAACAAGAAACAAGATGATGGGATTAGTATAGGCCTAGGCAAAATGTAATAGACAATAATGTGCAGTAAAGGTAGGGCTTGACCTAGAACAAATTGCAATAGAAGGTTTTTTGGCTGTAAGGTTTTTTGGCTGTAAATTAACCACTTTCCAGGTGTCCAAAAGTTGGAGACTTTTTATATGTTCATCAGAGGGACCTAATAAACAAGTTAAAGCCAAAAAACGTTGTTTGTAATACATTTATAGGGTCTAGGAGCAACCAGAAAAAAGTTATCTGTAAATTGAAGCTTTGGACGGCGGCCATCTTGAATTTATGCAAATTAACCACTTTCCCGGTGTCCAAAAGTTGGAGACTTTTTATATGTTCATCAGAGGGACCTAATAAACAAGTTAAAGCCAAAAAACCTTCTATTGCAATTTGTTCTAAGTCCAGCCCTACTTTGACTGGTCTATTTCCAAGGCGGATGTCCCGACCACACTTTGGCTGCTCACTCTCCAAAGTTTAACACCTGTCATCAACTCACCCACCACCAGATCCTATATTATTAAATCGCGGGGTCGCGACTTTTTTTACGAGGAATGTGGTTAAATGACGGGTCTGAAGACAAGCCATCCAAGAAACAGTTGCAGACTAGCCAGTCTGCAACTCCAAGAGCCTAAGAAGACAAGAGAGCAGAAAAGAGAAATACAAGAGCCACCCTTATTTACCCATGCTCTGACCAACACACAAATACAAAAGCGACCCCTCTTTCCCTGTGCTCTAAGACAACAGCCACCCACCACGAGAATGGGAAATTCTAACCACCAATCAACGCCCTGCTCTCTAGCCCTCCCCCCAACCCTCATAGCCAACCACAGCACAGTATTTCCTCAGCTCCCGGATATGGAATACACTGAAGAAATTTGTATGCAAATAAAACATCAACGGCCTGAAGTCTACCGATATACTGTAAATGGATATAGACAAGAGGACACATTGTGACAGACCGGGAGATATAATAATCCTCTACCAAGGACAACTCCATTTCTCCATTATTAGGCTAAATAACTAGTACTTAAGCCATTAATAAACTATCTAATATAGATATAACAATGTAAATAACCACTATGTATACCTACGACAAGCAATTACCTCACCACTTCATCACAACCATTTCCCCATATCCCTCTGATTTTGAAAACCTGTAAACGAGAGTCAAGGAAAAAGCCGCACATTATCTCAAGGAAATTGTAGTGAGGTATGCATACCACACTACGATACTATTCTAGACCTACCTAGGAACAGAGTAGCTAATCCACAGTTGTAGCTTGTACCAGCCTGCCCCTACCCTGCTCGGAGAGTGTACTTACCTGAAGTGCCCCTGAAGTCCTGTTCGAGTATGTAGTGAGTTGAGGTCGAAGTGTATTTCGTGAATTGATTTCCCTTCCTAACTAACTTTACCTAGAACCTACGCCCATTTTTATAACGAATTTACCTTAACATACCTAATTTTTATCCCTATCACCTTCCCTGTGAAAACCCATTTTCTCCCAGCTTCCCTGATTACGTTCGATTACATAATCACATTTGTAATTATTTTATGAATTCGTATTAACGTTAATTTGATTACTGATGTAAGTAATTCTGATTCTTCATGCTCAGGAATTCCAGCATGGCATAGATTCTGTTGCTTAATTCCACATCACTTGCCATACACCTATTGTTCCAGTGTATGTTCATTATAAGACTGTTAACTCATTCAGAACTCTTAAGAATACTGATATATTTTTTTTTTTTTTTTTTTTTTTTTTAAGAGACAATGAACGGAGGAAGGAAAAACACAGATAAAACAAAAAGGTCCATGTGCCTAAAGGCATCCTCCATTCATAAAATGTTTGTAACAACTGGATTTAAACATTTGTAGATTGTAAGTTTGTGGAAAGCAATTCGAGGGAAGTGAATTCCAAAGAGTAGTAGCTCTGGGGATAAATGAATTCTGATAAGCAGAAGTTCTGCATTGTGGAGGAGAAAGTGTAAATTCATGGGCGCTCTCAGCCGCCCTAGTTCTACGGGGAAAGATGTGGAGAGGCGGCACAATTGAAGCAAGTTCCTCGGAACAATTGCTGTGAAAATATCTGTAGAAAAATGCAAGGGATGCAACGTTTCTTCGTATGGATAATGTAGGAAGGTCCTGTGTGATTGCAGGGTTATTGATTAATCTAATAGCTTTATTTTGAATTTTGTCCAACTGCCTCAATGCAACCACTCCACTTCCACCCCACAGAGGTGAACAGTAATCCATCTGAGAACGCACATGACTTTTATATATCACGGCCAACTGCTCGTCAGTGAAGAATTCTCGAACTCTGTACAGGAGTCCCAGTTTTTTAGAGGCATTCTTAGCAATGCTTCTAACATTATGTGTCCAGCTCAAGTTAGTAGTTAATGTTACACCGAGAATGTCAATACTAAGGGAAGTGGGAATATTTACATCATTAAAAAATATATGGAAGTCAGTGAGATTCTGTCGGTTAGAAAATTGAATGTACTTGGTTTGCTGTGCATTAAAGGAAACTAGATTATTTTGTCCCCATCCATTAATTCTAGAAAGGTCCTGGTTCAGAGAAATTGAAGTGTTTATTTTTGAATTTATAAGATCGGGTTGGGTGAAAGAATTGGTAAATGTGAAGGAACTGTGGAGTGTTGAGTCATCTGCAAGTATTTCTTTAGCATAACGTCGTCGTATGCGCCCAAATTCTTTTGATAGTTAATACTCTGTTAATTATCCTTTCACGCTAATAATTATAAGCATTTCCAGAGCACTCGTTGACTAACATCGTTTAGTTAATTATAATTTGTGCTCCAGTGTAATTAAATATATTTATTCAATAGTTCATTCATAATTATACACAAACTTTACATCTCAATTCCTCGGCTCGATTCGTTATTCTTACGTACGATCGTTGACGTGAATGTAAGATATTCATTAGAAATTACACAATTTAGATTACGAACTTAATCTTTTGTGCAATTAATTAATTCATGTTCTGCCACCAATTTGAGAGTAATAATATTAAAACTACATTTCTAGTTGCACTAACTTTGAATTAAATTTCCATCAGTTTATGACCTGACCTCCCTAGCTAAGTAGGAAGGTCACTTGAGTATACCGCGACTACCTGTGTAGTGCGCCCTTCTACCGTGTGACTCACCCAGCCTACCTGTGTGTTTATTTTGCTCTCAATCCACCCTGTGTCTCCTATACTGAGACTGTATTTTGTGTTCTATAGTTTGTTTCTTTTTAACTCCCTCCGACATATTATGTTCCAATAAGTCCAAGGAGGCGCTTGACAAGTATTTTGGGTCTTGAATTTGGCTCATGAGTGTTGTCGAAGCCTTACATTTTTCGCGATTTCCATCCACCAGAATGCTGTTTATTGTGATGTATCATATATCAATGGAAAGAGGAATATTTATAGTACATGATAAAATTAAAAAAAATGTAAATAAATCGAAATATGAAAGTGTAAATGAGTCCGGAATACAATTATTTCCCATGCAATTGTCTTCACACCGTCCTAGCTCTAAATTATGAGTGATGACCATATTTTTTTTTCTCAAATAATAGTATTTTTTCTCCTCTTTCCAAATCTGAAAACAGAAATTGTTTATCTTCAATAGTTCTCAAGCAGTGACCGAAAAACAAAAATATATGATTTTGATTTATATGGTTTATAACATTTTCAATTTATTTCGTTGCTACGAAGTGTATGGTTTTAAATTTAGGCTGTATGAATACGGCAAATAATGCTGATGAGTATAAAACAAACTAGAAGTTCCTAGGACAAATACTTTTTGCGCTATGAATATTTGAAATGAAGAGCCTAAATGCGAATATTTACGCTTCACCCATCTCTGTTCCGGCGATGCTAGCCGGGTTCCGAGCTGTTCCCCACCTCGTGGTTGCGTTATTTGCTCGGATACATATAACTGTATATATCACCGGAATCGGAAAATTGTGCTCTTTCCAATGGTGAAAACAAAAATAATATAGCATAATTGGTTCGCGAGCTATGCACAATTGTTTCCATGCAGTGACCGAAAAAAAAAATCTGATTTTGATTGATATGGTTTATAACATTTTCGATTTATTTCGTTGCTACGAAGTGTATGGTTTTAAATTTAGGCTGAATGAATACGGCAAATAATGCTAATGAGTATAAAATAAACTAGAAGTTCCTAGGACAAATACTTTTTGCGCTATGAATATTTGAAATGAAGAGCCAAAATGCGAATATTTACGCTTCACCCGTCTCTGTTCCGGCGATGCTAGCTGGGTTCCGAGCTGTTCCCCACCTCGTGGTTGCGTTATTTGGTCGGATACGTATATAACTGTATATATCACCGGAATCGGAAAATTGTGCTCTTTCCAATGGTGAAAACAAAAATAATATAGAGTAATTGGTTCGTGAGCTATGCGCAATTGTTTCCATGCATTGTTATTGTTATGAAAATATATGAGAATGTTTATACAGTTGTATATCTTTGCCACAATATACACCCTTTCCAACGAAAAGGGAAATGGCTCCTGGGTTGACACTGAAAAAACAAAATAAGAAAGCCAGGTAATCATCAGGTAATAAATTCAGAAATAATTCTATTGTACACGTAAATAAAATAAAGTAATGTATATATATATATATATATATATATATATATATACAGTATATATATATATATATCTATATATATATATATATATATATATATAAATATATATATACTGTACAAGGTGTCAAACAAAATATAAAGAATGGTAAATGGTAATGGTAATGTATGTGTGTGGATATATTTATATATATATTATATATAGCATATATATATATAATATATATAATATATATATATATATATATATATATATATATATATACATACAGTATATATATATATATATGGTGTCAAACCAGAGAAATATGTGAAAATTTCCAAGCCACCCAAAGAGGTACTGCACTGGACTCGTTATTTTTTAGAGTGGTTTCCCAGGAGGCCTATATCCACTGTAGTGCAAATGTAGTAGAATTTGATTTTTTTTTTTGTTTTTTTTTTATGATGATGATGATGATGATGATGATGATGGTGATGATGATGGGTGAATGAAGGTGGGCCCCCAACCTCGGAAGTGATGATTGAATGAATGAATGAATTATATATGGGGGGAGGGGGGTATAATGGGGGAAGAGGGGAGGGTGTATAATGGGAGGGAGGGGGGCATATCTTAGATAAATACATAAATACGAATTAATATATATATATATATATATATATATATATATATATATATATATATATATATATATATTTATATATATTATATCAACCTCCGATTAGAAAATTAAAATAAAATACAAATAAAAAATAAACCCTCCCCCACCCCCACCCCCCCCCCCCACCCCCCAAAAAAAAACAAAAAACAAATATATATATTATATCTATATATATCTATATATATATATTATATATTAATATATATATGGGGGAGGGGGAGGGGGGAGGGGAGGGGGGAGGGTATAATGGGGGAGTGAGGGGGGAGGGAGTGTTATGGGGGGGGTATAATGGGGGGGAGGGAGGGGGGTATAATGGGGGGGAGGGAGGGGGAGAGGGCATAACATAGATAAATACATAAACACAAATTATAATCGATCTATAGATATATATATATATATCTATATTATATATATATCTATTATATCAATCTACAATTAGAAAAATAAAATAAAAATAAAAAATAACCCTCCCCACCCAAAAAAAAAAATAAATAAAAAAAAAATTATATATATATATATATATATATATATGTTTCTAGTCTCTCAGTGGGGATCGAACCATCGACCATCAGAACGATAGCCGACACTTAATCAATTACACCACGGCAGTCTATATATATACATATATATATTATATCTATATATATATATATATATATAATTATATATAATATATATCTATATATATATATATGGGGGAGGGGGGGAGGGGAGGGGGGAGGGGAGGGTATAATGGGGGGGAGGAAGGGGAGAGGGAGGGAGGGGAGGGGGGGAGGGGAGGGAGGGGTTATAATGGGGGGGGAGGGAGGGGGAGGGGCATAACATCGATAAATACATAAACACGAATTATATTATATATATTATATTATATATATATATATATATAGATATATATATAATATATATATATATATATATATATATATATTATATCAATCTACATTAGAAAAAATAAATAAAATAAAAAAATAACCCTCCCCCACCCAAATTTTTTTTTTTTTTTTTTTTTTTTATATATATATATTATATGGGGGGAGGGGGGGGAGGGGAGGGGGGAGGGAGGTATAATGGGGGGGAGGGAGGGGGAGGGGGAGGGAGGGGGGGGGAGGGGAGGGAGGTAGTATAATGGGGGGGAGGGAGGGGGGAGGGGGCATAACATACATAAATACATAAACACGAATTATATTATATTATATATATATATATATTATATATATCAATCTACAATTAGAAAAACAATTAAAAATAAAAAATAACCCTCCCCCACCCAAACAAAAAAAAAAAAAACAAAAAAAAAAATATATATATATATCTATATATATGTATATGGGGGGAGGGGAAGGGGAGGGGGAGGGAGGGGGGAAGGGGAGGGGAGGGGGGGAGGGGAGGGAGGGGGAGGGAGGTATAATGGGGGGGAGGGAGGGGGAAGGGGAGGGAGGGGAGGGGGGGGGAGGTGAGGTGGGAGGGGATGGAGTATAATGGGGGGGAGGGAGGGGGAGGGGGCATAACATAGATAAAAATACATAAACACGAATTATATTATATATATAGATTATAGATATATATAAGTATAATATATAATATTATATATATATATTATATATAATATATATATATAATAAATATAAAATATATATATATATATATATATATATATATATATATATATATATATATATATATATAATATATATATATATATATATATCTATATATATATATAGATATATATATTATATATATATATATTATATATATATATATAATTATATAATAAGAGTTTGTGGTGGGGGACAGTTATGTTGGGTATAATAATAATAATCCATTAATAATAATCATAATAATAATAACTAATAATAATAAAATTATAACTATAATACAAGCAAAAATATAAATGAAATACAAATTATAAATACTTTTTTATGGTGATCCCATACACAGGAATAACAGGTTATAATAAATAATAATATACATACAATAATAAACTAGGCCTAAACACAAAAAACTTATAAAAATAATAAAAAAAAAGGGTGGTGGTGGTGGTGGAGATGGTGGTGGTGTTGGTGGAGATGGTGGTGGTGTTGACACAAATTGGGTTGGGTTCATTTTCTGACCTGGACCACGGTCAGAAAAGGGGCCCCTACCCTATTGGTGTCAACACCCCCACCATCTCCACCAACACCAACCCATCTCCACCAACACCACCACCATCTCCACCACCACCACCACCCATCTCCATCACCACCACCACCCCCGACCACACCACCACCACAATCATCACCACCACAATCATCATCACCACCACCACAAGCATCACCCCCACCACCACCACACCACATCACCACCACCACCACATCATCACCACCAAAATGTTGACTGTACTTACTCACACTGCTGAGATTCCCTCGTGGCCACCAAGCCGTATATGTAGAGTGCTTTTGCCCATAAAAAAACTTACCTCCCAAGCACTTTCCACCAATAAATTATCGAGCAAAAATGCAAGCACTTTCCACCACTAAATTATCGAACAAAAATGCACAGGGCTGAGGGAGCATGGCGACATATGCTCGACCAGTAATGAAATTTTTTTCACTAAGAAACACTAATACAAGGTAAGATACACTACTTGAACGGATAAATAGCAATATAATTGACTGATATTTATATGAAAGTGTTCCACAAACAAGCAAAACGTTTGGCAACAAGCATGGCACCTCCCTCCACCACCTTGGTCACGTAGCCTACACCAGAGAATGCTCGATCAGTAATAAAAGTGTTTTCACTATAAACACTTATACAAGTAAAATACACTACTTCAAGTGATAAAATAGCAATATAATTGTCTCAAAATGGTATGAAAAGTGATCCACAAACAAGCGAAACCATGGCCCCTCATGGAGCCCCACCTTGGTCACGTACACCACCAGACTAGCAAAACACTTCACTAACATGGTTTTTATACCCTAAATAAGAATAACACAATAATCCATCGATAACCCAACGATATAGCACTTCGTTTGGGTTATATTAGGGCGGTAATACCAGCCAGGCTGGGCAAAATGGAGGCCCCTTGGTTTAAAGGGCTGCACAGACCCACCTACTAGGCTGGCTGATGGGAAGAAACTGACTCTCTCTACCACCGCGGGGCCCTCACAGGGACGCTTGGGGGTTGCTAGATTTTTCCACATGTACATCTAACTTATCGGACTTACCAGCCAAAAAACCGGCTCAATTGCGTCATAAACTTATTTTCTAGCAATATAATAAGTCCATATGACGCGATCGCGTCATATGAGTTTTTGGTTCACTCTGCCATATGACTCGATCGCGTCATATATGTCTGGGAGAGTTAACGTAAGACACTCGACTATCATTGATTGTTATTATTAAGGGTTGTATTGGTAATGTTCATGCTCTACTGTTGTTGCTATTTTATTAACCGACACCTATAACCACATTTGTTTATGATTGACCTTGTTAAGAGTCTCCATACATATGTACCCTGCTATTTGCATATTATTATTGTTATTGATTCAAGCAAGTAACCATCCCCGACTACGAATCTATATTCGAGAGTTGGAGATTGAAATGATTATGTTGAGACGATCTATGACTCCTCAAGATAGACGTCATCTGAATTAAAATACCATTTATACATTCTATGTGTGTTGTTATTGAGTTCTGTATTATCCTAATTGAATACCTATTCTGTGCTATTAAGACAGTGTTCGTTGTGACCTTGTCGGGCTATATTAAGGTCTATAAGTCCATAATTGGATTTTTGTGGAGACTATATCACGAGTTTTAAATATTACAATCTGACATAACAATTGCTACACTTTTAATAATGACTTTTAGTTTTCTTGTGTTTTGATATAATTTATAATTGAGTGTATAACTTTTTCTAAAAGTTATTATTGGTTTAAAACTATCCTTGTTATATTTGTTTTTGTATTCTTTAAAAATTTGTTTCCTCTAAATGTGCTCCCTTCTTTTACTTCCCTTATTCCCTTCTTTTCTATTACCTAGCTCTCTTCTTATTATTGGCAATATCCCTGGCATGCATCCATGCTTTTATAAACAAAATGTTATAGCTAACTATTTACTCAGCCTCTGATTGTTCATCCCTTATTAGCAATCCTGTCCTAAGAAGGTGAAGGTATATTGCCACTCTTCTCCATTATTGTATATTCTCTCTCTCTCTCTAACACACACACACACACACACTCTCTCTCTCTCTCTCACTGAACACTGATAGTGAACAATTATCTTTCTAACGTACTCCACTTCTAATATGTCTTCCTAAATTCGCTCTGGATCCGTCCCCAACCGCCTAGATTAACATTGTGCAACTACTGTGGGGCTCTACTCACATACAGTGTCATTGCAAATGGTCACCCTAACCTAAGTTATCGTTTCCTAGCCTATTTGAATCGATTGTTATCCTATTTGTATCCTTATAAATATTTATACCATGTTAATATGAGCGTCCAGCTCCTAAGAGTGATGGGGTTTTAACTATATATATAGCATAATCATATTGAACAACAACACATTATACTGTATATACAGTATACTCTACTGTAGTAATATAATACATACGATATGTATAATAACATAAATACCAATACTTGTATAACATTCAGACCTGCTGCGGGTATCTGTACAAGGTACAAGAACCTGATTGTACTAATATATCTCCCTGACCTCCCCCACAGTGGTAATCTCGGGACATGTCAGGTCATTTCCCTTTGACAGTGACCAAGGAAAACACTTAGTTCTTCTTTTAAGAACTGTATCATGTTGGAATTTAGCAAGGTAGTTTTTGCGGTCAAGGTGTTAAAAGGGTAATTTAGTAAAGTATGTCTGTTTTTAAATGAAATTCATAGTTTAGAAAGATAATTATAAGACATAAACGAGTAGTTATATCGTATAAATACGATAGAATATGACTCTTTTGTGATCTCGTATGTCTCTGTGACGTCACGATCGCTCGTACAGCACGACGTAGGACGAGTAGATCGTATATTATAAGATTGTAAATAAGTTAAGTTATAAAAGGCCTAATATGCTATTAAGCAATATTGCCATGGTCTTATGTAGTATATATGAATTTATCGTATATATTAATATAATTTATCGTACAGAGCAACCTAGATGCGGTACGATAATTTGGGCTCCTGGCGTTTTGCCAAGGCAGCAAGGTGTGCCTTCGAGGAACACCAGAGCCTTCACCAACACCAACCAGTTAACATCTAATTTTCCGCCCTCAGTTGATCGTGCTTTTGTGCCTCTAATCACAATACACATACAGCAATACACACAGCTACACCATCACGACGCTCTCATCGACGCCATGACTGACTGACAGATAAGCATAATATTCATGTCCATTCCCATGAAATCATTTATTCTTTCTTTAACTTGACTCGTGTCTCGGGACCGAAGTCTCGTTCCCCATTGTCCACCGCCATATTGGGTAAACGTTCTCCCTTGCCTCATTGCCACGTGGAACTATTGGTGAGTTAATTCCTGGCTAATATTAACCCTTATAACCTTACCCTATATATAAATTTATTATGTGAGACCTTTGGATATAAATTAGCTTGTTTCAGATTGAATTCAATTTAGATATGGAGTAGTTTTCATTTAGATTTAATTTATTTGATTCATTATAGCTTAGTAATATTTAACTTCCATTGATAGTTTACCACATTGGTGCCCAGACCTCGGGAATTAGCTACCAATAAGGGATTTTTAAGGCAATGAGCAAGGGGACATAATTATAACAGGATGCAGGAACAACTCTATGATAATCTGGTAGGACTAGCCAAGCGGTGGTTAGAGCCGGAATGCAGGGTCACATCGTTGCACCTGCCTAAATCCTTTATCCCACCCATCATCTTTCCCCAATAATTTCCTTTTCCATTTCAGACTTCCTGTGACATATGACCTGACCTAAAAAAAAATCTTGTTCAATATGATCCATTAGTAGGTATTACTATTTAGTGTACTATTTTTTCTCCATAACATAGAAGTCCGCCGGTCGGCGTCTCTTAATTAGACTATTATTTGGCCGTTGTCTTTGTAACGTAACATTTAGATACATAGCCTATAGGCTCACATGCAAAATGAATAAAGACAATAAAGAGACACCGTCTAGTGGGGTGCTGATCAAAGCCCCTAAAAATCAAAGGGCGGGACTTCGGGAGTATTAAATAGGCTAATTGTGGACGTCAACACTTTCATCACTACTGCTAAACTAGAGGAATTGGATGCTAGATTAGAAAACGTTCAGGCTACCCACGGTCGTATTACGGCTCTGAGTGAGGTGATTGTGGCTGACATGATAGAGGAGGAAGAGATAGTTACAGAGTGTGATAATCGCGCCCTCTATGACGAACCTGTCTTTAGAGCGAAGTACATATTACAGCGTGCTGTCGCGAGTAAGAAGGGACGCGATAATGAGGCCCATAGAAGGGCTGACCCAAAATATACTGTACACCTCCCTAAGCTCAATCTTCCTACATTTGGGGGCAAGTTAACTGAGTGGTTAGCTTTTTGGGACTTATTTCGATCTACGGTTCATGAGTCCTCTTTGGATAATGTCCGCAAGTTTCACTATCTGAAGGGACAAATGGAAGGAGAGGCCTTACATTTGATAGAGGGTTTTGCAGTAGTGGGTGGTAGTTATCTTGAAGCGGTACATTTATTAGAGTCCACATACGGGGATAGAGAGCAGTTGAAGATGGCCCATGTCGTTGCCTTGTTGGGGCTCGCAGAACCACAGTATAAGGTTGATGAGTTGACAGACTTCAGGGCAAATATGGAGTGCCATACTCGATCGCTAGACACCCTAGGGCTTACCACGCAGGAAATGATAGTCATTATCTTGCGTCAGAAGCTTCCTATGGCAATACTTGATAAGGTAAGATCATTTGAGCTGGGGGAGTTCAAAACTCAGTTCAGTAAGGAGATCAATAATCTACAGTTGAACAAAGGGAGAATGTATGTATAAAAAACACCATCTGAGGAAGAGCACTTTATTGACAACGTTTCGCAGATAGCTTCATCAGGTCACTAACAAATGCTGGTACATAGGAGGCCTTAAATATCAGTCCAGACATGTGGCGGGGGAGGAGAGGGAGGTGGGGGTTGGGAGGGAGGAAGGAGGCAGGACAGGGAGGGGGCAGAAGCATGGAAGCATGGCGGAGAGGGAGGCGGAGCTATAATGGGTCAAATACATCAGTCACCACAAAAACCGACAATACAGAACATAGGAGGCCTAAAATATCAATACAAAAAAAATAAAAATAACATTTTATAAAATGCGTACAGCGTCATTTATGAAAACATAAGATAGCAATATAATACATATAGCAAAATATACAAATAATACAAAAATAAGAATAATAAAAAAATAATAAAAAGTGAGAGATGAAAAAATAAAAAAAATATATATAAAAAAAAATTATTAAAAAAATAATAGTAAAAAACAGAAAAAAAGATGTTAATATAATTTATAATGAAAAAAAAAAAAAATGAATAACATAGAAAGAGAGATATATAAAGACGAGGAGAAAAGTAGAGATTAAGAGAGAGAGAGAGAGAGGGAGGAGGAGAGAGAGAGAGAGAGAAGCGGGAGTAGGGAAAAGATTAGCTGAATTGTAAAGCGAAAGCAAGGGATTGGCGCATTTAGTGGGTAGGGTTGAAGGTGTGACAGGTATAAAGGAGAGGGGAGGTTTTTTTTTTTTTTTTTTTCCAAGGTTGGATTAAAAGGGGAAAGAGAGAGAGAGAGAGAGAGAGAGAGAGAGAGAGAGAGAGAGAGAGAGAGAGAGAGAGAGAGAGAGAGAGAGAGAGGGAGAGGGAGGCTAATAAAGGGGCGGTATCTGAAAGGATATCTGAAAGGATATTGACGTTGTCAATAAAGTGCTCTTCCTCAGATGGTGTTTTTTATCCATTCTGTCTACTTTTCAAGTACCACTCAACACAACGAGAATGTATGTGTCGGGAGGGAATGAGAATGTGGAGAAGAGGGGAACAGTAAGCATGACAGTGGGGACTAAAGTAAAGAAAGAGGGTGCATATAAGAAACCGGCTCAGATTCTATGTAAGCTATGTAACAACACACATAAATGGAGTTTCTGCGTAAAATACCCAACAAATGAGACAAAACTAGCACAGGCGAAAAGATTGAAGCTATGTGTGGGTTGTCTATGTGGGGAACATGGTAAGCAGGGACAATGTACTGCTACATATTTAAGGCCCTGTTGCCACCGCAAAGGACATCACTTTGATAAGTTGTGTCCTACTGCAGATAAAGTCAAAGACATAAAAAAAGAGGGTACTACAACTGTGGCACTAGGTAGCACGCAAGACACCACTATATTGCCCACAATACAGATTCCCATGGAAGGTAATGACAGTAACAAAGTTTGTCAGGTACTTCTAGATCAAGGGTCTCAACGTTCCTTTATAAAGAGGTCCGTACTAGTGGGACTGAAGCACCGAATCGTAGGGGCTGAGACTCTTCGATTACAGGGCTTCACAGGGGTTACTGATAAGCAAGACTACGAGATAGCGGAGATTTCATATTTCTACTGTAAAAACCGGTACTTTATGACTTGTATCGTAGTAGACACCCTACCAGAATATGTATCTGTAGGAGTGAAGAAGGTGGAACACGCATTATGTAGCAAAGGGGTTAACTTGTCAGATCCCATGGGAAATCAGAGTGAGGTGCATGTTCTACTTGGTGTGGATCATTATTATGATGTAGTATACCCTGGATTTAAAAAGATGTTTGGTGTAATTTTAATCCCCACTAAATTTGGATATTGCATGAGCGGAAAGGTGCATACTACACAGTCAAAGGTCCTGGTCGACACGGTCTCGATATATAGAGTCAATGTAACCGCGGCAGAGGAGTTGGGAAGGGAGGATTCCCAACCTAGACCTTTGACCACTGTTTGTAAACCTAGCCCATCTCCATCATTGTGCTTGGTGTGTGAACCTAACAGCCTAGTCTGTCCCTGGAGTTGGTGTGATGTGCTGACAATGATCTGAGCCTCAACCTTCAATTACGGTCAAAGTTTCCCTCGGGCGGAAATGGAATCATGTTCTCTGTTGGGGGTGCTTGGAGGCTTTATAGGTGTGTTGTGTGTGCGTGCGTGCGTGCGCGTGTGTGTATGTACTAACTGAATTATATAAAAACAACTACATGTGCTAACGCGCCAAGCAGAACCTGTCAGTTAATTATATAATATGCTAGTAACAATGAAAGTGCCTGTCTTGACAATTCATTTTTTGTTTATATATTATTTTTGGGGAATTTTTGCTTATGGTCGACAGAGAAGGGGTTAAAGGCCATAAACCAATCATTTAACCAACCAAACTTCCTACGCCCATGCATTCTCAGTTCTTATGCGATTGCATAAAGCCCATCAATGCAAACATAAGTAAATAAATACTTAACATATGGAAATAATGATCACATAAGTAAACCAGAACGTTGAACACAAACTCCCAAAATCCTACCCTGAGAGTGAAGGTGGTGCCCATAAATCTGAGTGAACAAAGGTCCAGTGATAATGTTCTCCCCTCTCTTCTGAACCCATGGAGATCAAACTGTGTGATGATGTACAGCTTAAGGGGATAGTGGTCATGGTTTTGGTCTACATACTTATTTAGCTATTTTTTAGTTTCCTCGTTAAGCTTCCATCAAGCTTATACAAAAAAAAACAAAAAAAACACACACACACACACACACGCACACTTGACTCCGTTTCATTATAAATGTGTACATTTATCGGTTAAAAAATAAATGTCCTGTTCCTCCTAAAATTACAGGCCCGCTATTGATCGCCAGGAAAAAATCGACACCTAAATGGCTCAAAAGGTCTTAGTATTGACAACTAAATGGGACGAAAGGTGTTCAATATCGCCAAACTAAGGGAACAAACGCCCTAACATCTCAAAACTAATGGGGCTAAACAATAGGGAGAAGGGGGTTCAGAAAAACGATCCATCTCCCGTTAATGAAAGACGTACCATAATTTACCGTGGACCAACTGGGGACTCAATTAATTTCGGTTCCATAGGGATTGGGCCCATACGGAATATACGGAATTGGGCCCATACGGGATTGGGCCCACGGGATTGGAAACTAACCTAACCTAACCTAACCTAACCTAACCTAAGTGGGCCCAATCCCGTATGGGCCCAATCCCGTGGTCACCATTAATTTCCTATGGGACGGGAGGGCGGTGTTGGTAAGAGAGTTATGATAATTAAATGATGGCACTGATGATAATGGTGGTGGTGGTGTTGCTTGTGCTGGTGTTGGTGATGGTTGTAGTGATGGTGGTGGAGGTGGTGATTGTATTCCTGGTGATGGTAGTGGCGGAAGTTGTGTTTGTGATGGTGGTGGTGGTGGTTGTGAGAATTAATATAATGGAGGAGTGGGGATGTTAGTCATTGTGGAAGAATCGTTCTAGTTACATCTAGTAGTTATAGCGGTGACCGTGATAATGGTTGTGGTGGTATGATATGATGTTGTCACACTTGTTGGTGGCTATGGATGAGATGGTGGTTAATTTTAATATTGGTGATTGTAGTAATGGTGGTTAGTGGTGATAGAGTAGAAAAATGTAGATGGTAGTAACGCTAAGTAACTTAACATAAATAATATAGTAACAACAAGACAAAAACAATACGTTATGAAGCTTAACATTTATAATTTAGATACAATAATTTGATTAAATATAACAGCATAGATAACATTGGTTAGGCTAACATGAAAATGTTTTGCCAAATGAAATTGAGGAGGAATTAAGAAATGGAATGATGGTTACAGTGATAATGATATTGTAAACAACAAACGTTGAAGGAAATTAAGACAAACAAAATACAAATATTTATATAAGTTTACTTTCAATATTATAGCATAAATTAATGTCTTATTTAATTTAAATAATCACACACAAGTTATGAAATTATTAAGAGCTATTTATTTAACTACCGTAATTTAAACTTTCGCAATACTTAATATCAGATACTAGTCTAGTCCAATGATCATTTTAATAATGAAATATATAATTATTACATGATTGATGTTTAATATAATTAATGATAAGAAGGGAAAGGATTAGAGGAACTAATTAGCTAATGTACATTGATAATAACTACCATGTGATATATGTCTGGGAGATTCAATTTAATATGATATATTATGCATCACAGTTAATTAAAACAAATCTATATTTAGAAAGGTAAAGCGATCATAATGCTTAACATTATTTACCTGCGTAATTAGTAACGATGAAACATAACATAAGTAAGAGAAAATGTATAATGCATGTCATTTAGTAAAGCAGAGAGGATATCACTAGAGCTCTAATCCATGCTATACATATATATCTGACCAATTACAACACCAGTTAGTAACATGGCCATTTGATAACTTTACATAAAAAAGAGAACCATTAGACGTGACGCAAGAAAGAACGTGAGATTAATTTTGTTTTGCTTAACTACATACATTGATTGTTTTCGAAGTAATAAATACGCAATGCAAACCAAGTATTTATAGTGCTGTGCAATCTATGATGAGTTTGACCTACTTTGATAAAAATCCAAATGATGAAATATATATAATTACCTACCAGCACCACCACTAATACTACTGTAAGGACAACAGCAACAATACCAACAGCAGCAATACAAACAGTAATGGCCCTTGCAACAACACCAACAACACTACCACCACCAACATCAATAACAATAATGACAACAGCAATATTAACAGTAATGTCCCTTGCAACAACACCAACAACATAAACAAAATCACCACCAGCAACAACAATAATAACAGCAGCAATACAAACAATAACGTCCCTTGCAACAACACCAACATCATAAACAAAATCACTACCAACAACAACAATAATAACAGCAGCAATACAAACAATAACGTCCCTTGCAACAACACCAACATCATAAACAAAATCACCACCAGCACCAACAATAATAACAGCAGCAATACAAACAATAACGTCCCTTGAAACAACATCAACAACATAAACAAAATCACCACAAGCAACAACAATAATAACAGCAGCAATACAAACAATAACGTCCCTTGCAACAACACCAACATCATAAACAAAATCACTACCAACAACAACAATAATAACAGCAGCAATACAAACAGTAACATCCCTTGCAACACCAACAACACTACCACCACCACCAACAACAACAATAGCAACCATCTTGTAAACACCACCATCACCACCACCAACAACATCAACAACAACCTTCATCTTGTAAACACCACCACCTCCCCCACTTACCAACACTCTTCAATGCCCCTTAATTTAATGTTGTAATTACAAGCTACAAGTTATGATGGTCCCATAAGTTGTCTGGCATTATGGTCCTGGTAAAGGGGGAGGAGTGGAGGGGGAAATGGAGGAGGGGGGTTATGGGTGCTATGTTGGGAGCGAATATGCATTATCTCCGAGATTAGTGCGCCGCTAAATATAGCTTAGATTCCTATGGCATTCATTTATTTTTTTTGGACTGATGCTGATTCTTTGTGGGGTCGGATTTGTAGAGGTCTGTAGAGGGGTATGGGGCATAACTTAGGTTATATCGGTGTAAAGTCCAGTGAACTTTAACAACACGTTACCATCATGATAGTCGTCTACAACCAACCTAACCAATTCCAACTCCATATGACTATAACCAATACTTATTAATAATCAACATCTAAAACTACTGTATTAAGGTGTTACTGGTTAAACAGATGATAATCAATGTTGCTATAGTTTAGAACTGCCTCATCTCGCTCGGTTATCACAAACACTCAAACACTTTTATCAACACATTTCCTGGGATATACTGAATATAGGATGAAACAGACGATGGAAACACGGGAGGGGAGAAGCCACACAAATGTACACTCACACACAGATACACACACTATCTATCTATCTATCTATTTATATATATATATATATATATATATATATATATATATATATATATATATATATATATATATATATATATGACTAACAATATTAGTAGCAAAGACAAATAAAACTTTATTATAAAATACTGTTAGAATGTTTGAAACATTCTAAATATGCGTGCTTATTAAAATACAGACCCTCCAAACGGTTGGTGTCTGCAAGCGGGAGCCAGTAACATTACAAAAAATTGAAACTTCTTGCGAAGACTTCAGTGCTTACAATACAAATATAGGAATACAAAATAACTTAAAAATTTCTGCCAGGAACATAAAATGAAAAAGAAACTTCTTGCGAAGATGTCAGTGCTTTAAAACAGAGGAATAAAAAGAAAGCTATAAAAAGTGATTTTAGAATGATGTCCCTTAATGAAAACTCCAATCTGTGGTCATAATTATTAAAAGAATGTTGCCACTATTTAAAATGTTGTCAAATGTATTTCTCCACTTGGTGGATCCTCAGTGGCTTCTAATGTATATATTTTATAATCAAGTTTTATTTTTCTTTGCTACTAATATTGTTAGTCATATTTTGTTCTTCCATTGGTATTTGCGGTTGTCTTACTGCACCCCCCTCCCCTCTTTTTTGTATATATATATATATATATATATATATATATATACCGGTATATATATATATATATATATATATATATATATATATATATATATATATATATATATATTCTCTTTTAAACAGACGAGGTTAAAGGCAACAGCGGTTTCAGCATTCAGTATTTTATTGTTACAGCTTTCAATATTTCTAACAATTTTCCTCTGGGGTTCAGAGATGAGGTACAGCATGTTAGCAAAATTCATGGTGGATCCAACGTTTCACAAGTAAACATCTTGCATCTTCAGGGAATGGGCAGGTAAAGATTAGAATAAGGACAAAGCAACATATTTATACAAAATTCGAGGATCAAGAATAGGTAGGTGGGTGGAGCTACTGGGTGTGGGGTGGCTGTTCATTGGTGGAAGGCAGTCTATTCGCGAGACGGGCACTAAATCTAATCGGTGGTTGGTTGTTGGCTGTGGGTGGCTGTGATTGGTTGGTGTTGTCAGTAGTGTGCTGATCGCGGAAAGGTACGGGAGGGGGGCACAGGGCGAGAGGAACGAGGGCAGTATGCCTGTAGCGCTTGCCTGAAGGAAGAATTTGAAGGTCTTGTGTTTGGTTGTTGATGCTATATATATATATATATATATATATATATATATATATATATATATACCGGTATATATATATTATATATATATTATATATATATATTGTATATATATATATATATATATATATATATATATATATATATATATATATATATAATTATATTTAAAAAGATCACCCGCAACCCAACCGACGAAATCAAACGCACTGCCAACACCACCATCCCCGCCATCAACGCCAAACAAGGAGGGATCCACCTTAAAAAACTCGTCGGAGAATACACCCCTGGTTATGCGTACGGAACCATCAAAACTCACAAACCTGGGAACCCCCTCCGCCCAATCATTTCCCAGATCCCCACTGCCACCTACCAAATCGCCAAGGCACTGAACAACCTCCTCACCCCCTACGTGCCCAGCCAATTCAACCTTAACTCAGCCCACGATTTCTTGGAAATTTTACGAGACGCCCCCCGTAACAACAACCACACAATCGCCTCTCTCGACGTAGAAAGCCTGTTCACCAACGTGCCAGTGGATAGGACCATTGACATGATTCTACGTCGAATTTATCATTGCCCTGATACCCCAACACTGGACATCCCGGAGAAGGCCCTGAAAACACTACTGGAGCTATGTACCAAGGAGGCCCTCTTCCTTTGCCCCTGGGGCAACATGTACAAGCAGATAGACGGTGTGGCGATGGGCAGCCCTCTAGGAGTTCTTTTTGCAAACTTTTTCATGGGTACCATCGAGGAAGAGCTCCTAGCTGCCCAACGACCCGCCGTCTACTGTAGATACGTGGATGACATCTTCGTGCAAATCAAGGACCTCCACGAACTACAGGAACTCCAGCGTCGCTTCATGACCTCCTCCGGACTTAACTTCACCTTTGAAAAATCTAACAATGGACAACTCCCCTTCCTCGACATCCTCGTAGCTCTGAACGACCATGGGTTCAAAACCACCGTCTACATTAAACCTACTAACACAGGACAATGCCTCAACGGCGATAGTGAATGCCCCCGCCGTTATCTTCTATCCTCCATCTCCGCCTATGTTAGGAGAGCCCTCACGCACTGCTCTACCTGGGCCGACACCCACTAGGAACTAGAAAGACTATCCCAAGTTTTAGTAAATAACGGATACTCCAACTCCGACATCTCCAGCACCATCAACCACCATCTTGAAAAATGGTACACCCAAAGCCCTCCCAACATTGACCCCCCCAATGAAATTAAGATCTTCTACCGCAATTACATGTCCTCTGAACACAAAAATTACGAGGCCGTCTTAAAAGAAATAATCTCCAAGCATGTCCACCCAACCAACCCGGAAAACAAAATCAAATTAATAATTTATTACAAATCCCCCAAGAGCTCCAACCTCGTTCTCCGCAACAAACCAGCCTCCACCAAGATAAAGAGCCGGATGACCGACGATCACGTCATTTACCAACATACCTGTAATTATGAGGACTGTGGACCTCATTCCTATATTGGTATGACGCAGACTCGTCTTTCACGTCGGCTAACTCTTCACCTTCAGGCTGGAGCCATCAAAGACCACTATCTCACCCCTAACCACCCTCACCTCACACCCAACGAGTTAGAGAAACACACCACCATACTCGATAAAGAAAGTGACCCAAGGAGATTACCTATACTCGAAGCTTTATATATCCAAGCCTTACATCCCAACATCAACAACCAAACTCTGGACCTTCTGATCCTTCCTTCTGCCAAAAGGCACTTTCCTACAGGACCTAACACCCCCCCTCGCCCCCCGGTGCCCTTGACGCAGCCCCCCGCGCTACCTCCTTCAGCTTCGTCTTCCGCAGGCGCAACACAACTTAGGCCACGCCCCTCGACACGCCGCCAATCAGCTTCGACCCCACCTACCGACCACCATCCCGCATCCAGTGCGCATGCGTGAAGCTGTTCCCCCCCTTTCTCTTTCCCAAATTACCCCTCCACCAATAGTAGACTTTTGCCCCTTGCTTTTCGCCTCCTCTGATCCTCCACCCTCTATATATACCCTTCCTGTTTACCTTTTATATCATTCCATCCTTACTTGATAATGCTGGTTGTCCAGTGAAACGTGTCGTATATCCTGTATCATCATTTACATTTATGTAACCCTGTACCACCATGAATTTTGCTCATCTCCTTCATCTACTTCCTGCCACCCAGCGAAAACTCATCAGAGACCTGGAAACTTTGAATAATAAAATTTCCAACGCAGAAATTGCCATTTCTTTCAACCTCGTATGTATTAAAGAAAATGTATTACCTGGCTTTACTAATATATATATATATATATATATATATATATATATATATATATACTGTATATATATATATATATATATATATATATATATATATATATATATATATATATATATATATATATATGTTTCTAGTCTGTCAGTGGGGATCGAACCATCGACCATCAGGACGATAGCCGACGCTTTAATCAATTACACCACAGCAGTCTAAAAGACACTCAGCCTTCTATCCTATTTATGTTAGGGAGAAGGGAAACCCACTAGGCGAATATATTTCAATTCAAACCTAGTTGTAGGATCCATATTTCCAGAATACCATACACGGATTTTTGAGTGTCCCGACGCAACTCGGGTCGAAATTGATTTCATTTAATTCTAACAGCATGAGAGTTACAAATATTGAGAATATATCACAAATACATGTGAGCCACTAAATGTTTCTAGTCTCTCAGTGGGGATCGAACCATCGACCATCAGGACGATAGCCGACGCTTTAATCAATTACACCACGTAATCAATTTCGACCCGAGTTGCGTCGGGACACTCAAAAATCCGTGTATGGTATTCTGGAAATATGGATCCTACAACTAGGTTTGAATTGAAATATATTCGCCTAGTGGGTTTCCCTTCTCCCTAACATAAATAGGATAGAAGGCTGAGTGTCTTTTAGACTGCCGTGGTGTAATTGATTAAAGCGTCGGCTATCGTCCTGATGGTCGATGGTTCGATCCCCACTGAGAGACTAGAAACATTTAGTGGCTCACGTGTATTTGTGATATATTCTCAATATTTGTAACTCTCATGC
Source organism: Paralithodes platypus (assembly GCA_032716605.1). Lineage (NCBI taxonomy): Eukaryota > Metazoa > Arthropoda > Malacostraca > Decapoda > Lithodidae > Paralithodes > Paralithodes platypus. The sequence goes on from CM064524.1 coordinate 20,874,505, forward strand.
TTTGTGGGTTAGAATTAAATTAAATCAATTTCGACCTGAGTTGCGTCGGGACACTCAAAAATCTGTGTATGGTATTCTGGAAATATGGATCCTACAACTAGGTTTGAATTGAAATATATTCGCCTAGTGGGTTTGCCTTCTCCCTAACATAAATAGGATAGAAGGCTGAGTGTCTTTTAGACTGCCGTGGTGTAATTGATTAAAGCGTCGGCTATCGTCCTGATGGTCGATGGTTCGATCCCCACTGAGAGACTAGAAACATTTAGTGGCTCACGTGTATTTGTGATATATTCTCAATATTTGTAACTCTCATGCTTTGTGGGTTAGAATTAAATTAAATCAATTTCGACCTGAGTTGCGTCGGGACACTCAAAAATCCGTGTATGGTATTCTGGAAATATGGATCCTACAACTAGGTTTGAATTGAAATATATTCGCCTAGTGGATTTGCCTTCTCCCTAACATAAATAGGATAGAAGGCTGAGTGTCTTTTAGACTGCCGTGGTGTAATTGATTAAAGCGTCGGCTATCGTCCTGATGGTCGATGGTTCGATCCCCACTGAGAGACTAGAAACATTTAGTGGCTCACGTGTATTTGTGATATATTCTCAATATTTGTAACTCTCATGCTTTCTGGGTTAGAATTAAATGAAATCAATTTCGACCCGAGTTGCGTCGGGACACTCAAAAATCCGTGTATGGTATTCTGGAAATATGGATCCTACAAAAGGGTTTGAATTGAAATATATTCGCCTAGTGGGTTTGCCTTCTCCCTAACATAAATAGGATAGAAGGCTGAGTGTCTTTTAGACTGCCGTGGTGTAATTGATTAAAGCGTCGGCTATCGTCCTGATGGTCGATGGTTCGATCCCCACTGAGAGACTAGAAACATTTAGTGGCTCACGTGTATTTGTGATATATTCTCAATATTTGTAACTCTCATGCTTTGTGGGTTAGAATTAAATTAAATCAATTTCGACCCGAGTTGCGTCGGGACACTCAAAAGTCTGTGTATGGTATTCTGGAAATATGGATCCTAAAACTAGGTTTGAATTGAAATATATTCGCCTAGTGGGTTTCCCTTCTCCCTAACATAAATAGGATAAAAGGCTGAGTGTCTTTTAGACTGCCGTGGTGTAATTGATTAAAGCGTTGGCTATCGTCCTGATGGTCGATGGTTCGATCCCCACTGAGAGACTAGAAACATTTAGTGGCTCACGTGTATTTGTGATATATTCTCAATATATATATATATATATGCAAGCTCACCATTGATGTTGATCGGAAATGTGACTATGAATTTTGTTATCATGTGATTCAGTTTGAGAGGCTTGAGACGTCCCTTGATTTTGGCCCTGTCATTCTTTCACTCTAGGGGAGGCACTCGCCACAGGCAGGTCTGCCTTTTGTATCCCTCACTCACATAGAACAAACAATACTCAGGAGGGAAAAGTAGTTGGGTAGATTCGGACCCTTCCAAATTAAGGAAGCCATTAACAAAAGGCATGTTCATCATTTTCAGAATTCATGAAGATATTAGCCATTATATCACATAAAATTAATTTGATGTTGGTGAATGTTTAATAATTAATTATATGATATAAAGAATGGGTCAAATTAAGTACACGCATTACTTAGTATGCTCAATTAAATTTGTTATGTTTAAACTTACTGTAAAATACAACAAAAAACTTCCTTTACTCTCACTCTCTCCGTCTCTGCTCTCAGAAGGTGTCAGTAATTGCAAAGTCCTTTTGTGAGGTGAGGATCAATCTTTTTGATTGGGATAATTTTGCAAGCCGTTTGATGTCTGAGGCTCAAGTCATTCGTTCTCAAGCAGTTTCCCCTTTACCATTAACAAAACCATTAGTATTTTCTTTAGATATATGTTTGGTATTGCAAAACGCAGACCCCCCCCCCCCCCTCACACACACACACACTCTATCTCCCTCTCTCTTTCCGCACTTCAGAAGCATTATCTTGAATGCTTTACAGAAAATCATAATGGACTTCCGCGCAACCTGAGGAATTTGAGAATGTTGTAAGATGAGTCAGGTGTGTGTGTGTGTGTGCGAGAGAGAGAGAGAGAGAGAGAGAGAGAGAGAGAGAGAGAGAGAGAGAGAGAGAGAGAGAAAGCGAGCTTGATATATAGATAGAGAGAGAGCGAGAGAGAGAGAGTTACACAGAGTTACAGATACTCAGACCACACAGACCTTGCGGTCCCAACTAGGTGGTCCGGCCTAAATACTACTAGAAAGGGACAGTTTATAGTGAAACAATAGGACAGTAAAGTAGAAGGCTCTCTCCCCACCCTCCGCTCCCTCTGGCTAATAATCCGTACCGAAAGAGGATGAAGTGTAACCTTATGGGTCAGGAAATGCCCACAAGGAAAGTTTTTATATAGTACAGATATAAATTAGTTTGAAAGGGAAATTACACATGCCTATTGATTAATTCATATCAATCCAATCTTCATAAGATGATCGTCCTGTCTTTTCTTAAACGTATCAATTGAATCACTGTCGACCACCTCCCTTGGTAAACTAGTCCACACTTTAACCACATTGTATGTGAAGAAATTTTGTGTCACATCTTAGGATGCCTTTTTTCTAATTATTTTAATTCCATTACCTCGGGTTGCAGCACTGTTATTAATCGTGAGCAGTGCACTGATATATACTCTGTAAAATCCTGTATGTATCTTAAAACACTCGACAAGTTGGCCTCGCAACCTTTGTTTCTTAAGCGAGAACAAATGTAATTTGTTTAATCTTTCATAATATGGCTTCTTTTTCAGAGAGGGAATTAGTGTAATTGTTCTACGCTGCACAGATTCTAGTTTAGTAATGTCTTTCTTGAGATACCAGAACTGAACGCCATATTCAAGATGGGGTCTAACAAAGTTTTTGAATAACGGCATAATAATGTTTTCGTTTTTATAGGTAAAATTTCTTTTGATAAATCACAAGACTTTGTTAGCTTTATTTGCCGCAGCCGCACATTGATCTGATAATTTTAGGTTGTCTGATATGTGGTGGTGAGATTAATAAAAATAATATTATAACCCCGAGAACTTTAATCTTAGAGTTTGCTATTATTGGTTGGCCTTTCATTTGATGATCATACTTTTTGTTTTTTGAACCAACGTGCAACATTTGAAATTTGTCAACATTAAAGGGCATTTGCCACTTTTCTGACCATTCAACTATTTTGCTTAAGTCGGACTGTAGGCTATTTTTGTTTTCCTCACTCAAGACTATGTTCCCTATTTTTCTATTGTCAGCAAATTTGGAGATAAAGTTATTCAGACCGACATCAATATCATTTATATACAGTATATGATAAATAAAATCGGACCAAGGACCGATCCTTGAGGCACACCGCTAGTAGCAGGCACCCAATCTGATGTTATGCCATTAATAACAACTCTTTGCTTTCTGCTTGCAAGCTAGCTTTTAATCCATTGATATAAATTACCCTCTACTCCGAGGATTTCTAGTTGTCTAATAATTTATTGTGAGGTACTTTGTCAAACGCCTTTTGAAAATCTAGGTAGACTATGTCAAGCGCCTTAGTTGAGTCATTAAGAGTAAATTATTGTATTATAAAATTCGAGGAGCTTTGTTCGGCACGATTTTCTGGTCCTAAACCCGTGCTGGCTGTTTCTTATTAATTCATTAGATTCAAGATTCTCAACTATTTTATCTTTTAAAATGGTTTCAAGAATTGTTCCTATAACTGACGTTAACAGTTAATCTCGACCTCTTACCAGACTGGCGTCCTTAAAGTATTGTATGTATGTATATACTCAGTAACATAACCCATTGCTGGGGGTGGCCGACGCCGGACAGAGCCCGAACAAAAATCTGTAAAAGTCCAATTTTTGGGGTCCAGGGCCACTTTTGCGTTCCCTCGCTCGTTTCTCTGTTTCGTGGAGTAGGATAATTTTACAAGGGAAAGAGGCATCCTAACCTCCTGCCCCCAGAAGGAAAAGTAGGACAGTAACAGGTACAGACAGAAACCGTTTAGATTGGGTAGAGGATGCCAAACCTCACTGTGAATAGGACCAGCCCTCACCTAATGAAGGACCTTCAATAATTGAGCGTAGTATCTTTTTGCTGCAAACTGTATGGAAACTGGGTTGATTATTGCATTTACTATGCAATGACAGATTCCATGCAGCTTTTTGTCATTCTTGTCTTACAAATCGTTAAATATTTAATCAATGAATGTATTAAATATTAAGAGGGATATATAACAACTAGGTATATTATTGTATTTGAGTTGGTGTGCCAGAACTCAGGTGTGTCAATATATTTTTGTTATTGACAGTTCCACGGGTGACAGTTTAATATTCATGGTTTCCTGTTAGCTATCGCGATACTGGCTTAGGTCCACACTATACAGTCTGGAATGGCTTCTGTGCTGTACAATGGAATATACATTTAAATAAGTTTGTTGTATCTTATAGCCCAGATGTAGCCTACGTTTAACACATCCTCCAAGATTAAATACAAAGTGAAAATAATGAAACCACAAACACCCTATAAACGCCTGTACACACAGACCAATCCACACATGCTCACACAACATACATATCACATACAGATCAACCACAACATAAAATACATGAATGTAATATCCTGGGTAACCACGGATAACCTTTGTTTGACCAATTTTCTCGAAGAAAATATCAATGCTGCTGTTACAAGCTCTAAAACGTCTAACCGCAGAGATGATGGTTCGTGGCCATTATCACTCTAATAACATTCCTTGGTCGTCTATCCTTACCCAACTCATGTTCAACCTCAACAATTGACGACAGTAGCCACAAGGAGCCTCGTCGGTTCAGTAATATATATTTTGTGTTTACTCGTATATAATGTACACACACACACACACATTCTCTCTCCAAATACTGGTCCCTAGCATCCCCACCTACAAAATATGCGGAATATGGCTGTGGAAATGCCAAGGAATGTGTTAGTCTTAATATTATGTCACCGAGGAAGGAGGGGGAGCGTCAGGAATGTTGTTTCAAGTGAGAAGGGGTGAGGAGGACTCTTGACTCCACCTAATTAATTGGTAGGTTCGTCAATACTCACTTCGAAAACCTTTACAGTTCATTCAACCACTTTGTCTGGCCTAATATTGGTCAATAAATTATTAATGTGTGTCATCATACTGCAAGGGATCAAAGTTAGTCTACGAATTTTATATTGGAGCTATTTTCGATCAAAATATTTGTTCTGTCAATATTTATCTTCATTAAGGGGTTGAAAAGGATAAACAAAATACCTGACAAAATGTAGGAAATGGTCAAATATGTCTTCGCTTTAATGATGACTACATTAAGGTAGTGAGAGGCTGAGAGGAATGGCGAGGCTCTTGGGGACTCTCAAAGCAGTGCATGCCGAATGAGTCTGTCACCTAAATAAAGTTGGAAGACTTTCCTCTCCTGTTCACCAAGAGAGAAAGAGAGGGATGGTGGTGGTGGAAGTGGAGATATATTAGGAAAGGGAAAGCAAAATTATGTGGAGGAGGACTACAGATGAAGTGAAGGAACAGGAGGTGGAAGAAGGGAATGAAGGGAGATGAAAGAAAGGTAAACATGAGGTAGAGGATAGCAGGACGGAGAAACGGTGGAGACGAATATGGTTTCAAAGAAGAGGAGAAGAAGTAAAAGGTAATGAATACTTAGGACCATAGAGCAAAGAGAAAGATGGGAACAGAGGGGAAGAAAGGGATGGTAGCCAAATGAATAACAATGACCATAGAGCAAAGAGAAAGAGAGGAAGAGATGGGAAGAAAGAAATGGTAGCCAAATTAATAATATGGGCCATAGAGCAAAGAAAAAGAGTGAATGAAGACGTTGGACAGTAGTAGAAAGAACATTGAGGGGAGGTATTTTGTTTGTTCCCTAGACCTCCATCAAGCTTAAAATTACACCCCCTAGACCCGTTTTCGAGATAAATTTATACATTTTTCGGTAGAAAAATGTACGGGCCAAAGGCCAGTTCCTCTTAAATTACAGCCTCATTAAAGCTCGCCAGGAAAGAATCGACACGTTAATGGCAGGACAGGTCTTAAATTGACAGAAATGGGGCGAAACTGCTTAGAATCGCCAAAATAATAGGGTGAATGTCTGAAAATCTCAAAATCAATGGGGCTATACACGTGAGAGATGAGGGTCCAGGAAATAAAAACCTCAAGTGCAAATCTCCCCTTAATATGAACGAGAAGGAATGAGACAGGGAAGGCGGAGAAGAAAGGAGGGATGAAAATATAAGGTGAAAATAACCTACCCTAACATATATCTTACGTACTGTATATTAACTAAAATATGTTATCGTGTTTTAATTTTACCTAATTTATGTAAACCCTATCTACAGTAACCTAAACGTGTATTTTTAGCCCTACATATAGCTTCTTGCTCTGTACAGAGGCACAGTGCGTCCAAGTATTGAGTATTGTTCACATGTCTGTGGAGGATTCTCTCACAGAGTACTTCTTGACAAAGTAGAAAAGTAAGCCTTTCGTCTCATTAACTCACGTGCACTCACCGAATATCTGCAATCTCTATCTCTTTGTCGCAATGTTGCATCTCTCTCCCTATGCTACCGCTTTACAATAATCAGTGTTCCTCAGAGCTCTCTCAATATATACCACCTCCTTTACGTAGAGTATGTGGCACCCATCTTGCAATACAATCCCACACCTATTCTGTGCAACTCTCCATCTCAAGAGTGAAACAATATTCCCAAACTTTCTTTTATTCAACAGCTGAGCTCTGGAACTCTCTCCCTGAATCCATCTTCCACTCATCCTATGCCTTGAATTGCTTCAAACTCTGTGTGTCCAGGCATTTTGGCTCAGACACTCATTGATTTTGGCCCTGTCTCTCTTTCAACTCTGAGGAGGGCATTCGTCACAGGCAGTTCTGCCTTTTGTCTTCCTCATTCACATAACACAAATATAGTTTAACTGTTTCTTTAATATTAATGAAACAATAAAGATAAGTTTAAGTAATTCAAATGCTAATGTGATAATCTACAGTAATATCCGAACCTCATGTGCTATAAAGTATTACATGGAGCAAATACAAAGGTAGATATAATAAAGTAAACACAACCAAGGGATGAAATCTTGTCACTGTCTATTTTAAATATGTAATAAGTAAAGCAACGCCTGTGATTGGTTAAGTCGCGTGGGCCGAGTCAGTCAGTCTTCACCTCTGGCTTACTTCTTAGGTTTATCATTTCTTAATCTCGCTTGGGTTTACTTTGTAGTATATACGGTATTAATGTGTTTTATGTGATATTCTATGGTTCTTAAGATTCGGATAGCTCTGTAGATTATTAATTAATCATTACAATTACTACAACATATAGAACTTAATGAATAAATAAGAAAGAATAAATATAATAATGAAGACATTATCAGTTCTGCGACTCTTCCGGGCCTGTGAGCTAGGGTATTGATGAGACGGTGAATCATGAACGTCGATTCATACACCAATTAGGGGCCAGATGCATATGGTTCGAGTGAATGGAATATCGCTATAAGTATATGTTTTCATTCAGTTAAGGAAGGAAGTGTTACAATTATAAGGGTTTCATAGTAGCTCAATTAACTTCTAAATATCACAGATACTTCCTTAGCTGCACAAAACTGTCTAAATATAACTAATATAAAACTAAGCACAACCCAGGTATGGAAGGGGTTAATCTCATATGGAGCAGCACTCGCTAAGGCGGTTGAAATACGCCACATCTCCTCAAGTAAGAAAATAACATGCAGTAATGTGTTATGTGAATCACATTTAATGTCTGTGGCCGTGTGTTTAAGTCCACTAGTTACAAAACATGATTAGATAAGTATGCACGTACTGTAGTTAAGTTGAGGTGGGCTAACAGGCAAATGCACACGTAACCAAATTTTATAACTTGATATTTAATTAATTGAATCGACTAACCTATTAGACGTGTGTGTCAAGGATCTCTTTTAATAATATATAGACATGAACGATGAACACCGTGAATATAAACACCATACGAGGAAGAGCACTTTATTGACAATGTTCCGCAGATAGCTTCTTCAGGTCACTGAGAAACGTTGTCAATAAAGTGTTCCTCCTCATATGGTGTATATACTGTATGTTCATTCTGTCAACTTTTCAAAGATACTTCAACTATGAAATCCATCCCTACTCAAGATAGTGGGTTATAAGGGCTTATATAATAATAACTGAATTGAGATATGAGAATGCAAAAGTAAATTCAAATATCAATTGTATCTGACTGAAATACACATATGGTTATTAAACTTCCACCTTCGAATGGATAATTAATACATCTATATATTGTGCTAGTTTTTTTTTATATAATGGCTAATATGAGCGTGAACTATGTAACGTAATGATAATTTAACGATATGATATTTCATGATAAGAAGAAACTTTGCATAACATGCATACAAATGCAATTCGATGAGAGGGAAAAATAGAGAGACAAAAGGGAGAGAGAGGTTATTGCTGGAAACTAAGCCAATGGGAGGGGCTTAAAGACATGGAACAAGAAAGAAAATAGCATAGGGGGAAGGAGGCGCTTGGCTGAGAGAGGGTGGGCGAGTGGGGGGTGGGGTGGATCGGCAATGTTACCAACACAATTCTCGATACTCTGCCAGGCAGGTGTAGCAGGACTTATGTCCACAATAGTACATATGCCCACTTAAGTTTGTTCCTCGTTGTGATCTTATTTTTGAAAATATATTAATATATATTAAATGCAAGTGTGAATTATTTTAATTATCAGTTGCCTTATCAATGCATACCAAACTACACTGGTAATTCAATCCTGCACATTATATATATATATATATATATATATATATATATATATATATATATATATATATATATATATATATATAGAGAGTATATATATATATATATATATATATATATGTATATATATAATTATATTTTATTAATATATATATATATATATATACGACCACAGAGAGGAGTGACATTAAATAAGGAACTAATGTACTGTACATGCACCACCATGATTTTGTGAACATTTATTTAAGTCCATATCCAATGAACCAAATTACACTAACGCTTCCCAGGGCTGCATCAGTGTTTCGAAATCGCACGCATTCATAAAATATGTAGCGGGATACAAACGAATGGCACAAGCATTTTAATCAACAACAAATGTAATTAAACAACCAGAGTGTAAGATAGTATAAGGTTCATGTATATAGTTCCATCGTTAAGAAGAGGCCAAAAAAAAAAAAAGAGAACAGTAAAATACAAATCCGTTATATGTGCGTAACTTTTCCATAACATAATATTACTTTAACAATTACTAGATTAAAAAAAAACCCGAATGCAAACTGTTAATTCACTATTATCAAACCAATAATGTCGAAACGCCATGAGTAACATAGTAATACTCGGCAACAACGTAAGTAAATAAACCGCGCAATTTCACGAACCAAATTACTTGAAGGTCAGAGTGCTTGAATACCGGCAGGAAATTCGATGCAACAAGAGCCGGCCTGGAATGTTGCAGCCAGAAGTGGAGTGGTGGTACATAATCAACAACAGACCAACACATTTACCATCACAGTCCAGGAACAATCAAAGGTGGACACAAAACAGTGGGTACATCTGTAACAAAAACAGTAGGTGCATATGTAACAAAAACAGTGGGTGCATATGTAACACAAACAGCGGGTGCATATGTAACACAAACAGTGGGTGCATATGTAACACAAACAGTGGGTGCATATGAAACAAAACAGTGGGTGTATATGTAACAAAACAATGAGTGCATATGTAACACAACCAGTGGGTGCATATGTAACAAAACCGTGAGTGCATATGTAACACAAACAGTGGGTGCATATGTAACACAAACAGTGGGTGCATAATTATGTAACAAAACAGTGGGTGCATATGGAACAAAACAGTGAGTGCATAATATTATGTAATACAATCAGTAGGTGAATATGTAACAAAAACAGTGAGGTCATATGTAACAAAACAGTGGTTGCATATATAATCAACACAGTGGGTGCATATGTAACAAAAACAATGGGTGCATCTGTAATTTAAAATAGTTTGAATAATTATTATGATATGCCCTTTTAGTCAAAGTTCTGATCAAATTTGTTTAATAATTTATGGGAACCGGACTGTGCTTCAAATTCTCATATTTTATTCCTATACATTTTAAACAAAATTTTATCAGAATTTTGACTGACAGGGCATATAATATATGTTCGAAATATTTTAAATTACATGAAGATGTAAAATTCCAAACGCATTTGCTTCACATAAACGGGTTTCCTTTCAATTTCATCGACACCTATATCGGCAAAACCTTAAACAATCATTTTTTGTAATGCTTCACCTCAAATCCCAACTATCTCCAAAACATTAATATATTTCCCTCTAATTTACACTGGTAATTCTAGTTTCACAATTCAAAACAAACTCACTAAATTGCTTCAGGAATTTTATCCCCAAATCTCAATATGAGTCATTCTAAAAAGCAAGATACTATGACTAACTTCTTTAAAGTCAAAGACACAATTCCCTTTGATCTCCAGTCGTCTCTTATTTACAAATGCACGTGTGACAGCTGTAAGGCGTTGCATAAGGCGCGTTTTCGCGACACAATAAACGTAGGTACACCCAGGTATACCTGGGTCAGTTCAGTTTTCCCGAGTCCCTGTACCTAGGTGTACCTGGGTCGACCCAGTCCCAGGGATGTATTCGCGTGCCAGTGACGTCATCTGGAACTGGGTGTACCTGGGTAAAGTCAGCCCTGGGGCCCGAGTTTGGCTGGGTTGACCTGGGTGATGCTGACGTCAGTTATGACAACAAACAATATGGCGGAAAATGTCTGGTACGATGAAGAGCTCGTCCCCAGTGATTGGCTTTTTTCACAAGATCTTTGATGTTTTGCCCAGACCATGCGATCTTAGAAGTTTTAGTAGGGATCTAGGATTGATTTAGTAAATATTGTTTTTGAGGGGATATACGTTGTCCTTATCTAACACATTGATGTTTTTTTTGTATCTTATATTGCATGCATTTTGATATTTTTTTCGCATGCCATATTAAAATTCAGAATAGAGAAAAAATAAGTAGAAAATCCACTATCAATGCCTCTTTATTAGAGCAGCCGTATTGAAATTCCTTAGCCAATCATAGGCCCGTAATCCAGCCTGGGTAAAGTCAGGCTCAATTTTCTCGATCTTTATGTCAAACTAGTCTCAACATCGCGAAAACAGAAACAGGCCTGGGTCGACCCAGGCCCATAAAAAGCTCGCGATAACGCGCCTATATAGGTAAAACCAAGAGACATCCGAGTTCTCGTATCGAGGAATATAAGGGTCGTTCAGCTCGAACTAGATCCCTTATCATCAAACCTCCATTCTCAGCTATTAGGAACCATTGTTTTGATAATGATCACCCTCTTTCACCCACAAAGTTTTCAGTCATAGGCCGTAGTACCTCGACGTATGACCTCACCATCATGGAGTGTCTCTATACCCACTTGGAGAAACCTACTATAGGCACTCATGAATATTTCAGCCAACAATTGTGTTTCAGAGAATAAGGTTTGTTAATAGTTAGATCAAGTATTTGCTTTCCTTCTAGTTTTGCATATGTACCTTATTGATTTCCCCGTAATGTTTAGTGTAGTTAGTTCATACGGTTATAATTAATAATTACAGTACACTATATTACTTTCCTTTCATTTATTCTTGTTTTATTATTTTAGTTTTTTAGCATTCTCCTACGTATACTCTTAATTAATAGTATATATTTTCTGCACTCTGCCATGTATTTTCAGTCTGATTTTGGTGAATTTCGCTCACTTTTGCCAACTCTTGTTTAGATATGCATGTCTATTTGTGTTATTCATTCGTCACCGATTTTACCCAGTATGTATTGCTCATTTATCTAGTACGATTTTCATTTCAATTGTAGTAATTAGATTCATATACAACATACTTTGTCGCCCTTCATAAACGCTAATATTTTTAATGAAAGATAGGTTATTTGCTTATTAAATATATTTGTTAGCCAATGTACGCGGACTACTTTGACTCGTATCATTAAGTCTATATTATAGTTAAACGGGGTGGATGGGACTCGTCAGCCTTGGTCGGAAACCCATCTAGGGGAGATAACCTTATACAAATCCGTACTTCTCACCTAAGGGTGAACCAGGTTAGTGGATGGACTAGCCGCACACCACTGTAGACAAATAGTGCTAACAATATACATAGGCCTAGGAGTCAGTTGAGTGGTCAATCCTGTAAGTCCTTCAGTAAACTGGCACGGTTCTCCTTCTCTCAGGAGTTAGGTCTGCTTGGGGGCATTTTGTGTATGGCCACCCTCGTACTGAGAAGTAATTAGGCATCCGGCAATAGATACATAGATAGAACTCTACATATGACTCACTTGCTCATCCTTCTTATCAAATTTCCTACCATATATTTCCATTTACAATATAAATAATATTCACTTCTAATATTTCGTAACTTTTGTATAAATAAGTATAATGTGATTTGTTTTAAATATACGATTTTCTGTTTGTTCCGTTTAGGCTCTGATAATGAAACAAGACTTGTTTTGAAACGTTAGCAAAAATAAAGAAATGAAGATATGGTTCCTATCTAAACTGGTGTTACTATTCCTTATTCGCCTGCGTATTCCAAGCTCTAAATATATTGCCGATATATATATATATATATATATATATATATATATATATATATATATATATATATATATATATATATATACTGCCTATCAAGATTTACACAATTTGAGTTACATGTAGAATAATAATGTACAAAGAAGGGAAACCAAACGAGTGAAATAGAAAACTGGTAATGTAAGTACAATAATTATTCCATTACTAAGATATATGTAAATTTGACGTATACAGTACCATCAACGGAAACACATTAATTAAATACAGTAATAATCTCTATAAATCATAACCCCTTTGATGCTCACAGTTCTTTCCTACTTGAATAACATGAGTGAATCACTTCATTACGGTACTAAAAAGGGTTAGAAGAAAATTCGAAAAAAAAATCATTAATAGCACACCGAAAAGAACAATTACAATATGTTTTATAAACGTTTCAGGAACGGGCACATTGTTGGTTCAAAGACCTTCGGTCTAACAAAGATAATATTGAAAACAAGCCCATAAAAATGAGGACACACACTTTTCAAAAGCTAAATTACTTCCATTAAATGTTGGCAATATACGAATCATAATATTATACAGTATATATATTTATATACGGTATATATTTGTATATATTTGACTACCTGCAAGGATAGATACCCAGTACTTCCATATCATAAGAACTAACGCTCATATATAATATAACAAAGTAGACGTGCCGTTTTGCCCAAAATCAAAACGGCATACCCAACTCCGCGATGGGTCACCATCATCACTACTAGTCACTATCACCATTACAATCATGAGCACTACTACTATTACAGTCAGCACTACTACTCTTACCATCATCACTACTCTCTTCAATCACTACTACTGTCATCATCACTACAACTTTCACCATAATCACTACTACTCACCATCATCACTAATACTGTCACCATAATAACTACTTACCTTTTGATACCTTTTCATGTGTTCGCCGCTCTTCTAGCGGCACCAAGGAGCGCAACGCCCCTCGTTATGGGTGGTGATTTGGTGCAGTAGACTGTTTGAAGCGACAGCTCGCTCCCTTGCGAGGATGGGCTCGTCTGGCACTTTTTGCAGTTCGACATCTAGGGCTCTCTTGAAGTTGTCTAACGAGATGTCCCTCATGTCTCTTACTCGCCGTGGGAGTTTGTTGAAGAGACGTGGGCCTCTGTGTGATAACCAGCCCTCTCGCAGAGAGCCCATAGCACCCCTGTTATTCATCCGGGGGATTTCGCATTCCCAGCCTCTCCTATCACTGAATTTCATGACTATCTGAGTATGTAGGTTTGGTACTAAACCCTCTGCGATTTTCCACGTGTATATTATTAGGTAACGTTCTCTTCTACGTTCCAGTGAGTACAGATTCAGTGCTCTTAAACGCTCCCAATAGTGTAGATGTTTTATCGAACTTATATGCGAAGTGAAATTTCTTTGTACACTCTCTACGTCATTTATTTCACCTGCTTTGTATGGGGATGTTAATACGCTACAGTATTTAAGCCGCGGTAGCACTAGAGATTTGAATCCGTTATCATAGGCAATTCACCGCGTGTTTTAAAAGTACGCAGAATCCAACCCGTTAGACGTTTCGCAGCCGCCACTTTGACCTGGTTATGTACTTTGAAACCCATATTTTCAGACATTAATACCCCAAGGTCTTTCACACTGTCTTTCCGTTCTATTATGTGGTTAGATTCTGTTAAGTAATTTGTAATTTCTTTAACACCATTATTTTCTCCGTACCGTATTAATTGGAATTTTTCCTCATTGAATTGCATGTTGTTTTCCCTGGTCCACTGGAACACTACATTCATGTCTTCCTGCAGTCGGCCCGTGTCCTCTTGTGTGTTTACTATCTTGCTTAATTTTGTGTCATCAGCAAAAGACGACACCGTACTGTGTCTGGTGTTGGTATCTATGTCGCAAATTAGTATGAGGAACAGAAGGGGCGCTAGCACTGTTCCTTGGGGCACTGAGCTTTTGACATCCGAAGGCTCAGAAGTGACTTGGTTTACTGCTACCGATTGTTTTCGGTTTACGAGGAAATTGTATATCCACCGTCCGATTTTCCCAGTTATACCTTTTGCTTTCAGTTTGTGGGCTATTACACCATGGTCACATTTATCAAATGCCTTAGCAAAATCGGTGTAAATGACATCCACGTTTTTCTTTTCTTCTAGCGCTTTAAGAATTTTGTCATAGTGTTCCAAAAGTTGTGAGAGACATGATCTTCCCGCTCTGAACCCATGTTGACCGGTGTTGTGTAGTTCATTTGTCTCCATGAATGTTGAAATTTTGCTTCGCAGGACTTGCTCGAAAACTTTAATGATGTGAGAGGTTAGAGCTACCGGGCGGTAGTTTTTTGGTAGTGCTTTACTCCCTCCTTTATGCAGTGGGGCAATTATTGCGTTTTTCAAGCTATCTGGTATGTCACCATTGTCTAGACTCCTTCTTCACATTATAGCCAGGGGTTTTGAGAGGTTTTCCTTACATTTTTTCATTAGGATCGAATTCCATGAGTCCGGGCCTGGTGCCGAGTGGGATGGCATGTTGGAAATGGCCTCTTCTATGTCTTTTGGACCGAAATCAATATCCAGCATCTGAGGGGTTTCCGTGGGGGAGGTTTCCATGAAAAATATATTTTGGTCTCTGATGACTTTTGTTTCATCAGGCTCACTGAATGCCATTTCATACTGCCTGCTTAAGAGTTCGCTCATTTCCTTTTTGTCCCCTGTGAAAGAGCCGTCCCCTTTGCTCAGTGGGCCGATGTTTGATGTTGTTTTAGCCTTTTGTTTGGCGTATGAAAAGAAGTATTTGGAATCTTCCTTTATACCTGCAATAGCTTTCCTCTCCTCTTCCATATGTTGTAGTTCATATGATATTCTTAGCCTTTGTTCAATTTCCACAATTTCTCTATCTATTTCGACCTTTTGCCTATCCTGTAGATTTTGATGTGTGCGTCTTTGTGTGAGTAATTTTCTTCTTCTGTACAGCCTCCTCCTTTCCCGATCTTGTTTGATCCTTCGTTTTGTTTGTCTTGCAGGTATGTGGTGGCTACAGATTTGGGTCATGGTTTCTGTTATTAAGACTAGACATTCTGCTGGTGTCAGGTTATCCATTAAATCTTCCCAGTCTATTCCCTCCATTTCTTGATTTACCTCTTCCCACCTAATGTTTTTGTTATTGAAGTTAAATTTACTGAAGGGGCCGGTTTTTGTTCTCGATTCTGAGGTTGTCTGTACACTTTCTAAGGTTGTTTTGATCTCAATTAATTTATGATCTGAGTATGTTGTGTCCGATATGTTAATGCTGTGTACTAGAGAGTCGTTTTTAGTGAAGACCAGGTCTAAGATATTGTTTTCCCGTGTGGGTTCAGCAATATGTTGGGTAAGACTAACAAAATCACAAAGTTCAAAAAGCTCTCTCGTATTAGTATTTGCTTCTCCGGTGTTATTTGCCACTAACTGGTTTTCTAGTTGTCTCCATTTAATGTTTGGTAGGTTAAAGTCTCCTAGCCATATAATATTTGGTGTTGGGTTCCCCAGGGTTTCCACTTCTGATTTTATTTTGTTGAGCTGGGTTTTGAATTCTTCTCGGGATGAGTCTGGAGGCCTGTATGTAACAATAACTGCTAAATTTAGGGATTCTATTTTAACTCCAAGTATTTCCACCACTTCATTACTGTTATTTAGGAATTTAGTACATATCAGTGAGTCATGTATGTACAAGGCTACACCTCCATGTGATCTATGCGTTCTGTCCGCCCTATGTAGGTTGTAACCAGGAATCCATATCTCACTATCTTCCTGATCTTTAATGTGAGTTTCTGTGAGAGCCGCAAATATAGCGTTTCCTTCTTCTAGCAGGCCCCTAATAAATGGTACTTTGTTCGTGGTTCTATTTTTCAGGCCTTGGATATTTGCAAATAAGATTGGGGAGCGATTGTTTGGAGTACTATGTGTACCTTTTTTTTTATTTTTTGTATTAAGAGACAATGAACGGAGGAAGGAAAAACACAGATAAAACAAAAAGGTCCATGTGCCTAAAGGCATCCTCCATTCATAAAATGTTTGTAACAACTGGATTTAAACATTTGTAGATTGTAAGTTTGTGGAAAGCAATTCGAGGGAAGTGAATTCCAAAGAGTAGTAGCTCTGGGGATAAATGAATTCTGATAAGCAGAAGTTCTGCATTGTGGAGGAGAAAGTGTAAATTCATGGGCGCTCTCAGCTGCCCTAGTTCTACGGGGAAAGATGTGGAGAGGCGGCACAATTGAAGCAAGTTCCTCGGAACAATTGCTGTGAAAATATCTGTAGAATAATGCAAGGGATGCAACGTTTCTTCGTATGGATAATGTAGGAAGGTCCTGTGTGTGATTGCAGGGTTATTGATTAATCTAATAGCTTTATTTTGAATTTTGTCCAACTGCCTCAATGCAACCACTCCACTTCCACTCCACAGAGGTGAACAGTAATCCATCTGAGAACGCACATGACTTTTATATATCACGGCCAACTGCTCGTCATTGAAGAATTCTCGAACTCTGTACAGGAGTCCCAGTTTTTTAGAGGCATTCTTAGCAATGCTTCTAACATAATTTGTCCAGCTCAAGTTAGTAGTTAATGTTACACCGAGAATGTCAATACTAGGGGAAGTGGGAATATTTACATCATTAAAAAATATATGGGAGTCAGTGAGATTCTGTCGGTTAGAAAATTGAATGTATTTGGTTTTCTGTGCATTAAAGGAAACTAGACTCTTTTGTCCCCATCCATTAATTCTAGAAAGGTCCTGGTTCAGAGAAATTGCAGTGTTTATTTTTGAATTTATAAGATCGGGTTGGGTGAAAGAATTGGTAAATGTGAAGGAACTGTGGAGTGTTGAGTCATCTGCGTAGGAATGTATTGGATTATGAGTGGTAGATATGAGATGAGATAATTGATATGAATGAGGAACAGAATTGGGGCCAAAACTGATCCCTGGGGAACACCAGCATTTATTGAGTGAAATTGAGAATAAAGGCCATCTACCATTACACGTATTTTTCTGTTATGAAGATAAGAAGAAATTAGTGGAACTAATGATGCAAGGCCGTAGTGTGACATCTTCGACAATAAGGATTGATGCCAGACTCTATCAAATGCCTTTGATTATATCCAGTGCTATTGTATGTGTTTCACCATGTTGGTCTGTAGCTTGGTTGATTTGATGCATAAGAAGGCAAAGCATGTCTGCAGTTGATCGACATCGTCTAACACCATATTGCCTATCACTGATTAATTTATTATTCTCAAGATGCTTAATTATGTGATTATTTAATATAATTTCAAAGACTTTACCAAGAGTGGAAGTTATAGCTATTGGTCTGTAGTTTGATGGATCTGAAGAGGCACCTTTTTTAGGAACTGGATGGATGTTTGCTTCTTTCCAGGGTACTGGGAAGCATGAGGTATGAGTACACAGACGGAAAATTTTTGCCAATACAGGAGCGAGCACCAAGGAGCAATTCTTAAGTACTATTGGAGGAATTTCATCTGGACCAGGAGCCTTATCTAATAGTCTTATATAGGTCTAATAGACCTAATAGTCTTCGGGATGTATTGGCCACTCTTGGGAGGCCAGGAGGTGCTCGAGGTGTTCTATGTGCTCTTCCATCTCCCTCAGTCTCTTCATCTTCATCTGCCCTTTCCCTTCTTGCCTTTTTCCTCTGTCTCGTCCTCGCATAGCTAGAGAGTTTTTTGGGCTACCATTCGTGTTAGGTCTAGCATATCTCCAAGTCCCTTTAACCCGGGAACTGCTGGGAGACTCTTAAGAGTTCCCCCGGCGGACTGCGGGGAGACTCTTATGAGTGAGTAAAAAAAAAATCAACTTTTGACATCGAAAAGAAAAAAAAAAAAAAACATTTGGCCCCTGGGCCATGCAAAATCTCAGTCCTCTACCTCCCCTCCTTCCCCACTTTCCTCCTCTCCTTCAGTTATCACCTATTTTTCCTGTTATTCCCTTATTCTGAGGTTTATTTTCGTGCTAACATTAGCGAGTTGCAAGCAGGGTGTTGCCATCACTGATGGCAAGCGAGTGCAAGAGAGACAGAGAGAGTATCGATCGACTGTGTCTCAGTGGCCTTGGGGGAAATTGGCGGGAAAGCAGTTTGCCTCACCCATACATTATACAACTCGCGGGCTATATCTCCGATTTTGACCATCCAAACGCTGTTTTCATTCGTTTTATTGTTGT
Organism: Paralithodes platypus; assembly: GCA_032716605.1. Lineage (NCBI taxonomy): Eukaryota > Metazoa > Arthropoda > Malacostraca > Decapoda > Lithodidae > Paralithodes > Paralithodes platypus. Next base: position 20,893,497 of record CM064524.1, read on the forward strand.
TTCAGGTTAATACCTTTATAATCAACCCATAATAGGCGCATATGGATAAGTATTAATGCTATTAATGGCACAATGAATATTTTAGTGACGGAAACACCTCAAATACGTCAGCACAGGGGGACGTTTCCAATTACCCCCATGCGCACTTCAGAGGTTGATATGAAAAGCTGGGCATTTCATATTGTAGCAGGTCTTGTTCTCAAGTGATGTCTTGCAAAGGGATGGGTGGTGGTATTTGCAGGTTTCACCAAATCTACATTTTCCATGACTGGTTATGTTGTTGCAAATTTTGGGATGAGCAAACCTACATGAATTCCCATTATATTCGCCCTTTTGACCAAAGTAGCACCTTCTTTCCAGATAATATCTGCACACTGGTGTAGACAACCCCAGTAGGTGTGGCTGGGGCTGCAAGGGGTTATGTGGTGAGCTAAGTGTGGTTGTGGGTGATAGTGGGCTTGGTGTATGGGTGGGTGAGGCCTGCAGGGGGGTGGAGTTACGGGTCAGTTGTAGGTGGGCAGGTGGCAGTGGTGAGGGGGGAGACGATGTGGAAGGGGAGCCTGATATGGGGGCTTGTTGCATCCTACGTTCATCCTGCAAATGTATTTGATCAACAGCAGTAGGGTGGTCAATGGCCATAGATGGGATTAATGTGGGTGTTTTCTGGGTCTGGGGAGGTGTGGGGAGATGTGCGGCCATTTTTTTTGGATATGTAGGGTGCGAAAGGTTGTTGTTCGGCAGGCGATGTGTGTTGATGTGCAGGAGGCAATGTGGGCATTTTCATGGGAAGGTGTGCGTGTGTGGGTTGTGATATTAGTATGGGCCCTGAGGCCCCAATAGTTCCCCATTTTCTGTGAAAGGTAGCTATGTCTTGGCTATATTTCAGTCTATCTTGTACTTCTGTATTTTCTACAGTCTGTATGACTTGCCATGTGATATCGAAACAACTATCGCAGAAATGGAGGTTCTTCCCTCTTGTATTGTACGCCTCATTTATTGGTGTCAATCCTATGCAAATCCAGTGGTATGGTTGCTTGCATATCCGACATGCGGTGCCTTTATGCATGTGTATATTCATCTTACAACTCGTACAGTTGTCTCTGGTAAACATTTTTGTTTGTTTTTTGTTTTTGTTTTTGTTTTTCCACCCGCCCTTACATGGGGGAGAGAGAGAGAGAGAGAGAGGGGGGGGGGGGGGGGCTTGGAGGACAAAGGAGGTGTTTGTTACACGGTTTGTGGGGAGTGTGTGTGGGGGGGGGGGGGGGGGGGGGGAGTGCCACTCGTTTACACTCGTTATGTTTAAACTTTAAGTAACACTTTCAATAATTATCTTATGAAACAGAATTCTCACTGCCCTAACCAATTTTCCCGTTTTTGGTCGACTGTTTAGCGGAATATACGGCACTCTAGGAAAATAACGAACTTTCCAGGCTACCTATATATAGTATTTATTTTAATTTCCATATTTTACCTATCAACTTGATTCAACACTGCTCAGGTTCGAATTTTCACCACATTTGGTTGCGTGGGAGATCTTTCTCTCCAATAACGTCACTACTAACCTGCGATATGGTCGAGAAATAATCTGCACTGATTTAATTTGTTTATTTATTGTTTTTCTCTGTTTGCTATTATTTACGATATTTGTTTTGTCGGTACCCTTTCCTGTCGAGGTTAAGTTTCGCTTTTGGTAAAATCGTATAGGGGGAGGGGAGGGGACGTGTCCAGGAGAGCGAGGGGGTATATGTGTTTATGGTCTTTGCGGTCACCAAGGGTATTTTGTTTACAGCATACGTCCTGTTCCCAAGCTAAAAGTTAAAAGTTCCCTTGACTTTAATTCTCTGTATTATACTTTCCTAGTTTATTTACGTGATATACGATGTTCACTATCACTTTTAACTTAGGCTTCCTATTTTCCCATAGCCCTGTTTGATTTCATAGGACTATATAGCTAACACTTTGCTTTGGGACGTAACGGTTTTTTCTTTCCCTTCTTCTTTCCACCCGCCTTATGGGCCTGTCCTAGACCAGCGCCGTGGCACTGCTGTAGGAGTTAACGGATTTTTTCTCCAAAACGCGTATATCTCTCCAGATATTTTATCAATCGGTTCGATTTTGCACTTCACAGGACCGCGACACTACGTTTGTTTTTGTGTGTGATTTTTTGAAAGTTTAATCACCAGTATCCCGCGGGATAGTCGAAAAATCCCGGACCGCGACGGACGTGTCATCATTATCACTACAACTATCATCATTGCTTGTCACCATCATCACTACTATTATGACCATCATCACTACTACTAACTGTCACCATCATATCTAGTAATGTAATCATCATCACCACCATCATCATCACTGCTGTCCCTAACGGGGAACACACACACAGAACGCCATCATTATTGCTTGGGAGTTGGTACATGGTAGGGGGTCCTGAGGGAGGGAGGGGGGAGGGGGGGGGGGGGGGGGGTCTGGTTGAGGGGGGGGGGGGCAAAACCATATTTTAGACCTAAAATCATAACTATTACACACATTCAAAAACATTCAAACTTCTGTGTATGTGTGGCCCTACGGGGCACACACACAAACAGGGGGTCTGGTTGGGGGGGGGGGGGGGGAAACCATTTTTAGGGCCTAAGATCATAACTATTGCACAAATTAAAAAACAAACAAATTAATTACTGTCGAATTCACGCACCGAAGGTTCGTGTGAAGTTTGGTGAAAATCCGTCAAACTGTCTAGGAGTTCTCGGACGGACAGACAGACAGACATTTCGGTTAGCATGTACCACTATACGGGGGGCGATACCACTCTGCTTACGCAGAGTTGATAATAATAATAAAGTAGATGTGCCGTTTTGCCCAAAATCAAAACGGCATACCCAACTCTGCGTAGGGTTACCATCATTACTAATATTACCACCATCATCACTACTACTATCATCATCACTACAATTATCACCATCATCACTACTATTACCATCATCACTACCACCATCATCACTACTACTATCATCACTACTACTACTCTCACCATCACCATGATCCCCACTGTTACTACCATCACTTTTAATGTCATCTAAACTAACTTAACCTAACTTAACTTAGCAAAGACTTGTTTTCGAGTTGTCATCTCCAGTAACCATCACCAACATCACCAATACTTTCAACATCATCACTACTACTATCCTCATCATCTACTACCATACTCACTGCTACTATCACCACCAACTATCACAACTAGTTTCACAATCACGACTGTTGGCTTGGGGGGGACGGTGGGGGCCCTGGTGGTTTTGGGAGGGGGGGGGGGAGGTGAAACCATATTTTGGACTTAAAATCATAACTATTGCACATTCAAAAACTATTTTTTTAATTACCGTCGCATTCACTCACCGAATGTTCGTTGGAAGTTTGTGTGAAAATCCGTCGAACGGTCTAGGATGAGTTTTCGGAAAGACAGACATACGTCTCACTATTATCATCACATCTGAGACATGTGTATGATGTGTGCCCCACACATACACAGGGAATAGGTACAGGGTGGGTGGTGGGGGTCCTGAAAAGGGGAGGGGGGGGGGGGGGGGGGGCTGTTGGTGGGGGGGGGGGGCAAAACATGTTTTTGGACCTAAGATCATAACTATTGCACACATTCAAAAAATATTTGTATAATTACCATCGCATTCACGCACCGAAGGTTCGTGTGAAGTTTGGTGAAAATCCGTCAAACGGTCTAGGAGGAGTTCTCGGACAGACAGATGGACAAGCGGACAGACAGACATTTCGGTTTGCATGTACCACTCTGCTTACGCAGAGTTGATAATAAAGTAGACGTGCCGTTTCGCCCAAAATCAAAACGGCATACCCAACTCAGCGATCGGTCACCATCATCACTACTAGTCACTATCACCATTACTATCATCAGCACTACTACTATTACAGTCATCACTACTACTCTTACCATCATCACAACTCTCATCATCACTACTACTGTCATCATCACTACAACTTTCACCATAATCACTACTAATCACCATCATCACTAATACTGTCACCATCATCACTACTGTCATCATTATCACAACTATCATCATTGCTTGTCACCATCATCACTACTATTATGACCATCATCACTACTACTAGTACTGTCACCATCATATCTAGTACTGTAATCATCATCACCACCATCATCATCACTGCTGTCCCTAACGGGGCACACACACACAGAACGCCATCATCATTGCTTGGGAATATGTACAGGATGGGGGGTCTTGAGAGGGGGGGGAGGGGGGGGGAGGGGGTGGTGGGCCGGGAGGGGGGGGGGGGGGGGTAAAACCATATTTTAGACATAAAATCATAACTATTGAACAAATTAAAAACAAAAAACATTATTACCGTCGCATTCACGCACCCAATGTTCGTGTGTAGTTTGGTGAAAATCCGTCGAACGGTCTAGGAGGAGTTATCGGACAGACAGACAGACGGACAGACAGACAGACAAACATCTCACCATTATCATCACATCTGAGACATGTGTATGTATAATATGTTAAGTATATAGGGGATTATAGGTAATAACACAACATATTAATTATTGGATAAGTCATAATAAGTATAAAAGTACACGTATATAAGTACAGATATATGATAAGGCTTCTAATAAAAGCCTGAGGAGCAAGGTGATATATGACTTGTGTGGTCTAATATATCTAGGGGATATAGGAGCTTGGCTATAGAGGGTGAGTTTGAGTCTAGAGTCTAGAGGGAGTAAAGAGCTCTGTCTCTCTCTGGCTAAGGTCTGTTGAAGTCTGACTTGGCGATGCCTGAGTAAGATGGCATCGCCTGGGTTCAAGGATGTCGATGCAACACAGCATTAACTCAGCATTCTGGTATTACATATGACCGGATAAATACATTATACAGTTTACATTTACAGAGGAAATGGGTGTTGATTTAAGTGGAAGTATCAACAAATATATTATATGTTAATGAGATATGTTACGACCGGGACTGCGAATAAAACAAGGGCACTTAATGCTTGGACTAGTAATAGGGCACTATGCAACAACGGTACGCTAGATCCAAACCCTCGAACTTATATGCCGGCGAACAAAACACCTATACCCTCCAGAGTTTATCTGCGATAACGGGGTATCCTTAACTGGGAATAAATGTACTCTACTTCAGGCTAACCCACACTGGTATAGCCTGATAATAAACAGGATGCAAGTTACGTTAAAATGCATAAACAAGAATCTATGGGAAGATCAATTAAATCACTGCAAGATTTAATACAATTAAAAAGATGTTTCAATACAGTTACTTTGAACAACAATAAACTCTTCACTCCTATCTGAAAGAAAGTGAAGTATAGTCCTACAGCATAGACCTGGAAACTTCTGAAGAATGTCTGATGCTGATAAGATGCTCGTATCTTAAACTATATAAATGCAGGAGGCAGGACACCTCCCGTGTAAATGGAATACACAAAAAGATAGGACATATAATGTTAACTGACACGAGAATACTATAAATTAATGCACAACGGTAGTAATGCTCGACACTAAAAGAAGTACTTCCTTGTCAACGAAACAGTCTACTATGGTTGTGCAACTCAACAACAACCTAGACTAATAAATGCTTGTGAATAATAATGCATACATATCAAAGAGCTTATATTAAATACTAATAAGTGTCTACTCAATTAATAATGTCTAGCTGGGATACTCTAGGTAAGGAACTGGGGTGAGCAAGACTGGCTCGTAACCTAGCGATGTCCTTAAGACTGTATCCTTTAAGTTACGTTAATTGACTAGGGTGCTCTCTGATAGATTCAGATCACAAGTATCTGGTTCTATCCTGGCGACCCTCTAAAGCCAAGCAAAGAGGCAGCAAAGTGTGGAACTGGCACAGGCAAAAAGCCCTCAGTCAACACAAAGCTGCACTCACAAAAAGGACACAACCGAAAAGACAGCACAGGCTACCACAGGACCAGTCGAAGTCGTGTAGGTATAAGCGAACCATACACACATCGATGACAACGACTACAGTTAACTTATCCCAGTCTAGCATTAAATAAAAGAGCAGAAACACTAAATCAATAATGGAGACACACAGAGTTCATAACCTATACCAACTAAGAACCCTCAAAACCTATTCTAAGTATATGTAAATATCTCAGAGGACGGCGCATGCAATACAATGGGCCGGCTATGGAAACCGTATGCAGAACCCAAGGGGACAAGTAATTGAATAAAGATGAGAAGTAATGGAAAAGAAGAAGTTCAGAGAGAAACAGTTCTAAAAGTGGTGATCGGGGGAGAGAGTAAGCAAGGGATGTTAGATGCATGCACGCCTAGCCTGTCCTGAGGAAGGCAGCTCCTGGGGACCCCCACGAACAAAGGAGCCCACAAAGACGCGGTGGTCGGCCAATCACAGGCCGAGACGTCACAAGGCAGCAGGTGTCACGTGACACAGCCAAACACACCAGCCAATCAAGAGGCGTGAGAAGGCACGCGCGCGAGCCTACGAGCGGGGGAGGCAGCACATGTATACGCACGCACACACTACCACCCCACTGCCTATATTGTTCTCTCTCCTTAACTATAAACAATGCATGTTATATTCTAGTAATGGTATAAAGCACTTCCCGTTGTCACAGACGAAAATAAAGACCACCATTGGACTGTCGGTGATAATACGATAGCTAAGAAAGAAAGAACAACATTCTCTGATAACTGTAGCCCATTTCAATGTCCCTGGCGAGCGCTAGTGGCTACCGAGAGGCGATTCTGCAAACGCTGGTAGACGTCACACCCCGCCCAAGATATAGGACGCTCAACATTAGGCGAGCACGATATCTGACAAGGCAGAATGCCGACAAGACCCGCCACACTTAGCCACTCCACCAGAAAATGAAATGCAAAGCTCAATCTTAAACAAAAACAACACATTAGCATAAAGAAAATCTTATAACCCCTCCCAAACATAATAGTATAATTTTAGCCTACTATGCTCCCTGAGCAAGCTTCACAGAGCCCAGCCTACTAAGTGAAAGACAGGTTCAACTTTGGACATTAGCTATAATATTGGCAACTTACAATTAACTATCACAAAGAAAGAGTTTTTATGTGATTTTTTGTATTTAATTTTAATGTTGTTTTTGACGGCTGCTCTACTAGGGCAAGCCTGATTTTTCTCCATTCTCAACACACACTGACTGAACGGCGAGGGTTCTCCTGCAAACATACCCTCCCGTGACAAACAATCAGCCAAAACATTATCAGTGCCCTTAACATGCCACACATCCAACGTGTGTCCCGGCAGCAAAATAACACCTGGCACTGATAAACTGCCCAGTTCATCACAAGACTGGCACTTCTCTTCGCTCTTTCCGGCAATGGGACCTGCCAATAACCTTTCACTAGTTCTACCTTCGTGACGAGCGAGGCAGCCCCGATGCGGTCTATGGTATCGTCAACTCTAGGTAATGGATAGGCGTCTGTCAGGGATAATGCTTCCACACACTTGCAATCACCATACACACGGATCTTGCCACTCAACTCAGGTTACAAACTCACTGGCAACGACCACTCACGATATCCTTTATCCCTCAGACCCTTTTTCCACATGTCGTCTAGCTCTGTTTTCGCGACAGGCTGTTGGGCAGGATTTATACGGTAGGGAACTAACTTGAGACTTGCACTGTCTCCAGCCACCATGTCGGATTCTACCCCGTACATCAGGCCTGGAGAAGCAACAAACATGCGGATGTACTGCCACAGCCTAGTAAACAACATCTCTTGGCGCTCAGACACAAGAGGTTGCAACTTATCTCGAAGAACAACATGCCTCGTGCCCTCCCACAACCCCGCCGAGACCGCAGCTTCTAAACTAAAGTCTCCCTCCTTCTCCACCTTCGTCCCTAGAACAGCCAGGTCATGAGAGGGACAATCAGTACCACCTGTGCAGTCACTCCCATAGTTGATAATTGCTAAGGCTTCCCCGCCGATACCGTACATGCGCACCCCCGCATCCCTTACGACTACTTCTGCCTGCGCAGCATCACCGCCTTCAGCGACATGGCCAGATACAGTCGGTCTATGGTAGGGCTGTTGCATTCGACTAGAGCAGCATTGGGAGGCTATGCGACGACCGGGCACATCCACTCCACAGCCAACCTCACCAATCTGTTCAATGTCCTCCTTCTGACATTTTGGCTGCCATGGGTCGACCCTGACCTGACAACTATGTCAAAGCCTCGTCGCCCACCTTGAACCACCGAAACAACGAGGCTAACGGTCTACAAACACTTAAGTGACCTGCCCGCGGAACATCTTGCACCGCCTGAGTTGTGAGGCTTGGGTGCTCGGCCTGACCAGTGGGGTATGAACCGAGCTGGTGCTGGAGCGCTGCACACTGCTGCTCAGGCAGATGCTCTAGCACTTCCACAGCCACCAGACTCGTGTCCCCCGCCCACTGCACCGCCGAGACATGACAATCCCAACTGTCCTCCACCTGTGCCCTACTGCCCCCCTCTCCTTCTCCACCTTGGCCGCTGCAGACCAATGCAGGGACAGTAGGCTGCTCAGGTGGTTGCCTCACAAACTCCTCTAACAGGTTCACATGATATGTTTCCCCGTCCTCGTGTTCAATAGTCCCGTTCCCACAACTCTCCTCCACCTGGGAACTACTCTGTCGCGGAGTGCCATCACACCCAACCATGTCACTAGGGGTGACAGGTTCTGGGGCCACTCCGGAGCTCACCTCTGGGTCAAGTACTAAGTCACTAAGAAGAGCCGATGGAGCAAAACTCATAAAACTCCCAACTTTAGCTTTCTCATTCCGAGCGTTCCTCCGCTGGTCTAAAGACTGAGGAATAGGCTGTGACACTTTAGATGCACGAGATCGGGTGACAACACATGCCCTCTGCTGTGGTTGACACCTCTCGACCAACTCCTACCCCTCCCTACTCACGTCGGCCGCCCTCTCGGCACCGACTAAGGGTGGAACCTCAGAAGTAGGCACCGCAAAGTCTTTGCCGAGAAGAAGGTCGACGCCCACTACTGGCAGTTTCTCCACGATTCCAACATCCAACTCTCGTGTCACACCTTCAACCTCCAGCTCTACTCGAACCAACGGGTATGACCTTGTAGCATTAATACCCTGCACCACAACCACCCGTGCCGTGTTTATAGGTTTGCCTGTAAAGTTTTTCATCAGAGTCTGGGATGCACCTGTATCACGCAACAACTCCAACCCATGCTTGCAACCAGCCCAACTCACACAGTCACGCCCTCTATGGTCGCAAAAAGCATCGCGGACAGGTTTCGAGCCTTCCGGACACCTCTTCACTGGCTGTGCCCCCGCATCTGACATATCACCCCGGGTAAATGCTGAAGACCTCAGAGACACCCCAATGTTGCTAGCCAAAGACACGACTGCAGTAGGTTGGTTACTAGGGCAGGTACGTGCAAAATGCCCCTTGTTATGACACTTAAAACACTCTACTTCACCCTTGGACTTCCCCTGAGGTGGGGAAGGGCCCTGACCTTTCTTAAACGGGACGGTTTTAGGATTGTGATCAAAATTGGTAACATTGCTCTTACTCTCGTTATTAAATTGTGCATCACTGACTCGGGGGGGGGGGTGGAGTGTTGCGCCCCTTGTTAACTGCATCGGTCCGTTGTGCAGACCCGCACCCACGAATCAGTGACATTCTCAGGTCAGCCATCTCAGTTGCCTCTTGTAGAGTTTTAGGACGTTTCTCTTTGAGGTTCAAAGTCAGGTCGCCGCCTGGGCACTTGAAAAATTGCTCTAGAAGGAATAACTGCTCAATCTCCTCGAACGTCGTCACCTTCTCTGACCTCAGCCAATTTCTCAATGCATCAGACAGTTCCCAGGCATGTTCAAGAAAGGTGCACTCACGACCCTTCGTAACACCCCGGAACTTCAACCTATAAGTCTCTGGTTGTAACTCATATGCCCGCAGGACAGCTTCCTTCAATACCTCATAGTCGATGCAAGACTCCAAGGTCAACGCATCATATGCCCTTGAGTCCCTTGCCAACCAACCTAGAGGAAACAAGGGCTGCCCACTTAACCTCGGGCCATTGGTGCTCCCGGCACTTCTTCTCAAAACGCAAAAAAAACTCGGTGACACCCGACTCATCAACTGCAGGGACTAACTTAAGAAGGTGCGATAAAGACTGATCAAGACCTTGATTCCCAGAACCGAGACGCTGCCCTGTCGACTCCACCCACGACTTCTCAAGATCTATGTCTGCACAGCACATGGCCTTTCTCTCCTCACTCTGAATCTTAGCCTGCTCGAGCTCAAGTTTGGCTAGCTCGAGCCGAAACAACATCTCGGAAGACAAACCCTGAGGAGGGGGTGCTACTATTGGGGACCCACCCCGTAAATCACCTAGAGGCATACCCAACCGCCAGCGGGCATCGGCCTGCGGGAACGTACCCGGCTCCGGAGCCCGAGGGGGCGCCATGGTAGGAGTCTAGTGGAATGGGGGCTGGGCAGAAGGTGCCCCAGCTCCCGCTCCACCCGAAGCCCCACGCACCCCACCGAGCATACAGGTAACCAGCTCACCTCTCGACAAACCGCTAGTACCGGGAAACCCTAAGACCGTGGCTACACACTGTAGTCCGTACCGGTCTAGCCCCGACACCCGACCCGCTGACACCGGCTCCTCCAAAAATATCCGAGCATCCTCCTCACTGTTTAACACCCGAGCGCCGCTAGACAACTCCACCTTCTCCACCTCCTCGCCTGTGCTCTCACTATGTACTGATCCGTCGTTCTACATGGTGTCCACCGGAAATCCTCAACGTTTATAAAAAAAAAAAGTACCTACTCTCATGTAGCACTATTCACTCAAAAATGCTTGAAGACAACTCAAGTGCTATACTACGTTGCCAAAAAATTCCCACGTGTCCAAAATATTCCTCAAAAAACAAATGTCCAACAATCCTGCAATTATTTCTTAGTTCACTAGGTTGACTAAGATAAGATACTAGGCAAGGTCGCCATTTGTTTCGACCGGGACTGCGAATAAAACAAGGGCACTTAATGCTTGGACTAGTAATAGGGCACTATGCAACAACGGTACGCTAGATCCAAACCCTTGAACTTATATGCCGGCGAACAAAACACCTATACCCTCCAGAGTTAATCTGCGATAACGGGGTATCCTTAACTGGGTATAAATGTACTCTACTTCAGGCTAATCCACGCTGGGTATAGCCTGATAACACACAGGATGCAAGTTACGTTAAAATGCATAAACAAGAATCTATGGGAAGATCAATTAAATCACTGCAAGATTTAATACAATTAAAAAGATGTTTCAATACAGTTACTTTAAACAACAATAAACTCTTCACTCCTATCTGAAAGAAAGTGAAGTATAGTCCTACAGCATAGACCTGGAAACTTCTGAAGAATGTCTGATGCTCATAAGATGCTCGTATCTTAAACTATCTCCTATTCTCTTTCTAATTTTTATAAATGATCTCCTTAACTGTACCTTAATTCCCATCCATTCATACGCAGACGACTCAACCTTACACTACTCCATTAGTTTTTCAGAACGCCCCAGCCAGCAATCCCTCAACGACAAACGTAATGAAGCCATAGAACTCTTAAATTCTGATCTAAATACTATTTCCAATTGGGGTAGAGAAAACCTTGTTAACTTTAATGCTTCCAAAACCCAATTTCTCCATCTATCTACCCGTCAGGATCTCCCAGCGGACTATCCTTATTCTTCAACAATACAAAAATCAACCCTTCATCTTCTCTCAATATTCTTGGTGTCTCTTTTTCTTCTGCTCTCATTTGGAAGGCCCATATTACCAGTCTTGCTAAGGCAGCCTCCCAGAAGCTGGGTGTGCTCAACCGCCTTAGGGGGTTCTTTTCCCCTGCACAGCTTCTTGCTCTGTACAGGGGCATAGTGCGCCCTTGTATTGAGTATTGTTCACATGTGTGGGGAGGTTCCTCTCACACCGCTCTCCTAGACAAAGTTGAAAATCATTAACTCCCGTCCACTCACCAACTCTCTGCAATCTCTCTCTCTCCGCCGCAATGTTGCATCTCTCTCGCTATTTTATCGCTACTATAATAATCAGTGTTCCTCAGAGCTATCCCAGTGCATACCACCTCCTTTACGTAGGGCACGTGGTACCCGTCTTGCAACTCAATCCCACCCCTACTCTGTGCAACTCTCCAACCCAAGAGTGAAACGTTACTCTCAAACTTTCTTCTACTCAACAGCTGAGCTCTGGAACTCTCTCCCAGAATCAGTCTTTCCTTCTTCCTATGACTTAAATTGCTTCAAACTCTGTGTGTCCAGGCATTTTGGCTCGAACGTCCCTTGATTTTGGCCCTGTCACTCTTTCAACTATGGGGGAGGCACTCGCTATAGGCAGTTATGCCTTTTGCCTCCCTCAATCACATAGAAAAAAAATATATATATATATATATAAATGCAGGAGGCAGGACACCACACGTGTAAATGGAATACACAAAAGATAGGACATATAATGTTAACTGACACGAGAATACTATAAATGCGCAACGGTGGTAATGCTCGACACTAAAAGAAGTACTTCCTTGTCAACGAAACAGTCTACTATGGTTGTGCAACTCAACAACAACGTTGACTAATAAATGCTTGTGAATAATAATGCATACATATCAAAGAGCTTATATTAAATACTAATAAGTGTCAACTCAATTAATAATGTCTAGCTGGGATACTCTAGGTAAGGAACTGGGGTGAGCAAGACTGGCTCGTAGCCTAGCGATGTCCTTAAGACTGTATCCTTTAAGTTATGTTAATTGACTAGGGTGCTCTCTTGATAGATCCAGATCACAAGTATCTGGTTCTATCCTGGCGACCCTCTAAAGCCAAGCAAAGAGGCAGCAAAGTGTGGAACTGGCACAGGCAAAAAGCCCTCAGTCAACACAAAGCTGCACTCACAAAAAGGACACAATCGAAAAGACAGCACAGGCTACCACAGGACCAGTCGAAGTCGTGTAGGTTTAAGCGAACTATACACACATCGATGACAACGACTACAGTTACCTTATCCCAGTCTAGCATTAAATAAAAGAGCAGAAACACTAAATCAATAATGGAGACACACAGAGTTCATAACCTATACCAAATAAGAACACTCAAAACCTATTCTAAGTATATGTAAATATCTCAGAGGACGGCGCATGCAATACAATGGGCTGGCTATGGAAACCGTATGCAGAACCCAAGGGGACAAGTAATTGAATAAAGATGAGAAGTAATGGAAAAGAAGAAGTTCAGAGAGAGAAACAGTTCTAAAGGTGGTGATCGGGGAAGAGAGTAAGCAAGGGATGTTAGATGCATGCACGCCTAGCCTGTCCTGAGGAAGGCAGCTCCTGTGGACCCCCACGAACACAGGAGCCCACAAAGACGCGGTGGTCGGCCAATCACAGGCCGAGACGTCACAAGGCAGCAGGTGTCACGTGACACAGCCAAACACACCAGCCAATCAAGAGGCGTGAGAAGGCACGCGCGCGAGCCTACGAGCGGGGGAGGCAGCACATGTATACGCACGCACACACTACCACCCCACTGCCTATATTGTTCTCTCTCCTTAACTATAAACAATGCATGTTATATTCTAGTAATGGTATAAAGCACTTCCCGTTGTCACAGACGAAAATAAAGACCACCACTGGACTGTCGGTGACAATACGATTGCTAAGAAAGAAAGAACAACATTCTCTGATAACTGTAGCCCATTTCAATGTCCCTGGCGAGCGCTAGTGGCTACCGAGAGGCGATTCTGCAAACGCTGGTAGACGTCACAGATAGATAAAGTTATAGGGAGTTTAATGAATCAAGAATGTTTAATATGAATGTTAAGAGTTTAGAAGTTACAGGGATAAAGGCATATAAGCAGTGAGATATATGTATAGCAATATATATGCAGGGCTTATAATGTCATACCACATTCGCCGGGGGGTAAAAGAATTGATCTCACCATGATCAACTATAGTAAAAAAAAAAATTACTAGTCTGTTGACACATCACACCGTATCAAAATTGTCCATTAGACCTAGATCAAGGGTGTGAGCTACCAACAAATTAGAATAAAGGTTTATGCTAAATAATATAAATATATTGTTGAGTTTAAGGAGAAGATTACAACTGCTATATATTACACATGGCAGGTGTAAACTTATATAGTAATAAAATTTAACATCTGACAGTGGAAAGAAATAATACCCTAAGTTGTTCCACTGACGATATTAATATACATACATATAAAGAAATATATCAAAACAAAAAAAAACAAAAAAAATTAAAGTGCTCTATTCCTCGTGTGGGCTTCAAGAGCAGCAATGCGAAGATTCAGGCGAGAAAGAGCAAACCAAGAGACACCTAGGATGATGATGATAATGAGCATAGGAGTACCAATCGCTGGGATGGCAATGTAAGGGTGATAGTATTTAACAAAATCCATAGGTAGAATTGACTTGTTGATCAATTGAAGGGTTTTTAGATCAGGTGAGTTGATGTGAAGTTTAGATATATTAGCTGAGATATTTGGGAGAGTGAGAAACATATCGTTCACGTTGTAGAGTTGATTGAGTTCAGTAAGGTGGTAATTTGTGGGGTAAATGGTTACCTTGGAAGAGGTGATAGAGCAAGTGTCAATGATAATGATGAGACCAGAAATTACCTGATCAGAAGATGGAATATCATTCTGACAAGAGATGGAGATGGTGGTGTCAGAAGGGAAATAAAGGTGATGAGAGTGAGACACATGAGCATGATAGAAGGGTTTCTTAGCAACTTCCTTGAACTGGCAATGTTCTATAATGGAATTATTGTGAATCAAGGCACTAGCACAGCCGTCAGCATGGAAGGGGATTAACTTGAGAGCAAAGGCTGGGCTTTTGTTTGTTTTGATTGTTGGGATATAATAGGGGAGTGACAGAGAGTAGAGAATGAATAATCATCCAACCAGGCGTGGTGATTCTCGGAAGTGGAGATGAACAAGTTGCTGAAGGAGTTGTCCAAAGAAACTAATTGATTGTTGAGGAAAAAGGGGAAAGGAGTGATCTTGTAATGGGCGAAAGAAATGGATGATGCAAATGGGATAATAAGCATATATTCATAGTTATACATGTGGACATCTATATATCCATATAAGACTTCAATTTGGTCAAGCGGGAACACTGGTAAGAGGCGGAAGTCATTGCTAGCCTGAGTGATGATATTCCTCAGACTACTCAAGGGAAGAAGATCTGAGCTCACTATACCGTGTTCAGCATCGTTGAGGGTGTTCAAGAGTCTACTAAAGTCTGACTCTAATTTCATAGAGATAAAATAAATGTTGTCAAGTTGGGTAGAGATTTCTAGAATGTTTTCAAGAAATGAGGTAATATCAGAGAGTTCATTAATGGTAGATTTCGCTTTACTCATGAGAGATTGTAAGTCGTTAACATGAGTAGAGATTTCATTAATAGTGTCTATTTGGATCTCCACTAACTTTTCTTGACTTCTGAGGGTATTTTCTACTTCACCGATTTTATCAGCGATGGCGTTCACTTGGTCTTCGGTAGCTGTCCAGAAGAGAGAAGACAACAGGCAACCTCATGCATCAATAAGTCCTCTCTTGTTCCTAAGTCTAGCTCGTTTGGCTTCTGACCTTGGTTTGACCGGAATTTTAGAGCCTATTTGAATGAACAACTAATCTAAGGGTGTTTTTCACCACATTAGTTCTCCAAAGTAACTGAGTTAGAGTTGCATAGTGATTGCTATGTTTGATGTTTGAGTGATTCAGATACTCTGTCAAAATAGAATCTGATCTTCTTAAGGCATTGATAGCTTTCGCCAAGGTCGGGGCCATAACACTCAGGTCGACGTTGGTGAATTTTACTGCCATAACATCCGAAACCAAGGTCATCCTACCTGTAGGACTAACTACCGCGCCATTCGAATGGATGGCAAAGGTGCCCATCAGGTGGACAATCAAGATGATCAAAAGAATCAGCCCACACCTTCCCTTGGTCTTCCTGGGGGTTTAAAAGGAGTATAAAAATAACAGTAAATATTATAGAGGAGTAAATAATATTTGGAGTTGGAGATTTAAAGGAGTAAAATTTGAGTAAAAATTGAGATAAATGTGAACGCTATGAATAATGCGGACACAAGGAGTAATGTGAACACAGGGAGTAAAGTGAACACAAGGAGCAATGCGAACGCTTTTAGATAATGCGAATGCTGGGAGTAGCCACATCTAAACATGAAATATGAGGTATCTATGTAAAAATAAATAATGGACAACAATTTGGCCAAGAGTACACTAAATATATTCACAAGATACATAGTTAAATATATATACAGGCAGACTTGGTGTATTATGAGTAGAAGATATTAGGTTTAATATTATTCTGAAACAGAAGTTGAGTTATAGAAGTATTATCCACTAGAACATTGTTTACACTCCTAGTTCTAAGATTATAATCATGGGTCGGGGCTTGTAGGATTTTATCAGGGGATTGGTTGATGTTATGATATCTTTGTCCATATTTTCTTGGACACAGTTTAAGTTTCTGTGCACTAATTTGAGGTGGTTAATGCTACTCCTGGATTCTTTACCTTTCTCCAGATGTCTAATGACTGCAATGTTGTGGCGAATACTGATCACACGATAGGGGCCTTCGAACAGAGGGTCCAGTGTATCAGCCCTGTCGTGAATTCTTGAGAACACAATGTCTCCTGGTTTCAGTTTTTGTTGTCTATTAGATTTGTGATTGCTTTTTATCATTTGTTCTTTGGTTAAGGTTAGTTTATTCATGACTTGTTTATGAATTCTTTTAATGGTGTTTATATGATGAGTTATGAAATCCTGAATATATATGGGTTTAATTTGTTCATTGAGCATGTGGGGTAGGTGTTTGTCTTCTCCAAAGACGATGAAATGAGGGGATTCACCTGTGGAGATATTAGGCAGAGAATTCATAGTGCATTCCACGAAGGGGATAAATTCGTCCCAAATTTCATGATCCCTGTCAAGACAAATGTTTTTCAATTCATGGAGTATTTTACGGTTAGCTCTCTCAACTAGGCCGTTACTCTGTGGTGAGTAAGGGGCAACCCTGATGTGCTCTATCCCGTACTCATCACACATCTTAGACATAGTCTCGTTCACAAACTCTCCGCCATTATCTGAAAGAATAAATTTAGGTGAGGGTTATTTGCAAATCACGTTATTTACAAGAGTTTTAACGATAGTATTGGCTTCCTTATCAGGTATGGGAGAGAGAATGGAGTACCTAGAGAAATGATCCGAGGCTACGAGAAGATAATTCATACCACTGTTAGTCTTAACAATTTTCAAAAGATCAATGGCAATCAACTGGAAAGGTTTCTCTGGGACGGGATAAGTTTTGATATTAGCTTGGAGTGTAAGCTTAGGGTTAATTCTGGCACAGTTCTCGCAAGCGTCTATGTGATTATCTATGTAAGATTTCATGGACTTCCAGTAGAATTGTTTTTGAGCAATGAGCATAGCCCTTTCTTTGCCAGGATGACCGACAAATTTAGAACCATGAAGATGAGGGAGTATTTCTTCTACTTTATTGTTGGGTACAACTAACTGCAGAATGTTCCTTTCAAGTTGATGTTTGCCTTTGATGAGTTGATTACGAAATAGCGTGTTATCAATTAGAGTGTAATCTTCTAGGTGTTGGTTAGTTTCATTATTCTCTAGAGCAAGAATGATCTCACACAACTTGGGATCACCTCTCTGAGCTGTGAACATGTCTTCATTAGCTAAAGTCATCGTGTTCAAATGTGCACAAAGTACCGGATTACGAGAGAGAGCATCCGCTACAATATTTTTGTGACCTTTAATGTAGAGTATCCTAGGGTTGAAACTTTGTAATATGTACTTCCACCTTGCGCGTCTACCAGACATATTATTGTTGTCAAACAGATCAACTAGAGGCTTGTGATCCGTCCACACTTCAATGTCATAGTTAGGGATTTTGTCTTTGAATGTCTGTAGAGCCCAGATTAGACCGGCTCCTTCAATGTCAGTGACACAGTAATTTTTTCGGCAGGTTTAAGAGTCCTGCTGGCAAAGGCTAAAGGTTGAAATTTATCGCGGCTGTCTTTTTGCATTAAACAAGCTCCAATACCGCTATAGGACGCGTCGGTGTGGATAATAAAAGGTTGAGTATAGTCGGGGTAAGACAGGCAAGGAGGATTACACAGGTGATGCTTCAACTCTTCAAATGATGTTTGTTCGGATTCTTTCCAATCAAATTCAGCGTCCTTTTTTAACAGTTTGAAAAGGGGACTGGCTTTTTCCGAAAATTTGGAGATGAAACTACGGTAGTACCCGGCTAGGCCAAGGAATTGGCGGAGTTGTGTCACATTTTCAGGTTGGGGAAATTCATGTATAGCTTTAGTGATATCGGTCTTTGTTCTGATGCCATCTGTCGAAAGTTCGTGACCGAGAAATTCAACACTACGTTTTAAGAATTTACACTTTTTTAATTTTACCTTTAAACCTGCATCCTTTAGTTTTTGAAAGATCTTTCCTAGGCTTTCAAGGTGAGATTCGATATCAGGTGACATTATAATGATGTCATCTATGTAGATTTGGATATCTTTGCCCAAATGGCCTGCAAGAATGTGACATATAAGCCGTTGGAAAAAGGCTGGACTAGTTTTTAACCCTTGAGGGAGTCTATTGAACTCGTAAGTACCACTGGGAGTGCTGAAAGCTGTGTACTTACAGAAATCATCGTCCAACTTTATCTGATGAAAACCGCTACCTAAATCAAAGGTAGAGAAGATTTTGTTTTTAGAGTTCAAATTACTCATAACTTCATTGATGGAAGGCATATAAAAAAAATCCTCAATGATAGCGTCATTTAACTTCCTGAAGTCCACCACTAATCTCCACTCGTTGGGGTTCCGCTTAGGTACTAGGAATATAGGGCTCCTCCAACAACTGGATGAGGGAGAGACTACTTGTTGGTCTAACATAGCCTTGACTTGAGATTCTACCTGTTCTCTCTGAGCATGAGCTAACCTATAAGAACGACAGTATAGTGGTGATGGGCTGGTCTATCAGAATGAGAGTTGAGCGTTCTCTGCCATACCCATAGCTTACTCTGACTGTTCCTTTTACTTATATATTTTCTAGATCTCAAGTGACGGTGTCTTTTCCGTGGATTGACCTCCCTACTGCCAACCCTGGCAGATTGGGAGCCAAAGCGTCACATTTTTCCTTTGCCCCTCAACTTTCCCTTTATAATTGCTGAGGGGCACAGGGCCTTGGGTGGGGCTTTTGTTTCCCGGGCGTTTCCGCACCCTCCTCAGCTCCCCGCCTTTGATTGGCTTCGGTCACCTGGGCATTATTAGTGGTAAGCTGGGAGGGTTCTGTGGGATCGCTCGGTTATGGCCTTGGCCTTGCTCGGGACCTTGGGGCTGCTCGGCCAGACAGCCTGAGGAACAGCAACAACAACAACAACGACAGTATATGGGGTTAGTCTCCGAGTTGTGTAATATGATCTTGTGTTGAAGCACATCACAAAACCCAAGATCTTCATTATGTAACATAACTGCCTCTTTATACGTGCACAACAAACTCACTAGATTCTCAGTGTAGTCCTCAAAATCAAGATCATTAATTAGAGATTGTATTTGTGACCTAGTCTCTGATTCATCCTTGCTAATAGCTGCGTTAATGACAAGGTCTTTACTAACTGGTAAGCTTTGGTCGTTAAAAATAAAAGGGAAAACTTCCGCTTCCATAATCTTGGTACCACTTTTAATACTAAGTATGTTATCTGAGTAATTGAGAATAAAGTTTCAAAATATTCATTCTTGCTCTCATGAAGGGCTTGAGTGGTTATAAGACCCTTTATGGAGGTAGTGTCTGGAAGAGTGATGATGCTGTATTTGTAATAATTAGCAGGTAATTGATTGACATAAGTTTCTACCTTCATAGATGATTTTGGTTGAATAGTTACATCATCTTGCAAGATTACGTCAGCTGTAAGGGAATGGTCAGTTATCAGATCACCTATAGATACCTCAGTGTATTGATAGCTAGGAGTCGGGGCATCAGGGGGGGTTTTAGTGACCTCTTGAGTGACCGTAGAGGGACTGGATTTTACGGTAGTTTTGAAACTGAATTTTCTTTTGGGTCTAGGTTTAGTGTGATGGAATGCCTGTTATGGGTGGTTGGTGGTACTTTTGACAGAGGATTCACTACTGCGTGTGCATTCGATAGTGTCACCTTTTAAAACACCGATCATAACTTGGTCCATATGGGTGAGAATGATGATTTTGAGCATATTCATACTAACAAACCCTAGGAGCAAGTCGGCATTTATGGGAGTTTGTTAATGACATAGAATGGCAGGGGTGTTGCTAATTCTTCGGTGATCTTGATAGGTAGATAAACCTTAGATAATGTCTCTTATGGGTTGTCACTGACTGATTTTATATTGATATCAGGTTTACGATTGACTGAATTGATTATTAGAATTTATAAGATTAAATTTGTTGAGACTTATAAGATCACTGGGGAGCCTGTGTCTAAAAAGATATTTAGATTATGCTCTTCGCATTTAGCGGGTAAAAGCAAGGAAGATTTATCAAGACAACCTATTTCGACAGTTTTGAGGGGTCGAGTTTGGGTGCCATTGTTGGTCCGCCCAGAACGGTTTGGAGGTATAGTACCGAGCTGGGCGTCTATTCTTCCCCCGAACTGGTTGATTTTGTCTTGACTGAAGCGGCCGTTTTGGTGTTTCCTTGTGTGGCCGTTTTGGTGTTTCCGTTTGTGGCCGTCCTGGTCTTTTCCCTAAGAGCATTCATGTGAGTGCAGAACTTGGTCCAATGACCCTTAGATTTGCATTTGCGGCAAAATGGTTCTTTATGTGATGCCATCTCCTGTTCCTCTCTTACCTTGATGAGGCATTCAGGAGTTATATGACCCTGGTAACCGCAATAATAACAGGTGACATTACTGTTAGAATTCGTCTGAGATTTGTGTGGGTTGTAGTTAGATTTGGAAGAAAGATAGGGTGTCTTGGGCGAGTAATGAGGTTTAGGTTTCTGTGAGTGGTCGAAAGGTTTTGAGTGAGCATTGTAGTATTTGGCGTGATTGGGGGAGGTTGAGTGATTGTGAATTACAGCTACAACACCTTGGGGTTTTGAGGGATTGGTCAGGAATTGGATTTTGTGGTCTAGACCATTCTCTTTACATTTGGCATGGACAGTTTGAGAGAAATCTACCAGTGTGTCGTTAGGGGTGAATGGGATAGATTGTATTAATCCCTTTATGGATTCAGGAAGGAGGTTGGATACCATCATGTAACCAACAAACTTGGCCACTTGTTTGATATTCATGTATTCCTCACCACCGTGCTTGAGTGTCCAGTCCTTATCCTTCAATTCATGTCTAAGTGATTTGGTCATGGTGGAAGCTGTGGCAACAATCCTATCGACTGGGGTATTTAGATAGTTCTAGTGGTTCTTTACTTCATTAGCAATTCAGTGAGTAGCTGAGAATGTACCTGCCATCTGTATGCCATATCTTTGAATGAACATACTTTTCAGTTCCTCGTAAGAGCAGTCTTCAGTTTTGTCTGACTCTAGAAGGAGCTGAGCTGAGTTGGAATCACCTTTGTGTGTTCTAGCTTTGAAAATCTCACTTTTCAGTTCCTCGTAAGAACAGTCTTCAGTTTTGTCTGACTCTAGAAGGAGCTGAGCTGAGTTGGAATCACCTTTGTGTATTCTAGCTTTGAAAATCTGCACTTTGGTGTTATCATTTTGACCGGCACCTCTCATGGCAATTTCGCCGTCTACATCCTGTATGAAAGCATGAACAGAATAATTCTTGAGGGTGTTCCCAGAAAATAACCTAGGGGCGTTCTGATGGATGATTTCAAGGATATTTGGTTGGTAAGGTGCTTGTTGAGGTTGGTAGGATATTTGATGGGGTTGGTGGGATGTTGATAAAGGATGTGTTGGGTATTGTTCCGCTTCTTGTTTGATAGTAGGAAATTGCTGGTGACTGTGTATGTTAGGAGGGAGACCCTGTTGTTGTTGAGGAGGTTGAAAGATATTGCTGTTTGCATACAACCTTTGGTTTAGGGTCAGAGGGTTGAAAATCACAAAATATCTCTGAATGAGCTGTAGCACCAATCGTAGGTGACACCACAGGTGTGTCCCTGGGATTTGAACCATCATCCCAAGTAGTATTCCAGCTAGAAGCTGAATGCATAGGAGGGGCTGTGTTTTGTTTGTTTGAATAAGTGATGTTGAAAGATGTATTTGAGTTCTGAAGTTGAGAAAATGATACACGTCTATTATCATTAACTCTAGATGGCAGAGTAAATAAGTGTTCTGTGGCCTCCGAATATTGTGAAAGTGGGGGTTGGAGGTTGGTATTTATGGACATTTGTGAATGCGGAAGTTGATCAGGTGGAGTGAGTGTAGGTAAAGGTGGTGGTGGTGGTGGTGGATCAGGTTGACTGTGTGTCAGTGGGTGAAGTTGTTTGGTCATTTTGAGAATGTGATCTAGTAATCACACCTGCAGTATATGTGAACTCTAATGGTTGAGGCTTTGAAAACATGATCACTTAATCCACTTAAACAATGCACTTTTAAGTAACATAAAGCACTCACATGATTCCTCTTAGAGAACGTTGTGTCAGCGTTGATCAGTTGGTCGTATGACAGGCAGGGGCGTTGTGGTTGTGTGTGTTTACGGATGTACACATGTAGCGGCTAGTTGTGTGTAGTTGTTGCGGCTGGTGGAGGCGTTGTGACTGTGTGTATACCATGGACGTACGTACACGCTGGCGGCTGGCAGGCTGTATGGTTGTCAGGCTGGCGGGCTGTATGGCTTTTGGAGAAACTGCAAGGCTGGTAGGCAGGGTTTGAAGTACAGCAATTATCCTCACATGAAATGTAAGGTATAATTAGGGATTTGTAAAGTTAATAATTGTAGAGGGGAAAATTGGGGAAAAACTTAAGTATAACCTTAATACGCTATTTGCAAGGTCGCCATATAATATGTTAAGTATATAGGGGATTATAGGTAATAACACAACATATTAATTATTGGATAAGTGATAATAAGTATAAAAGTACACGTATATAAGTACAGATATATGATAAGGCTTCTAATAAAAGACTGAGGAGCAAGGTGATATATGACTTGTGTGGTCTAATATATCTAGGGGATATAGGAGCTTGGCTATAGAGGGTGAGTTTGATTCTAGAGTCTAGAGGGAGTAAAGAGCTCTGTCTCTCTCTGGCTGAGGTCTGTTGAAGTCTGACTTGGCGATGCCTGAGTAAGAAGGCATAGACTGGGTTCAAGGATGTCGATACAACACAGCATTAACTCAGCATTCTGGTATGACGTATGACCGGATAAATACATTATACAGTTTACATTTACAGAGGAAATGGGTGTTGATTTAAGTGGAAGTATCAACAAATATATTATATGTTAGTGAGATAGATAAAGTTATAGGGAGTTTAATGAATCAAGAATGTTTAATATGAATGTTAAGAGTTTAGAAGTTACAGGGATAAAGGCATATAAGCAGTGAGATATACAGTATGTATAGCAATATATATGCAGGGCTTATAATGTCATACTACATATGATGTGTGGCGTTCTGTGATGTGAGTGCCCTTACGGGGCACACACACAGGGAATAGGTAGAGGGTGGGGGGTGGGGGTCCTGAAGGGTGTTGGGGGGGGGGGGGGGGGGGGGGGGGGGGGTGGAGGGGGGGTCAAAACATGTTTTTGGACCTAAGATCATAACTATTGCACAAATTCAAAAAATATTTTTTTAATTACCGTCGCATTCACGCACCAAAGGATCGTGTGAAGTTTGGTGAAAATCCGTCAAACGGTCTAGGAGGAATTCTCGGACAGACAGACAGACGGACAGACGAACGACGGACAGACAGACATTTCGGTTTGCATGTACCACTATGTGGGGGGCGATACCACTCTGCTTACGCAGAGTTGATAATCATCACTACTACTTTCACCATCATCACTACTACTACTATCACTACATGCCCCGTAGGGGCACTCTCACACAACGCCAGCATCATTTCTTGGGAACAGGTACACACAGGGAATTGGTACAGGGTGGGAGGTGGGGGTCCTGAAAGGGGGGGGGGGGAAATCTATTTTTAGGACCAAGATCATAACTATTGCACAACTTCAAAAAACAAAAAATGTAATTACCGTCGCATTCACACACCGAAGGTTCGTGTGAAGTTTGGTGAAAATCCGTCAAACGGTCTAGGAGGAGTTCTCGGACGGACAGACAGGCAGACAGACGGACAGACAGACAGACGGACAGACATTTTGGGTAGCATGTACCACTATACGGGGAGCGATACCACTCTGCTTACGCAGAGTTGATAATAATAAAGTAGACGTGCCGTTTCGCCCAAAATCAAAACGGCATACCCAACTCTGCGATGGGTCACCATCATTACTACTAGTCAGTATCACCATTATTATCATAAATACTACTACTATTATAGTCATCACTACTACTCTTACCAGCATCACTACTACTCATCATCACTACTACTGTCATCACTACAACTTTCACCATCATCACTACTACTCATCATCATCACTAATACTGTCACCATCATCACTACTGTCATTATTATCACTACAACTATCATTGCTTGTCACCATCATCGCTACTACTAGTACTGTCACCATCATGACGCAAAGCCAAAAAGTTAATTAAGCAAAGTAAAAATACCTTAGAGTTACATATTGCGAATCAAAGTAAAACAAACCCGAAAGAATTCTATAGTTATATCAGAAAGAAAAAAGTAGTTACTTCAACTGTTGGACCGTTAGTCGATGAAAAAGGAGAATACACCAAAGACGAAGTACAAATGAGTAATGCCCTCAATACCTTCTTTGCATCAGTTTTTACAACAGAAGACCTCAGTGATATCCCTACACCATCGCCGATTCAGATTGATAATTCAGATGTTCTAAGCAATATCACCGTTACAGAGAGAAGTATTGAATTGTTTAGATAAACTCAAGGTAAATAAAACGCCAGGACCTGATACAATCTCGCCTAGAGTTCTAAAGGAAGCTAAGAATGAGCTCTCCAAACCACTGACATTACTATTCAATAAATCCTTGCAGTCTGGAACTATGCCTGATCAGTGGAAGCTAGCCAACGTAACACCGATATTCAAAAAAGGCAGCAAATCCCTACCAGTAACTATCGTCCAATTAGCTTAACCTCAGTTGTATGTAAAATGCTAGAAACGGTCATACGAGACAGACTCATAAATCACTTGGAGGAAAATAACATACTTAAAGATACTCAACACGGCTTTCGTAAAAAACGTTCCTGTTTAACAAACCTCTTAGACTTCTTCCACGATATCCTCAACCTCTACGATGAGAGTAAAGCTGTAGATATTATATACCTTGATTTTCAAAAGGCCTTTGACAAAGTTCCCCACAAACGTTTACTGCTAAAACTAAAAGCGCATGGAATACAAGACGGTGTGTTGAAATGGATAGAAAATTGGCTCAGCAACAGAAAGCAAAGGGTAGTCATAAACGGTAAGGCATCTAAATGGACCAATGTAAGTAGCGGGGTACCCCAGGGATCGGTACTAGGACCAATTCTCTTTCTAATTTACATCAACGACATAGATGAGGGTCTCACCTGCACAATCTCAAAATTTGCTGACGATACAAAAATTGCAAATAGCGTACTCTCAAAAGAACAAGTTGACGATATGCAACACAATCTAGATAAATTGTCATGTTGGGCCCAAATTTGGCAAATGAGTTTCAATGCGGATAAATGTAAAGTACTACATGTCGGATACCTAAATGAGAAAGCAAACTATTCGATGAATGGCACTCAGCTTAAGAATGTAAACAGAGAAACTGATCTGGGAGTAACAATATCGAGTAACCTAAAACCGAGTCAACAATGTTCAGAAGTTGTTAAGAAGGCAAACAAAATAATTGGCTTTATAGGCAGGTCATTTGAGCATAAATCCAAAGAAGTTATCCTAACCCTTTACAATTCCTTAGTCCGCCCTCTTCTGGAATACTGCGTTCAATCCTGGTGCCCTTATTACCAAAAAGATATAAACAAGCTAGAACGAGTTCAACGTAGAGTTACCAAAATGATACCTAGCCTAAAGAACAAACCATACGAAGAGCGTCTTAGAGAATTAAATCTATTTCCTTTAACCCAGCGCAGATTAAGAGGCGACTTAATTCAAGTGTTCAAAATCATCAAAGGCATCGACAATATGAACTGTAGTAAGTACTTCACTATCGACCAATCTAATTACACGCGGGGAAACGGTTGCAAAATTATTGGTAAATCTTTTAACTCGCACGAATCTAAGAATTTCTTCTTCAATCGAGTTGTCAACTTGTGGAATGGGCTTCCCCGAGACGTTATAGACTGCAGCACCGTTGATTCATTTAAATTCCGCCTAGACAAATATCTCGCATCAAACCCGCGACTGACTGCGTTTGTAAATGAATAACTTTATCCTCCCCTCAGTTACTATCCCATATGTCCCCTACTAACTTCCTAGTCCTGCCACGTTAGTGGCAGGGCAGTAGTTCCCTTTCCAATGTTCCCTTACCCACTCTAAACCACTGTTTGGACACTTGATCCTCAGTGTTTTGGAGGACAAGCAACCTAGAAGGGTCACTAGATCTGTTGTTGCTTGATTTCCTTTGTACTCCTTTGTATCATATCTACAACTGTCATCATCATCACTGCTGTTATCATCACTACTATTATCACCATTATCACTACAATTACCATCACCACTATTATCACCATTATCACTACAATTACCATCATACACACTATTAATACCATCACTTCTAATGTCACCATCATCACTACTGTCATCATTATCACTACAACTATCATCATTGCTTGTCATCATCATCAATACTATTATGACCATCATCACTACTACTAGTACTGTCACCATCATATCTACAATTGTCATCACTGCTGTCATCATTACTACAACTACAACCATCATCACTACTATTATCACCATTATCACTACAATTAGAAGTTTGTGTGAAAGTCCGTCGAACGGTCTAGGAGGAGTTTTAAGAAAGACAGACAAACGTCTCACCATTATCATCACATCTGTGTGATCTCTCTCTCTCTCACTCACTCACTCTCTCAATTGACCCCACTAAATCCCCCTGTCCATGAACCATAACTTACCATTGGGAACTCTCTTTTCTACCCACCTACCTTCCTTCCAACAATTGTTTCAACACTCCTTCCTCCTCTCTCTCCCTCGTTCTTTCCCCCTTTTTCTCTTTTCTCTCTCCCTTCCCCTCCTCCTCCCAATCCCTCTCACCTCCTTCACTACCTTCCTCTCTTCTTCTTTCTCCCCTCTCTTTTCGTACTCCTGATCTTACCAACTCTGGACCCCTCTGGATCTCACTGTCCATAATTTAGAATTGGAAACTACCTACCTTTCCTTCACAATTGTTCCAAAACTTCTTCATCACCCTTCCCCCTGTTCTACTCTCTACTCACTCACACTCACTACCTTCTTCCTCTCTTCTACCTTCTCCTCTTTTCCCTACTCTTTCCTGCCCCGTAGGGTCACACACACACACAGGAAATAGGGGGGGGGGGGGAAACCATGTGTTGGACCTAAGATCATAACTATACCACAAATTCAAAAAATATATTTTTAATTACCGTCGCATTCACACACCGAAGGTTCCTGTGAAGCTTGGTGAAAATCCGTCAAACGGTCTAGGAGGAGTTCTTGGACGGACAGACAGATAGACAGACAGACAGACAGACATTTCGGTTAGCATGTACCACTATACAGGGGGCGACTCTGCTTACGCAGAGTTGATAAAGTAGACGTGCCGTTTTGCCCAAAATCAAAACGGCATACCCAACTCTGCGAAGGGTTACCATCATCACTAATATTACCACCATTATTACTACTATCATCATCACTACAATTGTCACCATCATCACTACTGCTACACTAATATTACCACCATCATCACTACTACTATCATTATCTCTACAATTGTCACCTTATGTCAACTAAACTAGCTTAAACTAACAAATGCAGGCGAGTTATTTTTCGCCCCCTACTGTCACCATTGTCACTACCATCTTAATCACTACTATTATCATTGATACTACAACTATCAACCATCATTACTACTATCATCACCATCTTACAATCATCATTATTACTGTCACCATCATCGCTACTACTGCCATCATCACCATTACTATGATCATCATCACAACTATTGTCATCATCACTACAACTTTCACCATCATCACTACTACTCATCATCATCACTAATACTCACACCATCATCACAGAAAGCCACACAGGGAATAGGTACAGGGTGGGCGGTGGGGGTCCTGAAGGGGTGGGGGGGGGGGCAAAACAATGTTTAGGAACTAAGATCATAACTATTGCAAAAATTCATTTTTTTTGTTTAACTACCGTCGCATTCACACACCGAAGGTTACTGTGAAGCTTGGTGAAAATCCGTCAAACGGTCTAGGAGGAGTTCTTGGACGGACAGACAGATAGACAGACAGACAGACAGACAGACATTTCGGTTAGCATGTACCACTATACAGAGTTGATAAAGTAGACGTGCCGTTTCGCCCAAAATCAAAACGGCATACCCAACTCTGCGATGGGTTACCATCATCACTATTAGTCACTATCATCATTACAATCATCATCACTATTAGTCACTATCATCATTACAATCATCATCACTACTACTATTATAGTCATCACTACTACTCTTACCTTCATCACTACGACTCATCAGTACAACTGCCATCACTACAACTGTCATCATCACTACAACTTTCACCATCATCACTAATACTGTAACCATTGTCACTACCATCATCACTACTATCACTACAACTGTCATCATTACTTGTCACCATCATCACTACTATTATGACCATTATCACTACTAGTAGTACTTTCACCATCATATCTACTACTGTCATCATCATCACTACTATCATTATCATCACTACAATTACAACCATCATCACTATTATTATCACCATCATCACTACTACCACCATCATCCCCACTATTATTACCATCACTTCTAATGTCAACTAAACTAACTTAACCTAACAAATGCCGGGCAAGTTATTTTCACCCCCAGAACGATGGCGTTGCCCCCCATCATTGCTGGGGGGGGGGGGGGGGGGGGGTAGCACACGCGCGAGGGGGGGAGGGGGGAACCATATTTGGACCTAAAATCATAACTATTGCACAAATTCAATAAATATTTGCTTAATTACCGTCGCATTCACGCACCGAATGTTCGTGTGAAGTTTGTTGAAAATACGTGAACGGTCTAGGAGTTATCGGACAGAAAGACAGACGTCTCACCATTATCATCACATCTGAGACATGTGTATGCTGTGCTATAACTATATTTGTAATATTTGTACACTTTTAATTCTGGTAAATAGTAGTTGATGCATATTGTGCATGCGTACAGTATATGTATATTCATATATTATACAGTATTGTACTTTCAATCATAAGTGTAATGGATAGCTATAACCTAAGAATGTGTACATTTAATTGCTGTTCTCTGAGGAAAAATATAGAGCTTGTCAGAGATATAACAAAAAGTAAATACGATATTGTATTTCTTCAAGAAACTTTTATTACAGAGGACAACTTGGGGATCTTAGATTTTATAGACGAGCATTACGAGAGTGTAGGGGTCGCGGCTACCTACTCTGAGAGAGCCCTCGCAGCCATGTCTGGTAGGCCTGCGGGGGGGGGGGGGGGGGATGGCTGTTCTATGGAGGAAACAGGCCCCTTTTATTGTTAAAGATTTTATATTAAATTATAATTATATGGTAATGATTTTAAATGTGAATAATGTTCAGTTAATCCTTGTCAATATTTATATGAACAGTGACTTGTGGGAAATTACTATCCTTAATAAGTATCTCTATACTTTATCACAGCTAGAAAATATACTAGAACATTATATTTTTAACGCCATTTTATATATAGGCGATTTTAATTTCCAGTGGACGAGCCCGGCAGAGCCTTACCAACTTTATGAACACCAATAATCTAACATGTTTTGATGTCAATAATCTCTCGAACGATACATTTACTTTCATAGGCTATGGAAACTCTCAGAGTAGATGGCTTGACCACATTATAGGAAGAAACTGTGAATTTGTAAATATACAAAATATAAACATTTTAACAGAAGTAATTGGATCGGATCATTTACCAGTGGAATGTTCAATTGTTTTTAATAATGCACAGCTAGGTAATATTAACATAGAAGAACGAAATGAGGATCCAAAAACTTAAACTTATGTAAATTGGAAAGAGCCTGATGATTTCTCACATATTAAAAATCTAGTCGAATCTAAACTACAAAATGTACTTGATAATTCTCTATTAAACTACTACTGTAGGTTGTCATAATAGTAACCATCTAGGACATATTGATAAGCTTTACGATAACATTGTGAATGCTGTGAGCGAAGCGAGTGATATATTTAGAAAACGATCTATAAAAGTAAACAAGTATAAAGTTATCCCCGGGTGAAACCGGGAAGTGAAACAGTTTCACTCAGTTACCAGAGCTCACTATCTTACGTGGGTAACGGCAGGCAAACAAATTGGAACTATTCAACACACTCATAATTATGATCAATTCCAGAAAATAATTCAATGCTGCACTGAACTAATGTCATAAACATAAACATAAAGAAGCTTGTAAATCAATAGTTGAAAAGTACTCGCATAAAGATAAAAGAAGTTTCTGGAAAGAGGTGAAGCGAAAAAGAGGTAAATTAAAAGATACAAATGTCATCGACGGTGTGAATGAAAGGGAACAAATTACTGATGTATTTACTGACAAATTTCTAAGTATTCATGAAGACACTGCATATGTAACGGAAAACATTTTTATTGAGGAATTTAAAAATACATGGAATGATAGTCGCAAAATGCATATAACAGTATCAAGTGTCAGCTTAAGAAAGATGATTAGTCAATTGAAATCCGGTGGTGGTCATGATGGTATACCAGAGATTCCCATTTCCCCCTCCATCCAGTTCAACCATCCAGATTTCCCCCTTCATGTGGAGAAGGGAAAGAGTAGTCGAAACACACTGTGACTACACTCTCTCTCTCTCTCTCGGGCATGAGAAAATCCATTTCCGAGATTTGTTTTGGTTATTGCTAGTAGTAGTAGTAGTAGGCAGTGTAATCATGTAATTATTTCCCCCCTGGTAGCTTCAAATTTCCCCCCAGGGGGAAATTTCCCCCAGGTTGGGAAATGCTGGTATACATGCTCTATTTCTTAAAAATGCCTCCGAACGTGTCTTGATTAAGTTAATGTATTTCTTTAATATTTGTTTCAGCCATTGTTATCTGCCTCATGAAATATTAAAAGGAACTATGACACCAATCATTAAAAATAAAAAAGGTAACGTAACTCAATCGGACAATTATAGACCCATAATGCAATCCTCTTGCTTGCTCAAAATATTTGAAATAACTCTTTTAAATATCCTAGAAGACAAAATACAGCTTAACCATAGGCAGTTTGGATTCCGGAAGGGTATGTCCACTACTGATTGCTGTTTCACACTGAAAGAGATAATGCATAGGTATTCAAAGATGAGTAAATCAGGAATAGTAACTTTTATAGATTTTTCAAAAGCATTTGATAGCGTAGATCATTTCATTCTAGGTTCAAAACTAATGAAACTAGGAATTCCTTCTGATATAGTCTATATACTTATGCATTATCTCCGAAATCAGCTTTTTAATGTATCTTGGAAGGATTATAGAGGATCCTATCGTTACCTAGAGAAAGGAATTAGACAGGGAGGTATTCTATCCCCTTTCCTTTT
The DNA here is from genome assembly GCA_032716605.1 of Paralithodes platypus. Lineage (NCBI taxonomy): Eukaryota > Metazoa > Arthropoda > Malacostraca > Decapoda > Lithodidae > Paralithodes > Paralithodes platypus. Next base: position 20,925,532 of record CM064524.1, read on the forward strand.
TAACATATATGTGAATGAAATTATCAATGAAATATGTAACATGGATATTGGCTGCACACTGGGCATTAATAGGTGTAATATACTTGCTTATGCAGACGATATTGCACTTATCGCTGGATCAAAAACTTATATGAATATTCTCTATACTAAATTCTGTGAATTGGTAAACAGCCATAAACTTTTCATTAATAAGACAAAGACAAAATGCTTTATATTTGATAAAAACAAGATCACTAATCCTATTGATGTTATTACAATGAATGGCGATACCTTGGATGTAGTAACCTCTTTTAAATATTTAGGTCACTTCGTAAGCAGTAATTTTGAAGATACCGAGGACATAAAATATAGACTTAATATTTGTTATGCAAGTTTTAACAGTGTCAAGAGGGATTTTACTTACGTAGATTTAGATACTCTTATTTTCTTGTTTAATTCATATTGTAAGCCTGATTTCGGATTATCTCTATGGAACCATTCTAAAACCAAAAAATCATGTATGTTCAAAACTTTTAATATTGCATATAGTAAAGCCATGAAAAATATGCTGGGTGCACCTGTTTATGCTAGCAGCCATGAATCAGCCAATGCATGTAACCTGTTATTATTGAACCATCAAGTAACACTGATACAATGTCGGTATGCAAAAAGACTTGAAAAATCTCCCAACTACATAATAAAAAGCAGTATGCCACTTTTAAAAACAGGTTACTTTTATAGTTATGTACTCAAATTGATGAGGGAAGATTATAATGTGAGCATTGCGTTTGAAGAATTAGATATTATTATTTCTAGGATAAATTGGATCCAAAACCATGAAGTGCGAAGAATCCCAGTGATATTATAATCAGGTAGACAGGTTTGTAATTGTTTGATATGGGCTAACATATTATGATCTATCCATGCGCAATACCATGGCTATACATGTCAAATGTTACAATGTGCGTGTAAGTAAGATACTTGCCCAAGTTCATGTGATAGCAAATGACATTTTGCTGTAACTTGTAAATGCTTACACTTCTGCTGTTTAATAGTAGGACAGTATGAATTTGTGCCGGAGATGTACACTCGACCGAGAAGCGGTCTTTGCACTGGCGCTCTGAACATTCTGGAGGTGGGTCGAAGTCTTGTGGTGGTGCCTCACAGACTTGTGTTTCCCCCGATTCATTCCGTTCACACTGGATTTGTTGTGGATCGCCGGTGTGAGGATTGTTTTTTGGTCGAGTGTGCCAATGAGCTTGATATTAATGCCCGCCGGATATACAGCGGGTATTATTTTTATTGTTTTTTATTATTTTTATAGTCGATTTGTAAATAATTATATCACATTTGTATTACTCTATTCTGACTGATTCCCCTCCATATGTAATATATGTAAATTTATGTATATTATGAAATAAAGACTGATTGATTGATTGACTAGTAGCCTACTGTCACCATTACTGCCACTACAAGACTAGGAAAGACACAGAAATCTCACCATTATCATCACATCTGAGACATGTGTATGATGTGTGGATTTCTGTGTGTGGGTGCCCCTACGGGGCACAATTTTTTTTTTTTTTTTTAAATAAAAAAAAAAAAAAAAAAAAAAAATAGAAGGTCCCACCCCTTTCCCATTCTTAAGTAAGCCATTTTAGATTTACGGGGCACACACACACAGGGAATAGGTACAGGGGAGGGGGGGGGGGGGGCTTTTTAGGGGAGGGGGGGGGGGCTTTTTAGGGGAGGGGGGGGGGGGGGCAAACAAAATGTTTGGACCTAAGATCATAACTATTGCACAAATTCAAAACATTTTGTTTTTAATTACCGTCGAAATGACGCACCGAAGGTTCGTGTGAAGTTTGGTGAAAATCCGTCAAACGGTCTAGGAGGAGTTCTCGGACGGACAGACAGACAGACAGACAGACAGAGACATTTCGATTAGCATGTACCACTATACGGGGGGCACTACCATTCTGCTTACGCAGAGTTGATAAATTAATTTCACTCCCAATACCAAACACATACAAAGAAATTAATGAAAGCATGAGCTCTTCCAGGGATTCGAACCTGGGATTCCACATAAAGATCTCAAACACTCTAACCATTACACCACCAAGACAGTTAACATAAAGACATAGATATTAAATCAAACAATGCCGCTCGAGAAAAATCTCACAGAAACCAACCTGAATTGAACCCTGGAACAAGTGATGAACAGGTAATCGTACCACCACACCACATCGGACATAAACAAAAGTTGTTGCAAATTGAAATACGTCATAATTGTCAGATGACGCACGAACATTAATACGATATATATTATTTATTGCACTGTATTCACTTATGGGGGGGGGGCCCCCCCCCCCCCACCCCCGGAGGTGGCGATTCCGGGATTCTGGACCCTTTAATCCCCCATGTTTAGCCCCATAACGGTCGTTGCACACTGACACAAAAGCCCCTCCAGGCGAGTTCAGCCTGATACGGCGAAATCGGCAACATAATCGTGGATATCGGAAATTAGCCGTGGGTGACTCTCAAGGTCCAAGCTGTTCAAAAGTTTTTGGGAAGAGTTGTATTTTGATAACATAGAAGTAAGACATAAATATTTACTGTATTTGTACCTCCTTCTATTTCCTTTTGGGGAATTTTAGGGGAAATTTTCACTTGAGGCATTTTTCTGGATCCCTTTTTCCCTCACGTTTAGCCCTATTACTTTTGAAATGCTAAGACATTAGTTCGGTGATTTTAAGAACTTTCGCCCCATTTATGTCAATTTTAAGACCTTTCGTGGCCTTTAGGTGTCAATTTTTTCGTGGGAAGAGATAGCGAGCCTAAAATTTAAGAGGAACCGGCCTTTGGTCGGCGGTACATTTTTTTACCGAAAAATGTACAAATTTATCTTGAACGGGGGTCTAAGGGGTGTAATATTAAGCTTGATGGAAGTCTAGGGAACAAACTAAAAGCCTCCCCTTAATTAAATACATTCCATTAACATAACGAACGATGACGATAATGAATGGAATAACGATAAATGAAATAACTGTATATTAGTTATAGTTTCATCAAAATAATAATATGTTGTTACTTCCCTCCTATCATGCAACTGGTTTCATAAGTGTCTATTCATCAGTCTGAAGTTCTCTCATTGCGCTGTATTTTACTCAGGTATTCGTAATCCGGTTCTCCGTAATTAGGCTAATAGGTTTACATTTGAAGCGTATTTTGTGCGTCCCTGTTTCGGTGCGTATGTATTTTTTGTATTATTTTTTTTTGTTTCAGTTAGTTTAGGTATAACAAAATATTGGCCTTTGTAAATGCTGAAGGCGGGGCAATTAGAACATTCTAACTTTGTGTGTGTGTGTGTGTGTGTGTGTGAGAGAGAGAGAGAGAGAGAGAGAGAGTGAGAGATAATATGGGTGAGTAGAATGCGTATGTATAAATAAATAGGCCTACTATCTGCTAATCCCCTGTTTACATTGTGTACATGTGTTAGTGTTTATCCCTGGGTGTGAATGAGAGTACTGTATGTGTGATGATGATGATGTGTGTGTGTGTGTGTGGAGGGTGGTGGTACCGGGTGATAGGAAAATATACAGCTACTGACAAATGTTCGCGAGCTCTTGCGATATTCTGTATGCACATATATCCAGTTAGATTAATGTTCAGATAAAATCACCTATATATTAATGTATACATATTAAGTATTTACATATATAATTATTAGTGGCCCTTCCATCATTTACGATGTGCCTTACTAAAGTATGGCCTATCTTTGAACTCAATGGCTCGCCGTTCAAACGACCCACCTAGGAGAGTAAACCTCAAGATTGCCAATCTTCGTGAGCGAAACGCTCTTAAATATAAGAAAACCACTCATGGACTCCTTATGATTTGGGTACCACTACTAGAACAAATTTTTTTTTTTTTTTTAAGTATTTAACATGATCTAGCATAATGCGCTTCTCGTGCGTCTGCTGTTTATTCTGCGCGTCACCCAGCTATTATCTGGGCACGTATGCCCTTCTTCTCCTAGGCGCTGTCGGGTCCGGACGTGTTCGGAGGCGTGCCCAGCCTCGCTTCATTCTTCTCCTGCCTAATACTTGTGAGTCATTTTCTCTTATGTACATGCTATATGCTGAGGTCAGGGTAGCTTATACATTAGCTAGGCTGTGTACACCTTTTCCCACTCGCCTTAGGAGACTGTTCTCTGGGTGTTTGGCAAGGTTTTGTCAGGAGTCCTTGTTGTGATAAGGCAAGGCTCCCATGTGTGTGTTTTCTTTCCCCTAGGCTTATTCTATTTTAGCTCTTATAGACATGAGGCTTCTTTTACAGGATCCGGGGCCCGCTTTTCGGTTATCTATTCTGGTGGGTTAAGCGGTATTATCTTTTCTTTTAGAGGAACATGACTGTGCGTTTCATGTTGTATTACTTAGTAAGGGGCTTTGCACTTGTTCATGACGCTTTTCAGCCTACGTTCCTGTTTCTACGTGATGGGTGTTGGAGTGCTTCGCTGGGCTTCAGGTTTGTGCTTTTTGAGTGATCTGCCACCTGCCCCCGTCTAGTTGGCCTCCTGTAGGTTTTTTAGTTAAGGCTATGATGTGTTATTGATTATTGATTTATTAATGCATAACTATGCCATAATATGTGCACCTTGTGAAATCTAGTGGCTAGGAAGGTTGGGCCCTTCCGGCAGAATTTGTTAAGTGAGACTTGTGACAACGTGCCTCTATTCAATTCACTGCGGTTTCCACCACCGGGAAATGTCTAGAGCTTTGTTGATTTCGAGTTATCTTTGTTTGGCACAAGAGAGGTCGAAATATTTCTGTCTAGTTTTGCCGGCGGTGGTAAATTTTCGGGAGGCAAAATTTTATTTAACTTTGTCTATTTTTGTCCCCGGCTTGGCCGTCGCCCACAGGACATTTCCGCCTCAAGGTCTAGCAGAAAACGTTTGTAGTTTGGGGCTACTAAGAACGCATACCTGGTTTAAAAGTGGGGAGCCACTTCCGCCGGGTATAGGCTGAGCCGAATACGAACTCACCTCTTCCTATCTTGAGCATCTAAGTAAACTGTGTAGCTAATTTCTGGCGTTGGTCGCCGGGATAGAGGGACGCCGGATTCTATTGGCGTTGGGCACAGGGAACCAAGTTATTGATTAGATGGGATTAGGTCAGTGTTGGTCACTACTCACGTCATTACTCACCGGACTTCCCCCCTTAACATCTGTAATGATACATAATACTCAAGTAACATCTGGTATGATACTATAACGTAAGGGGAACTAAGATTGTCTAGTGTTAGTTCAGTTCTTTTTTCTCTTTAACGTTTTATTATTAATTTAGCTTTTCCAGCCTAGCATGTCCATATGAGCATTGATTCTTGAAATGTTCAATCCTCAGGTGTTGTGACCACCCGGGACGCCTAGGAGGATTTGCAACCCCCCGGCGGGAGGGAGCGATAGATTTCAGTGCGTACACCTTTTGTACTGGCCCTATCTGTGCTAACCTTTCTGTCATCGGACACAAACAGTGCATGAGATGTGTGACCTGTCATGACAGGTCCAGGGATCGGTGGCTCTCGAAAACATGTCCACAGTGCACAGTGTTACGTAATGGCTTCGTAACTCACTCTGACAGCAAGTGTAAGACAATTTTGCTGACCATTGAATCCATTTTCGTTCTGTACTGTAAAAATATAGCCCATAAATCTCTGCAATTGGATGATCCCTTATTAGGCGATTTGTTAAAAACAGTGCCTTCTTCATACGTAACTGGTGGTTCATAAGTGAAAAAGACTGTAACGAAAGTTTCTGATGACTCTAGCGGTCGCGATACTTGTTACGACCGGCACAACGAAATAAACAAGGGCACTTAATATTGGACTATAAGATAATAATAATAATAATAATCTTCTGGTTACTTATATAGCGCCCGTATCTCCTCCTTCGAGGATTCACAAGCGCTTAGCTTTCTTTAGTCTACCAGAGACCAATACCCATCCCCCTTGCTCATGGGGAGATGGTAACCGCCGGCTATATCCCAGAAAAACTTTTCAATCTGAGCGGGGATTGAACGCGAGACCTTCAATATGGGAATCAGGCACGCTATCAACTGAGCCAGCCGGACGGCTAGATCTGCAACAACGGTACGCTAATTCCAAACCCTCGAACTATTAAGCCGGTGAATAAAACACTTAAACCCTCCAGAGTTAATCTACTGGATAACGGGGTATCAATTAACTGGGTTAAGTTTACTTCTACAAAGGCTTTCCGGTTACGGCAAAGCCTACTCACAACAAGAGTAATTACGTTAATAAAAACCTCTCAAGTAATAACAATGCTTAACCCTCCTCTAGCGGGTGCTCTGTGGCCGTTTTGGGCCTTTCTGGGCCGTTCTGACTGCTATATCAACCATCAGTATGAAAGGAACTGTATTGCGCCGAAAACTAGGTGGAAATCGCTACACAATGACGCCACATACAGCTACGTAGCGCTCGTGGAGCACTGACAGTGTTACCTCGAAGATGGAAGTTTAGCGGATTTTGCTACCTTGCTCACTTTTAGCGAACTATTGGTTACACTGTCATCCACACGCGCAGTGGGGGAACTGGAGTTAGTGTGGGCCGGGAGGCCACAGATGTCGGACGTATGGATCATTACTATCCCACCCATTTTCACTCGATTTCCACCCTTTTTTCACCCGTTTTTTGCCAGTTTTTTCAACTCGACTTAAGTGGTGAGCTGCTTTTTAAGGGTTAAATAAACTATGACAAGATTTAATAAAAGGTTATATGCTTACGTTATCTTTAATGTGAGTCTGAACTCAACACTACACTCTTCAATGCTCTATGAAAACACTTGAAGTCTAGTCCTACAGCAAACAGATATGGAATCTTCTGAAAAACGTCTGATGCTCTAAGATGCTCGTCGAATATAGAACAGGAATAATGCAGGGGCAGGACATCAAAGCGTGTATCCTAAATACACCAAAAAATAGGATACATATATATGAAACAAGAGAGTGCAACAACTCTGTGACAGCACTAACAACAGCCACTCAAAAACAGTACTTCCTTAGCCCAAAGTAACAGCCATACTGGGTTGTGCACTATGCATCAACCTAGGCAAAAACAATACGTAAATAATTGCTAAAGCATACGCAGTTAAAGTTAATAAACAAAATGCTGTCTTTCTTACTAATAAAGTCTAGCAGCAGCATAAAGGTACAGGGAGCCTAGGCAGAGCTCAGGCATGCTCGCAGCCTACTGTCTCCCCTGAACAGATTTCCCTTATCTATACGTTAAGTGACTAGGAGGCTCTCTTGGTAAGTCTAGATCTCAAGTATCTGGTCTTACCATGGCGCTCCTAAAAGGTCAACAAAATGAGTTAGCAAGCATACAAGCAAGAGTAGGCAAAAGCCCTTCGCTTGTATACTGCTAAGCTCGCAAAGGAAAATATGCACAAGGGTGTACTACAGGCTACCTAGCTCCGTCGAGTCGTACAGGCTCTGACTTGCCATATACATAACTCAGACAACAACCAAAGATACCCTCCACTGTCTAGCATCAAATAGTAATAAAGAACAACCAAATAATTAGAAGCACCCAACAATATGAATTCATGTGACTATGATTCTAATAACCTCTAAAGCTAGTGCAAAACATATATGTGAGAACAGGCGCTGGTAATACGACTGGCCGACTATGGAAGTCGTATGCGAGAACCAGAAGGGATGGGTAATTGAATAAAGATAAGAAGTATGGAAAAGAAGAAGTTCAGAGAAAGAAACAGTAGTATAGGGGGTTAGATTTGAGACAGAATGCGAGGGACATGTAGGACCAAGCGCGCAATACCATGCTCTGCGGGAGTCAGGAGGGTAGGAGCCCGACCACTGGGGTAGGAGGGCGGCGCCCAACCACAGGCCACTACGTCACATGACAAGCTGACGTCATATACCACGCCAGGGCCGCCGTCCAATAGCAAGCGGGCGGGCCCACCGAGCGAGGAATGCACACGTACATACGCACACACACTGCCTCTTCGCTCTCCCCTCCGACTCTCTTTCTCTCTCTCACGCGCTGCATGTTATAATCACTACTATGGATATAAAATACTTCTAAGTGTCACAGACAAGAATAAAGGCAAACACTGATCTGTCTGTGACAACATGAATACTAAGAAAGAAAGAACATCGTTCTACGATTATTATAGCCCATTTCACTGCCGTGGCGAGTGCTAGCGAGTCACGAGTACATTCTGGCAAGCTGGCCAGCGTAACATACTCCCACCCACCTCTCCAAGAGACCCAGGACCTCGAACGGGCCTGTGCCGGGGTCGTCTGCTCCAACCTCCCGGCGCGCCAGGTCTCGTTCACCTCTGGAGAAACCCAGGTCTTCCTCGCCTCTTCAGCTACAAGAGGCGAAAAAGCACCGTCCTGACTTCGCTTCCTGCCTAGCGAAAGGTGATGAAAAGTCTAAGGACACAAAGAAATCCTTGAAGCGGTCGTCCACGAAGAAGACCTCGAAGTTTAAGACCTCAGCTACGCCGGATAGTGTGCCTTCAGCATCCCGCCGGATCTCTCTCAATACACGGATGCCAGTGTTATTGGCCCTACACCTCAGTTTACGATCCCCCTACGGGTGGCACTACCAGAGCCTCCCGTTATTCCGGTACTTGGGGAAGATCGCTGTAGCAGTGTCCCTTCTAGCAGACAAGATGATGACAAGAAAGTTCTGCCCGGTGTTCCTGTATCGCAAACAAGTACACACGACGCTGCTGCCCAGGCTGGCGAGTCTCGATCGGAGGCTTTACCAGCCCCCCCAGCCCGAGCACCGGGCGTCACACTTCTGCAACAATACTTAGCAGACCTGTAGGAGATCCCGTCTGGCCAACGTTAGTTCCTTCACCATCTGGAATGCAGGGCTCGGAAGTTTCTCGCCCTACGTCAGCGTCTGACCAGCAAGGTGGAATCATAGTGACTAATGAACAGTTTCAGAACTGGCTGGAGTTTGTAAAGTCAGTGAAGGAAAAAAGACAAATTAAGGTGCCAACACCTATAGCCCCGGCGGTGCGACCTCTAGGGAGTGTGCAAGTTCTCCCTCAGGTTGATATTAAATCTAACCCCCCAATAACTGTCAATCCGGCGGATTCTACGCCAGTTGCCGCTTCTCTTTTACCTTCGAAGTTAAATATCTTAGCGGATTTGATTCCCCCCCCCCCTTTGATCGTTCAGTGCTTTCTAAGAAGGGCCCTATATGGCCTCTTATATGGCCCTGATCCTTCCTGGACAGTCATTAAGCCTACTCGTCCTGAGGTCACTCAGCCGACGGTCGCAGGTGAGATTCCTGTGCCGGACCATTGGTTTATCAAAATGAGTGAGGCTAGGAAACTACGGGCCAAGAACCAAGCCTGCGATGTGCTGTAAGTTGTTATCAAAGCTATCCCGAGTTTGTATAGTCCTGAGTACTTTGTCTACTCACAGTCCCCGGCTCTCCCTCCAGCATCCTTTCTGAAACCTTTCTCTGATTGGTCAAAGTCTGATGTTTTCAACGATGTTAAAATTTTGCAGGGTATGACCCCCGAACTTAACACTACCCCGCAGAGGGACGATTAAGGTATTCCGGTCATTCACATTGACGGTTGGGAGCTTGGGCCGTGGGCTGTGTGGGGACAAGAGGCCGAGCTGTTTGCCAGCACAATTACGAACAAAAGCAGTCATCAGCTTCCGCTGGAGGACAACCATTGGTTCTCTATGCCAGTAGGCCAGGCGGCAGGAGTATCGCCAAAACATGCTTGACTTGTTGAGTGCTCCTAAACTTTTGTTATGCCAACTAGTAGATCCTTTTTGTTCTCCTACCCAGCTGCAAATTGATAAAGATTATAAGATGAGGCAGAAAGCCTCGAGGCTTTTATCACAGTACCTACTCAGCCGTCAGCTTGCGGCTTCATTAGCCAGGACAACTGAGTCGGTGAATGATACTAGTACTCATAAGGCTGTGTCTCTCACCAGGCGCATTTTACTTCAAAACTTTATCCAGTCCCTTGGGGACATCCACACAGCTATTTTTGAAGCCGTGAGGTTGCGTCAAGATCTGAGAGTGTATCTTGTTAAGAAGCTGCCGGTGGAGATAGGTAGAAGATTAATTTTGTCTGATGTATTCACCAAAACTCTTGCTTCCATAGATGCTTGGCGCACAGTAAATTGTTTATTGGACTCTAGCCGTGCCACTGCTTCCAAGTCGAAGAGTGCGTCAACATTTATACCTAAATTCTCTAAGAGTCCATTTCGTGGCCAGTTTCAGTCACCGCAGTCATCTAAGACTCACACAACCTCTGGAACCAGTGGCGCAGCTAGAGGCCGCGGTCAGTCCAGGGGTAGAGGGAAATGGTTCAGGGGACAGTCGAAGAATAGGTCAGGCAGCAATGATAGCAAAGCCTCTCGTCCCGCTAACAGTCAGTCAGAGTCACAATCCTCCCAACCAAAAAACTGAGACACCACGAAGCTCTCTCACTCCCAGTGCCGCGAAATGGCGAGGCGGAAACGAGAGTAGCTCTGCCGGACAACACCAGTCTCGTGACTGGCAGCTTTCGGGCTTGTTACTGGGCATGGCCCCGCAACACATGGGCAAGGACAGTGGTCCGCAAGGGTCTCTCGTGGATATTGTCCTGGCGACCTCGCTTACGTATCCCCCAAGAATTAACTCGTGTTTCATTAGAGGTAGGATCAGTCATCCGGGAGATGGCACTCAAGCAGATCATTGTCCCCATATCATCCATTCAACCCGTGTTCACTTCCTGAATATTCTAGGTGCCAAAAAGGGACAGTTTTCAGATGAGACCGGTCATCGACTTGTCTTCTCTGAACCATTACATTCACAATCAGTCGTTCAGGATGCTGACTGTGAATCAGATCAGGCTGACACTGCCGCCGCAAGGTAGGATGTGTTCCATAGATCTGACATATGCCTACTGGCATGTCCCTATAAACAAACAGTTTCAAAAGTACTTGGCCTTCCGCCAAGGGAATCAGACGTTTGTTTTTCAAAGGATGCATTTTGGTCTAAATCTTGCACTCCGTATCTTTACAAAGTTGGTCCGACAGGCTCTGCTACCATTGCTCAAACAAGGGATCATGGTGTTATGGTACCTAGACGATTGGTTGATAGTAGCGAATTCCAAAATTGCTTGCCTTCAACATGTACATCAGGTAATGTCTCATGTCACTGCCCTGGGCTTCAAAGTGAACTTGGCAAAGTCCAACTTGAACCCCACAAGGGTCATCCAGTGGGTGAGTCTGCTTTGGGACACAGAGTAACTCTCTCTAAGTCAGAGTGCGGACAACCGGCAGAGGTTTCACAAGAAACTCTTTCGGTTTCTCCATTCTCTGACCACCAAAAGGAGAATTTGGGAGTCTCTGGTGGGGTCACTCAACTGGATAAGGTTGACGGTTCCGTTGGATCGTCTAAAGGTGGAAAGGCTTATTTTGGAGGGAAACAAGTGCTTTCCGCTGTTACCAGTAGAAACACTATGGCGAATCCCGAAATGAGTCCATAACCTGCTGGCAGCTTGGGCGAAGCCAGAAGTGTTACACTCCTCTTTGACATGGAGAACTCCTCCTCCGACGGTCTGGATCAACACAGACGCGTCAGGTACCCTAGGATGGAGATATCAGTCGAACTTGGGCCATCAAGGTCAGGGTCAATCGTCCAGGCACAATCACCTTCATATAAATGCCAAAGAGTTACTAGTCCCCCTGCTTTTATTAAAGGAGCACGGCTCAACCTTGGCAGGAAAGTCCTTAGACTTCAGGATGGACAATCTGGCTGCAGTCACATGCATTCAGAAGCAAGGGTCAGTGAGATCTCGAGTGTTGCAAGGGTTGTCGGAAAAGATTTTTCGGCTAGCTGCAAGGCTAGAGATTTATCTTCATGCAACATATCTTCCCGGCGTAGCAAATGTCTGGGCAGACGCTCTATCTCGGCGACAGAGCAACCTAGTAGAGTGGTCTCTCAAGCAAACCATCAAGAGATGATTGCAGAGCTATACCTTCCACAAGTGGACTTGTTTGCATCAGAGGCGACTCAAAAGTTGCCTCAGTTCCTCACACGCCGGAGTCAGATACCGGCGGGAGGACCTGACGTTTTTCTGGTACACTGGAACAAATGGAGCTCCATTTATCTGTATCCACCTCCAGACGCATCCTTAATGTGCAGAGTAGTTCACAAACTACAGGATTATCGGGGCATGGTCTCGATTATTGTGCCTCTGTGGCCGGCTCAAGTGTGGTACAACCAATTGAAGACGTGGTGCGAGAACCCGGTGTCGCTCCCGATCTCGTACTTCCATTTAGACACTATTGTAAACCTGAAGACCTCGCTGACTTTTGCCTTGTGGACATTCAGAATGCCAAGTGGTTAATGCCATTTGGGGAAAGCGTGACTCACAAGTTGATTAATCAGTATACTTCATCAACCCAAAGACAGTATCAATCACATTGGAAGGCTTTTACTACCTGAATCGTAGAAACTGACCAACAGCAGTCCTCAGTGGCTTTAGTTTTTAACTATTTGAATTATCTTTTCGAAAGACGTTCATTGTCAGTTATCAAATTAAGGAATCACCTCACGGCTATTAAGGCGCCATTTTTTTACTTAACTGGCCTTTCCATACCTGAGGCAGAGGAGAAGGGTTTCATGCGTGCATGCTTCCGGCTTCGTCCCCCACCGCGCCAACTCATGCCCACCTGGTCTCTTGATTTAGCCCTCAACATGTTTCACTCTAATAGGTATTGTCACAATTTCGAGTTAAAGGTAAAGAAGGCTGTTTTTCTTATGGCACTGGCCATGGGTAACAGGGTATCTGAGTTGGCTGTGATGAGTTCAGAACCATCTTGCCTTAGGTTCTTTAGGCGTGATACGAGTGTCCATATAGCTCCTACCCCTAATTTTGTGGCTAAGAACGAGCACGCTAATCATGTGTTTACTGAATTTGAGGTACCAGCCCTCAAGCAAGGCGATCGGCACCACCTATTATGTCCGGTGAAATCGCTTATTACATACATGCAGGAATCTCGACCAACTCAGGCCGGGTCCCTCTGTGTCTCCCGGACAGGTACACGCCTCAAGAAATGGGTGTTGACAGCTTTATTAGTGGAGGTTATCAGGGAGAGTAACACGGGTGCTCTTGGGCGGGCACACGATGTTCTAAAATGGGCAGCATCGCTCCGATTTACTCTCTTGATGACATGCAACGGACAAACTTATGGTCCTCTAATCATATGTTTATCATGCGGTACCTGTCTGTGAATCTCATGAAACCTAATCTACAATGTGTAGCTCTCAGGCAGAAAGTCTAGTTTTTAAGCTATTTCCTTGTACACATCATAAGGACGAGTCTGTGAGTGGTTTTGTTATATTCAGGAGCGTTTCGCTCACGACGATTGGCAATCTTGATGTTTACTCTCCTAGGCAGTTCATTTGAACAGCGAGCCATTGAGTTCAAAGATAGGCCATACTTTAGTAAGGCGCATTGTCAATGATTCTGGGGCCACTACTAAATATTAGGTTTTCCTTCTTCCATTAGGGACTCAAACCTATAATATATATATATATATTGTGACGCACCCAGTGCTTGGCAACGCAACCTGATTGTACTCCTTGGTACTCCACTGTACCGCCCGTGATCTGGCTACCGTCAGCCGCTATGTATATTGAGTGTGACAACTTATAACTATGTTCTTTGTATCTCTGCAAAGGTCTCGTCATGTGCTAACCAGTGGTGGGTTTTGTTTTAAGCCATGTCGAGACCTTCCATTTAATATGTAGTATCAATAGAGAAGTTGATAGATAGGACAATGGGAGTTCAGAGAGAGAGAGTGAGTTAGGCTTCAGAGCAAGAGGGTAGCAACGCGCCGCGCTGCCGGCCGGGTGGTTGCCAGACGTATGGACTGGTTGGCAGCCTTGCGCTTATAGCTAGGCGCGATAGGGTTGGTAGTCCATTGTTGCCTGCCTGGGCTGGGCCCATGTTGTCGTACAGCACATTGCCTGGAGGCTGGCTGTGTGTTCTATGATCAGGTTGCCTAGAACCTTTGAGATTCTAACATCCCTTGCTCTCTCCCCCAACTTCTCACGGTTGCACTCTTTCTCTCTGACGACATTACTCTCATTTCATTCTTCTCTCTATTTAACACCTTACGAGCGGCCTATGCGGTTTATTTATGTGTACCGCACAGCGGGGTGTTTTTAGCCAAAATAGGGCTGTTTACGTGATCATTTTCATGCCTAAATAAGACCCAGAACGTAAAACAAGTACCTATCCCTGAAAGGGCATAAACAGAGCTTTCGAATGACACCATAACGATCCTTGTATGATGGATAGTTTTCTTGCAATAACCGTGCAACGCGAGTGCAAAAAGCAGGTAATTCGGTACTTTCAGTACATAATTGAGTATGTAGCGAGTGAGAGAGGGAGGAGGGAGCTGAGATTTGTGTCAGTAGGTTCGCCGCGGTGGTCTGGAGCAGTCATACGCTCGCTAGTCTCCTGCCACCACTTGTCTCTCTCTCTCAGCCACATTACGTGCTGAAATTGCACTCTTCTATGACGACATTAGCTTTCATTTCATTCTTCTCTCCGCTATGTTAAATGCATAACCTTCCCTTGAGGTCCTAAAGGAGTTTCAGCACTCACCTCTCGTATTACTCTTAGGACAAGCATATATTTACATGTATTAGATTTAAGGGGTTAATGTGAACAGCGATCTTCTTGATGAGGATAGTTGGTGAACGTTCTACATGTTCACGAGTTATATGCCCTGCTCATCATCCCATTTGTGACTAGACTGGTGCCATGTGTAAGAGCCCGACCATGCCCAGGAGTTGTCTGTAGAGGGACGAGGACTTAGCCTTGATTTGCATACCGAGCCAGGAGCGAGTGTAGCACCCGAGACTACAGCTCGCTCGTAGTGCCGGTATAGTAGAGTAACGTAATTTATCTGTCTTTGTGTTCTCTACAGTCTTCTCCTGGGTTCTCGCTTTCGGTGCTGGGACTCGTTGTTCCTGTGACTTGGCCTGCTAGCTAGAACACATGGGGATGATGAGTGGGATATATCTTTATTTTACTATGCACTGCAGCTCTCTTTAAGTATATATCTATAACACTTTACAATACACATTACTCACACACAAGACAACACTATTAATACTTTCATGTATCAATTAACTGCACTGTCGTTTTGCTGCTGTGTCCGGAGTTCTGTTGCGTAGGGAGCATACGGACTCGGAGGGGAGACAGAGTGAGAGAAGCGAAGTGGCCTATGCGGTAGTAGGCTACCGGCGCAGTACTGTTGCCTGCAACCTTTTAGTTATTCCAAGTATAGATTCATTATTATAATAAGTGACTACTATTTATGTTACTCCCATGTGTATTATTAGGTATCTACTGGATCATGAACATCTTGTATGCTACATGCTAGTGCATGTTAGTAGGGGACAGTTAGTGTAGTGCACGCGCTTTCATGTAGGCGTGTACATTTGTCATTTAGCATTTCACTGTCATACCTTTAGCCTGCTTCTATTCTACATTATTAGAGGCTTAATATTAACGTAGTTTCTTGAGTATTGCATTTCTTTAGTAATAACGTAACCTATAAATGTCTGAGGGAGTTTAGCCTCATAGCCTACCCCTGTTGTACACTTTCGCCGAGTTAAGGTACCTCGTTACCGTAGACGATAACTCTGTAGGGCGTTGGTGCTTTTGTTGTCTGGAGCATATAGTATTTGGGACTGGAATCGAGCGTGTCGTTGTCACTTAAGCCATTTCTGTCCTACGATCAAGAATCCCGAATATGTATTGCCGATCCAGCCATAACAAAATGGCGACCTTGCACAAGATTCAGTAGTATCCTATCACATGTTTTTTGGAGAACTATTCTATGCTACCTAGTAGAGCTGGCTAGAATTTTCTTGCATATTGGAGGAATTTTTATTGTGTCATTATTGTATTGGTGGACTTGCAGATTGTTTCGTTAGGTGTCGAGTAGAGTCATTCAAGCATCTTTAACATTTTGTGAGTCGAGACTGCAATTAGTAATAAGCACTTTTTTTTTTGAACAGCAATTGTATAACCAGCACTATGTCTAATGACTCATCATTTACGGGGGAGGATAACACGGTACAGCCTAGTGACCAGCAAGTACAGCAGATATTTAGGGAGGGGAGTGTTATAAGTGGAGAGAGGGATGCCCGGGCATTTTTGCAGACACCTTTGACCGAACAGCGCCTGCAGGCTATTGATTGTTACGGTCTTCGCTGTTTAGCCACGGTTTTGGGGCGGGACTGTCCTGACAGTTGGCCCAAGAAGAATTTGGTGGCATGTTTGTTGGGTGATGGCGATGGGGCGATGGGTGGAGTGGGGTCTTGGGGGGTTCCCTCCAAGCCTCCATTCCACTCTACCCCTGAGCTGGGCCCTCAGCCAGCGAGTCTTAGCACGATGCAGCAGGAGGGTTCTCAATGGCAAGCTGGCTTACCCGTAAACACGTCTCGGTGTGGATCCCCCATTTTGTGCTCTCCCCCCCAGGCCTGTCTCCTGAGATGTTATTTCAGCTAGAACTAGCTAAGCTTAAGTTGCGAGAGAGTCAACAGGCTAGTATAGAACGGATTAAGCTGCAGGAGACTCAGATACAACAGGCTAGTATAGAACGCATAGAGGTTGCTAGAATCCAAGCCAATCAGGATGCAACCAGGTACCAGGCTGAAATGGATGTCGAGAAGTCTAGAGTAGAGACCACGGGGCGTCATCTCGGTGGTGGGCACCGGGTTACAGACTCACTTTCGCATTTAATTAAGTTAGTACCCGCATTTGATGAGACAGCAGTGACTGAGTTTTTTGCTCGTTTCGAAAAGAAGTGTCGTGAGTATGACTGGCCGGAGGTTAAATTGGCAGCATTAGTTTCATCACGTCTAGTGGGTAAGGGGTTGAAAGCCTACGATGCACTGTCACTGGACGAGAGTGTCGTGTATGGACTGGTGAAGGAGGCTGTGCTCCGGGCCTACGAACTGCAACCCGAAACTTATAGATTGAAGTTCCGTGGCGTGAATAAGAAGAGCGACGTCAGTTTTATGGAGCACGCACAGGACTTAACAGATGCATGTAATAACTGGTTTCGGTCCGAGCACGCAGAGTCGGCTGAGGAAATTAAGCAACTTTTCTATCTGGAACAGTTTTACAAATGTACTGGAACCGATCTAACGCTGAACATTAAGGAAAAATGTCCCAAGACAGTAGAGGAGGCTGCCAAGATGGCAGACCTCAGATTATCATTGATTCGTGGTTGCGGTGCCGCTCAGAGGGCTGAGTCAGGGCAGAAGGGGCGCTATACCCCACCCACCAGAGTTTTCGATAATAACAAATCCTATGACACACATAACCACACTAAAAGCATTGCACCTAATAACACCTACAAACACAAGCCTCTCCCGTTTACTAAAGGTCAGGCCCCTTCTTCGCCCGCACAAGGGAAGAAGCCCATTGGGGATGTGAAATGTTACAAATGTCAGAAGCTAGGCCATTATTCACGTGAGTGCCCTAGTAACACTCCCGCTAAGCCGGTGTCATTGGTTCACAGTATCGGTGTGTCTCTGAAGGCTGCAGCAACTGCCCGGGGTAGGTTGTCAGCAGCTGAGGCACACGCGGTAAAGAAGCGTACGGAAGGCTCGACACCTGTCCGGGACACTTTCTGTAGCCATCGGGGACACAGGTTTGTGAGCTGGGGGAGTGAACTACGGAGGGTTGACTTGTTGAGGGATACGGGGGCTTCGCAAACTTTGTTGAGGAACTTCACAGGGAAACCGATAAATGCGGCCAGAGTTGTTGTGGTGCAGGGTATAAATGCTACGAGGTCATACCCACTTGTGAGGTTGGAGTTGAGAGTGGGAGAGGTGTGCAGGGAGCTGGATGTAGGGATCGTTGAGTGTTTGCCAGTTGAGGGCGTCGACCTTCTTCTCGGCAACGACTTTGCGGTGCCCACTTCCGGGACTCCACCCTTAGTCGTTGCCGAGAGGGCGGCCGACGTGGATGGTGAGAATCGGGAATGGGTTGGGAGGTGCCAACAGGATGAGATGGCCTGTGTGGTAACCCGATCTCGCTCTGCGGCTCCTGCACAGCCTAGCACTCAACCTCGGGGACAGTGGAGGAAGGATCAGGAGAAGGTTGCTAAGGGCAGGAAAAGGGACATTGATTCTGCTGCACTTCTCGGTGATTCGGTACTTGGACCTATAATAAACACGGGAGTTGACTCTGGCCCAGAGATGGTGTGTAACAAGGCAGAGTTGGGTAAGACTTCGCGTGAGGCAAGAGCTGTAGCGAGAGCCACTAAAGCAGTAGAGCCTACTAGCCGGGGTAATGTCTTATTACAAAACCATCTTGATGCATTGACGCCCGGGGACATTAGTGAGCAGCAGCTGCAAGACGCTAGCCTAGCTCGTTATAGCAATGGTGCCATAGAGTTGGAGGAAGATGGGGATGCGAAGCCGGGAGATTTCTTTAGGCTCAACAGGATATTGTACCGCAGATTTTTAGACCCCAAATCGAAGTGGGAGGGCGGTGCGAGGGTAGTAGACCAGGTGGTTGTTCCAAATAAGTATAGAGAGTCCTTATTGTGTCTGGCGCATGATGTGCCGGTGGCGGGTCATTTGGGGGTAACAAAAACATTGGCGGCATTGGGCAGGTTTTTCTGGTGGCCTGGGGTCAAGGCTGATGTCTGTGCATGGGTGGCTGGGTGTGCGACCTGCCAGACAATGGGGAAGCCTAACCAGACAATCCCGAAGGCACCTTTGTTTCCCATACCTGTCACCGGGCCTCCGTTCAGCAAAGTTGTAGTAGATTTGGTTGGCCCTTTCCCGCCTACTAGTAGTGGCAATAAATTCCTGTTGACAATCATGGATGTGGCTACGAGATACCCGGACGCATACCCCATGAGAAACGGCTCGGCAAAGGCAGTTGTTAAAAACTTATTATTGTTCTGTTCCCGTTATGGATTTCCACGTGAGGTGCAGTCAGACCAGGGGAGCAATTTTACATCCAAATTGTTCAAGCAAACCCTTCAGTTGCACGGTATATGTTCTGTAGTGTCGTCAGCCTACCATCCCGAGAGTCAGGGAGTCTTGGAGCGGTGGCACTCGACCCTGAAGAATATGCTACGCTGTTACTGTGCAGAACATGACACTGATTGGGATTTGGGTCTGCCGTATGTTCTGTTCGCTGCACGTGAAGTCCCAGGAGAGAGCCTGGGGTTCAGTCCAAATCAGCTAGTCTTTGGCCATAATGTGAGAGGACCTTTAAGTATGGTGAAAGAGATCTGGGAGGGCGAAGAGAAGCCGGGGTCTGTACTTAAATATGTCCTTGAGAGCCGGGAGAGACTTATAGGTTGCATGGCAGCGGCAGGTAATAACTTGGTTAATGCACAGGCGGTCATGAAGCACCAGTATGACGCCAAGGTGAAGCTTCGGGAGTTTTCGGTGGGTCAGGAGGTAATGTTGCTTTTACCTTTGCCTGGACACCCTCTTTCTGCCAAGTTCATTGGGCCGTATGTGGTGGCTAAGAAACTGTCCGACCTTGATTATCTCGTTGCAACACCTGACCGTAGGAAAAAACATCAGTTATGTCATGTTAACCTCATGAAAGAGTATGTGAGACGCCCCACAGAGCCTCTCACTGTCCCTGTGCTGGCCTGCAGCGGCCAGGGTGGAGAAGGAGGTGGGGACAGTCATGCTGCTGAGGAGGATAGCTGGGACTGTGTCATTTCCGCGGAACAGTGGGCGGGGAATACTGAACAAGAGGCTAGGCAAGCTGTAAGTCACCTGCCTGAGCACCAGGGTGCTGCTGTCCTAGGCCTGTTCAGGTCATACCCCTCTGTTTTCGCCGAACACCCAGGTCTCACTACTCAGGTAACGCACGACGTGGACGTCGGTGATAATGTGCCCTTCAAGTCAGTGCCCTACCGTGTGCCCCCGGTAAAGTTGCCAGCTTTACGGGAGGAGTTAAAGTACATGGTTGAGAGAGGGATGATCACTGAAGGTTATGTGAAGTGGACATCACCCGTCACGTTGCAGCCAAAACCTGACGGCAAGGTGCGGTTCTGCATAGATTTTCGTAGGCTAAATGGCTTGACCACTACCAACCCTTACCCTTTGCCTCGAGTTGACGACAGCGTGGACAAGATAGGGAATGCAAAGTACCTTACTAAAATTGATCTTGTAAAAGGCTACTGGCAAGTACCCCTGTCGGACCGAGCTAAGCAAGTTTGTGGTTTTGTGGTAGATGGCAAGACCTACCAATGTAACGTAATGCCTTATGGGCTTAAGAACGCACCTGCCACGTTTCAGAACCTGATGAACGATATTTGTGACGAAATCCCTAACTGCACGGTCTACCTTGATGACGTGATAGTATATGATGACGATTTTGAAAATCACCTAAGGCACTTAGAGACCCTGTTTGGGAAGTTGCACGATGCTGGGCTGGTGGTGAACCTGAGGAAGTGCGAGTTTGTAAAGGCTACTGTGCAGTATCTTGGCTTTGTGGTCGGGTTAGGCCGGGTGTGCCCCCCCCTGAGCAAGATACAGGCTATCAATATGTTTCCCAGGCCCACCACTAAGCGCCAGGTCATGCGGTTCCTAGGTATGATTGGCTATTATAGGCGCTTCATCCGGGGATACTCTACTGTCTTAGCACCGTTAACTGATCTACTGTCGAAGTCAGTGAAGTTCTGTTGGGCTGCGGAGTGTCAGAGGGCTTTCGACCTAGTCAAGCACCTGCTGTGTACACATCCGATTTTGAGGGCCCCAGACTTCTCCAGGAGTTTTCAGCTGGCGACTGATGCCAGCGGTGTGGGTGCCGGGGCAGTGTTACTGCAGACTGATTCCGAGGGCTTGGAACACCCAGTGAGCTTCTTTTCTCGCAAGTTTAATTCGGCACAAAGGAATTACTCGACTATAGAGAAGGAGCTTCTGGCTATCGTTTTGTCGCTCAAACATTTCGAAGTTTATGTTCCAGCCTACGGCCCGGTAGTGACGATTTATACGGACCATCATCCCTTGAAATTCCTAAATCAGTTTCACAATCGGAATATGCGGTTGACCAGGTGGTCCCTAATGCTCCAAGAGTATAATCTCAACATTCAGCATATTGCCGGGAGTGAGAACGTGATAGCAGATTGTCTATCAAGGGTTGATGATCCAAGATAGTCGTGCACGGTGTGTGGGTTGAGCAGGAGTAAAATTAGGCTATCATAACGCCGTCCAAAAAGATTATAAAACAATAAAATAAACGAGAAAACTCTTTTTTTTTTTTTAGTTTTGTAAGTCTTTATTGTTGTAGCATAATGAATGCGATATTGTGTTTTATGTATAATTCACACTTCAGTTGTTGTGCACCTTTTGCAATTAGTGGCAGCTAAGGGTAGCAGGTCGGTTGGTTGCCTGTCAGATTTTGATAATGCTTCTAAGGTCGATTATCTAAAATCTTGGGGGGGCTGTGACGCACCCAGTGCTTGGCAACGCAACCTGATTGTACTCCTTGGTACTCCACTGTACCGCCCGTGATCTGGCTACCGTCAGCCGCTATGTATATTGAGTGTGACAACTTATAACTATGTTCTTTGTATCTCTGCAAAGGTCTCGTCATGTGCTAACCAGTGGTGGGTTTTGTTTTAAGCCATGTCGAGACCTTCCATTTAATATGTAGTATCAATAGAGAAGTTGATAGATAGGACAATGGGAGTTCAGAGAGAGAGAGTGAGTTAGGCTTCAGAGCAAGAGGGTAGCAACGCGCCGCGCTGCCGGCCGGGTGGT